>OZ024878.1:56084740-56684740 GCA_964017185.1 Rugalucina vietnamica
ATTCCTTTATAAAACGGCGCCACAACGGCGTGAAGTTTTGCATGATGTCATATCAACAGTATTTTGATTCAACTACAAAGAATCAGAGTGATAACATAACAATTGCAATTTTGATAGTGTTTTGAACAGACATGGGTGAATTTTCGAGCATTAAAAAAGCCGACGTCGTCGGAACGTACGGAGCAGCGCGCGGTAATTTAGTATGGTAAAACAGCAGAAAAGACCCTACAAACACTTTGAAATTCATAAAACTCAAGGAAAAAGCATAGAAAATGCTGAGGAGTCTTGTGGCTCATTGGGATATGCTAAGGACGCGCGGATATTAATGACGATCGCAAAAGCGGGAGGCATAGGGAGGAAATGGTCTGCGTTTGACATAAAAAGTCTGATTTTTCAAGAAGACAACACCATCCGCTCATCGATAGTAACGTGCATTGACGACTATTGATTTCATAGGATACAAGAGACCACGGCATGCGCAATATAGCCGCGATTTAACCCCTGTGGATCTTTCCTCGTTTGAAATCTGAGTTTGACGACACGCTCAGGTATGAAGGTTGTTAACATCAAAATAACGCTGTTAACGTCAAACTGCTCCGTACGTTGTTAGTGTCCAAACTTTGAGCCCTACATTTTAGGTAGTTTGATGAAAAAGCCCCTAAATGTATATATTGTTGTGTAGAAAAATGTTTTCTCCACTAGTGTGCGAAGTTTTGACGTTCTTCTTTGAAAACAAATGACACACCAAGAACAGTCCGGGAACTTTCCGACTGTACCTCGTACTTGAAATATTCTGATACAAGGAAATTATATTTTTGAAATGATATTTTATTTTATTTTTTTTTTTTTTTGTTTTTTTTTTTTGTTTTGTTCCTTTTTTTTAAAGTAGCACATCTTTTAAATTTCTAAAATTTCCCCATCTTCACATGCTATCAGAAATGTGTTCCTAAAATCTGTGACTAGTGAAACATTTTCTCACTTATACAAATGTTCTAAATCTGTTGGCTTAGTTATTCTGTTTACCTAATAACAGCGTAGGGGCTTTCTTATGATGTGACAGAAAAATTACACCAAAACAAACATAAAACAGAAGTAGATTCAAACAAAACATAAATTTCTAGACAAAAGCTCAAAAGTGGCAACAGAGAAATAATTATAATAAAAAATAAATAATTACTTTGTTTTAATGCCATGATACAGAAAAACAATAAGTTGGAAGATTTATCGATAAATGTCAGTCATTTTTTCAGCTTTCACGGAAAACATGTTGTGAAAGTAAAACAGCTTCTTAAATTTCCTACATAAACAATATCTGAAAAAATGACTTTCAAACATTTATGATATTGCTAAGTGAATCTTGTTTTCCAAACGGAATCGGTAAATGCAAATGCACTATGGGATCATATAGAAAGGGTATTGCTAACTGAGGTAAAAAAGAATATAAGTAATAAATTAATGCAAAGTATTCGAATATGCACAGGAATCCATGGGTTATCAAGAGAATCTGTGAAATGTTTAAGACAAACACCAACAAATTGTAACAGATCATCTAAGTCATTTATATAACACGAAAAGCATTGGCATCCCTGCAAATTTGTGATACTTTTTTTTATCTGCAAACAGTCTAATTTGGTCTCTATAATTATTTAAGTGTTTTTCATTTCTTCTTATTTGGTCTTCATTATTATAAGTGTTTTTCATTTATTCTTAATTGTTCTTCATTATTATTAAAGTGTATTTCATTTATTCTTATTTGGTCTTCATTATTATTTAAGTGTTATTCATTTATTCTTATTTGGTCTCCATTATTATGAAAGTGTTTTTCATTTATTTTGTCTGTAGATTAGATCTGGTGTGTGATAATTATGTAGTTGTAAACAATTCATCGATTCAGTCAAGTACATAAAATCACTAATCACTATCAAATAAACAGCGCTCATGATTTTTATACTACCAACTTACAATGAAAAAGTACGCAACCAATCACAACTAGAGCTGATCTACTTCTGAAAAAGCCCTTTGCATTTTTTTGAACTTTCAGTTTTTATAAAATGTACAAATGGTCTAAAAGTATTAAAATTAACAGACACTTTTCTGATGTGTAGCCTTATTTTCTTATTTTCATAACATGATTCTCAAGGCTTAAAACTTTTAATACTGCAGTTTTTATGTATCCATTTCTTAACGTATTGCAAAGCCCTTATTTTCTCCAGATAACCCAATGATATAATGTAAATCAAGGAAAATTTAAGCTTGTGTAACTGACATGTATTATACATAGAGGATCTTACACGAGTGGTCATTTCATATGAAATTTATTAAACAAGCCTTAGGCGAGTTTAATAAATTTCATATGAAATGACCACGAGTGTAAGATTCGTTTTATCATATGACTTTTAAAATAGGATTTTATCGCCTTTGAAGTGGACATATTTTCAATGAAAATTTACATAGTTGTTACGGACGTCGTCAATGACGTTACGTATTCCCGCAAAAGTGTTAATACACGTGTGGTCATATGATTTTTATGACATGACGTATGCAACCCCTGGTTTTCAAGGCATGTAGCCTAAAAACAATGCTATAGGGATGTCTAATCATGTCCATATGAGCCGCGACGCGAGAAAAACTGTCTTCTGGATTTCCAGCCAGGTCTGACACAAACTGAGCTGTACAAGCACAGAAGATGGCTAGAAGCTTGAAATTTCGGATTTAGGAAGAAAAGAACTTGTATTATCCCTGCATTATCCCTGTAGTGAAAACAAAAGCGCTGATCAGCTTCATAGCGAATGCGAAGCTGATCTGCTGATCCTTTGTTTTCGCCTAGGCAAAAATCCAGTTTTCTTATGACGCGGCTCATATATCAGGATGTTTTCTTGTACTAAACTTCAGTAAGCAAAGCTTATATGAAGACTTAAAGAAAAAATATGTTCATGCAATTTGCAGGTTATGAATGTTTAAAGTTTACAAGTTTAAACTTGACAAGCAATAGTTAACTTAATGTTACATTAACAGACAAAGAAACAAAAAACATTGATCTGATCTAATGAAACCAAATCACAGCAAATAAAAGAGTTAAGCACACAAATGGCTTGAGCAGTGTCAAGAGAAAATCTAGGTTTGCAAATCTGCATAAAATCAATACTGATCATTTTGAACATGAAGGCTGTCTGAAAAGCAACTCACAACAACTCAGAACTTTGATCATTGGAAGCGAAACAGCAAACTTTGACTTCGCTCATCGAAAAACGAAACGCTGAAGAATAAAGCAACTTGTTCGCCCAAATCACCCTGTAGCTAGCTGGAGTTGCAAAGTTCAAACTTTTGCATCTGTTGCTGATCAAACACTTTACCCATTTCTTTTTTTTTTTTTTTTTTTAATTCAGTTTTACGTCCCTTTCAAGATTATTTCAGCTCATATGAGACGGGCCAATCAGTAGGTGGGCGAAAATGGGAGATCCCCGAGAGAAACCACCTGGCACACCCCCAAGCAGAATGTGGCTTGTCTCACATGTGGCCAGTGTGGGGCTCGAACCCACACCAGTCACAGCGGTGACACTATACCCAATCGTAATGACAAATTTCACATGATGTGGCAAGGCAGGGTCAGGACAACCTGTCTTTCAGCATTCCGTCTCATAACTGAAGCAAACCAGGATACATGACAGCAAACTACAAGTTTCTCAAGACACTGCTCTTATATATTAAATCAAAGCTTCTCATTCTTCAATCCAACAAACCATTCCCAGTAACAGTCCTTCATTCACAACGTCATACAATGTAATATACATTTTTCAGTGGAACTAATCGACCTTTGTTACTGGGGTTGGTTTGTAGAATTTTCACAATCCTAACACCTTTCACAATCTGGGCCCAGTTGTTCAAAATTAATGACATTGTTGATTAACGATTTGTTAAAATTTCAAACATGAATATTACAAATACACTGTTATTTTTTTGTTGATAAAATGTGAGAATCCCTTGCAATATGCAAAGGATTCTCACATTTTATCCACAAAAAATGAATGTATTTGCTTATGTAGTCGGCATTTACTTAACAAGTTGAGGTCTTAACGATGATGTTAAGCTAACAAAACTTTGAACAACTGGCCCCTCATGCTTAGCCTTATCTTATAACTATCTGGTCACAAATTGACCACTTTCACAACTGGTCTTAATTCTACCACTTTTCACAATCTGTTGTTCAAAGCCCTAACAAGGTCCTTAAAAGGACTCAAATTTGGCCATTTTACCATATATTCATCATGGCTTTGAAAAGTGAACATATTGTACGCAAAACGTAGTTTGAAAGTTTACAGTTTCTATCACAAGACCTTTTCTATCATTGTTAAGATGAAACAACACTCAAGCCTGCTCTTGATTTTGTTATACTTAAATGCAAGAAAGCAAATGCACAAAAAATCAAAATCTGGTAAGTATTTTAAGTGTTTTATGAATAGATGAATTAAACTATCTCGACTTTGTTGTCAATAAAACTAGCATATAATTTGGGAATAAAATTCAATATTTATCTTTGGAATATATCATCAGTCTTTCAGGTAAATAAAGGGTGTTAAGAAAGTTCGTTCCGCAATTTACCACATGATTTGAAAGCATTTTATAAACAGAAACTTAGTAATGATGCACTTTCGATTAATCTGTTCCTTTCTCAGATACAATATAGCAGTTGAAATGTTGTCCTACATCGAGTTGCTTCATATATGTATATTTTTAAGGGTACTTAATTTCATGCGTTCAAAAATAAATCTTTTTTTTTTTTTTGTAAAAAAAAAATTGTAAAAATTTGACATTTGATTTTTCTTTACAGGTTTATGATTGAAGATATCCAAAAACTATTATAAATCGCGAATAACTAGTCCATTTAGTCTTTATTTATTAAATCATAGATAATTTTTAAGCATTGGTTTTAGCATAGCCAGGATATTTTCTACTATACCCCCATTTTTGTGTAAAAGTTCAGGGGTTAGAAAATGGGTATCACTGGTTTATGTCCTTTTTCTTCATGACCAGGTATCCGATTAAAAACTTCTTTGTTTTTATCCTTTCATTTTCATCCAAATAAAAGTCTGGTGTTTCATTTTTTAGTTTCAAAGTATTACAGTCAAGCTTTGACTAAACCATTTTTTGTGCGGAACGAACTTTCTTAACACCCTTTAAGACGTAATCCGAAATTGTAAGTCTGGTCTGAGTCCCATTTTGTAATACATTCGTAATCAATATTAGTATGAATTATCGTTAATAATGCATGGTAACAAAAGACAAATTTAGAGAAGGCAAACAGAAAAAAAAATTCAATTATATCTAACAAAATTTAGAGAGATATGCAATAGTGATGCAAATTATCTCAAGACTAATTTAAGTGGAGACATTAAGTTTCTGTAACGTAGAGACATTCAACTCAGCTTCTGTATGCATTTAGACGATAATATGGTAAATCATTAGTTCTTAACGAAGATGTTGCTATAGATTAAAATGTGGTTGAAAATAGATGATCTTACTTTAATAAACAACGGATATCTATAACTACCATGAAAAGAGGTCAATAACGAATGAAAGAAAAAGTTTTAAGACAATTAATTCTTGCTTCAAACGTCTCCAAGTTCTGAATCGAAAAAAATGTTTAGCACATATAAAAAATGTGACGATCACTTCGCAAGGTGTAAGAAATTTATCCTCACGATGAAAGAAGTTTGTGATTACCTTTAACTACTCTTAAGAAAATGATGGTGATTTTTGGTAATGAAAATAATGATATGAATGATGTACATGTGAAATGAAAGATCTTAAAAATAACAACAAATATGTATAACAAGTTCTCAGAATCCCAAAATTTCTAAGAAAATTCCCTACTCCATCCCAACTTACTTGGTGTAACTAACGAACATCATTCTGACCCACTATAGAGGATATTTGGCAACATTTCTGTCAGAGAAAACCAATGCAGCTGAGAACAACCAACACAGATTAGGCTCCATTACCAAAACATGCCCATCTAATATACAGTAATTTTTTCAGGTCAAAAATCAATAATTTTCAGAGAAAAACTATGGAAATTTTTCTTATTTTTGCTCAAAACATAGATTGTGAGTACACGTTAGAACCGCCTCGCTGAGGCGGTTCTAACAAGTACCCACATTCTATGTTTTGGAGCAAAAATAAGAACCAGAGGACCAACGGTCCTGTAAACGCTCACCTGAGATCTGCTATATTAACCAAATATTAATTTAAAAAATTTGCCCTTTATTGGGCCCCACCAACCAATCAAAATAAAGGATTAGGACAAAAGTCAACCAAAGAGGAGTAGAGGACTACTCTATAAACATTTCTGCAAAAATAGAATTCAAATATCTGCGATTGGACCAGAAAAAAAAATAGCAAATTTCCACTTTTCCCATTTTAAGTCTATCGAAACTTTTCTTTAGCTAATTTTGCAGAATTTTCTTATTCCTGCTTTTTTACATTTGAGTTTTCATATTTCTGTTTTTAGCAAAATTACAGCTCCAAACACATTGAAAGCAGTGACACTGCCCTTTCACAAAATGACCCATGTGCAACAGCTAAACAAGCCGTCTCCACTGATGAAGTCAGTGAGTGTCAAGATTCAGTACTACATTTAGGCAATGTATTTTGTGGAGTTGAAAATGATGACTCAAAAGGTGGAATGGATAAACAGTTCCCTGTAGATGAAACAGACAGTTCAAGTCTTGGAGGTGATTCTCCTGAACATGTGGAAGCCATGAACTTGGCAGAAACACCAAAGTCTCTGGTCAGCTTGTGTAAATCTGCTATTAGCTTGCCCAAGCTTGGTGTTTCAAATCTCAGAACTTCAATGACACCCAGTAAGATGGGTCCTGTGCCAGATTTTAATCAAAAGCCAACCCAGAAAAGAGAGTTGTTAGATGATCATGAACCACATAGTTTTAAAGTTAGAACCAGAAAATTAGCCTATTTCCACTTTTCCCATTATAAGTCTATTGAAACTTTAAGATGCCATAGCAACCAGAGTTCTTATCTAACTGGAATAAAAATCACAAATTATGTAGAGGCTAGTGTCAGGAACATGTATACAAAGTACAAGATTCATCCACTTGACAGTTTCTGAGGAGAACATTTTTGAATGTTTTTTTTTTTCAAAATTTTGCCCTTTGTGGGGCCCCAGCAACCAATCAAAGTAAAGGATTAGGACAAAACTCACAAGAAACGTCAAACACTACTCAATAAACATTTCTGCAAAAACAAAATTCAAATGTCTACAATTTTAGCGGAAAAATAGCCGATTTCCACTTTTCCCATTATAAGTCTATGGAAACTTTAAGTTGCCATAGCAACCAGAGTTCTTATCCGCCTGGAATAAAAAACACAAATTATGTAGAGGCCACTGTCAGGAACATGTATACAAAGTACAGGCTTAATCCCCTTGACAGTTTCTGAGAAGATTTTTGAATGTTTTTCGAAATTTTTCCCTATATGGGGCCCCAATAAAGGATTAGGACAAAACTCACAAGAAACGTCAAACACTACTCAATAAACATTTCTGCAAAAACAAAATTCAAATGTCTACAATTTTAGCGGAAAAATAGCCGATTTCCCCTTTTCCCATAACAAGTCTATGGAAACTTTAAGTTGCCATAGCAACCAGAGTTCTTATCCGCCTAGAATAAAAAACACAAATTATGTAGAGGCCACTGTCAGGAACATGTATACAAAGTACAGGCTTAATCCCCTGGACAGTTTCTGAGAAAAAGATTTTTGAATGTTTTTCGAAATTTTTCCCTATATGGGGCCCCTGCAAACAATCAAAATAAAGGATTAGGACAAAAGTCACATGAAACGTAGAGGACTACTCAATAAACATTTCTGCAAAAACAAAATTCAAATATCTCCAACAGGACAGCAAAAACTGGCAATTTTCACTTTTTTCCACTATAAGTCTATGGGAAGCATAAGTTACCATAGTAACCAGAGTCCTTATCCGATCAAAACAAAAAACACAATTATTCTTTCCCCCTACCTGTAGATGGTGTATGTGTAATATGAGAACAATCGGCCCAGCGGTTTCAGAGAAGAAGATCTTTGAAATTGTGGACGACGGACGGACGGACGCCGGAGCATGGGTATACTATAAGCTCACCTATGAGCCTTCGGCTCAGGTGAGCTAAAAATAGGTATACCCCTGCATACCCCAGTTTTGCTATATAAAAGTGGGGTTCAAGGGGGTATTAATTATACAGACGTGTTTTCTTGATGCAATGTAAGGCTATATGTGTGGGAACAACTCACCATGGATCCATAGCAAGTTGTTCCCAGACAGGTATATAACTCAACTGTCACTTACTGATTTCACCTGTGTTGTTCTCAGTCATGCTGGCTGTCTCTTGATATAGATTTTGGATGTGTACACATTTAAATCATGGTTGCAAAAAATGCATTTATGGGAAATTGGCATTTTTACCATTCAAAACATCCTCTTTGTAAGGTATACTGTAAATATGGGAATAGAAAGGGGACAATAGACTGCTATATCACACAGAAATAGATGTTATGTCCCTCAATAATTACACCTATAGTTATCAATATTCCCAATTCTTTCACTCTCTACAGCAATCTAATAAGGTAGATATTTGACAATTTTCCCTGAAAAACTTGAGTTCTCATATACGTAGATGTGCCTAGCAGATGTAAATACAAGACTCTACAATTTCTACAGAGAAAGTAAGCCTCTGACATGACAAATATCCACCTTTATTGACTTGCTGCCTCCTTTTCCCACTCAATATATTAAGGTTCAATTATCATGGGCCACCACAGAATATTCAACAACTTCATATACAAAGTAACGTATTCATTCTAATTAGTGCACAGTGTGCTTAATTTTATAACTTATAAGGTAACAAAATATTGTTCCAATTAGCGCACACTATGAACAAAAACAACACATGAATTGATGAAATAGCCAATTCAAAAATAGTATTAACAATGCCATTAAAGTGTACCAATCACTGCAAAAAAAAGTTTGGTCATTTGTGGTTAAAGTTTTTATGTAGTCAATATGATACAAATGCTTAAAATGTGGGTTAAATACAAATATGCTGGTCCAGCAGTGTGGGCTTAAGCACATCTATTTCTGAAACGAAGGGTGTGTGCTTATTGGAGCATGTGTGCTAATTAGAATGAATATGGTAATCTTGTATTATTGCTTTATGTTCACGATCAACTAAGGTCATATCAAGTCAGTCAGTTGGCCTAACTGCATTGTTCATTTAAAGGGGCACATTTGATGCCGGGTGGCAAGAGATTTATTACCTGGGATTACCTGTTGAGATTTAAAGTAGGCGGGGCTTGACTACTGGCCCATGTAACCTTAAGCCTATCAGAGTACCTGTAATACTTAATCTCCTGATAAGAGCTGTCAATAAATTCACAGGTAACTTTCTTCTCTGAAGCAATATCCAATCAGAATTGATTATTGCTTCTGTTGTATATTGGAGAGCTCAGAGAGATGTTGACAGGTTGGTGTCTAAACAAAAACTGAGATAAGACCCCTAATTCAGCCTTTTATAGTCCAGGTGCCCCTTTAAAAGCCTCCCAAGGCAGATAACCAGTACTGTGGGCTCGTTTCTTTCTTTAACCCATATTTGACGAATGGATTTTCCTATCATTATCAATTGGATGAGTCCACTTTCATTTTTAGGGGCTTCAGGTAGGATTTTCAAATTTCATTCTGTTTTTCGGTGAAAATTCTCTAAGCAAACAGAATAGCCCCAGATGGGACGCCGCAGAACGGACGCCGCGTTCTGCGGCGTCACATCTGGGGCTATACTGTTTGCCTATGTCCCACAAAAAGGACGTCAGGCTTATATGAGTTAAACTGACCACTTAGCAGGGTTCAAGTAGATAAGAAATTAAGGGAGAAGCTTTTTCTCTCCCCAAGAAAATTTGAGAGGTTTGGACTTGAATCTCCGGTTTGTATATTACATTATATTCTATACATTTTCACTTCTCACTCAGTGGAAAATAAGGAGAAGTTTGTTCACTTAGGGAGACTATTTCTCCCTAGTCGCCCTGTAGGCTATTACCTGCCTATATCTTAGCTAAATGAACAATGAACATTTGCTTATATCATGTGGTGGCCCATATATATATAACAACAATCTTCATAATATTATATATCAATAAATAATTTAGCACATAGAAAACCAGCTTTTTGCATATGTGAAAATAAAGACACAGATCAGCTGTGCAGTAAATGAACAGCTGATCAGCGCCTTTGTTTTCGTCTCATGTATAGTACAATTCCTTTTCTTCTTGAAAGCTTTCAAACTTCTAGACTTCTGTGACTGTACAGGCTGGTTTGCTCTGGACCCAGTCAGAAACCCTGAAGACAGATTTTCTTGTGTTGTTCAAATAATTTAGCACATAGAAATCGTAACATTTATCCCTAAGTTTCCATGGTCGGCAAACAACTGTGCTATATTTGTATCAAACACAAGGCAGTCGCTGGCTCCAATCGCCGACTGCACGCCGTCGTGGATACTTCTAGGAGTCGCCTCCCATGTGAGTCGCCGTCTGTGACCATTGAGCTCTAATCTAGAAAAGGAAAAGGGCAGAATGATGAGAAAGCCTGTCTTCAGGGTTTCAAAAACAACAAACATAAAATTGTGCTTAGTCAGATATTACCTTTTGTTGAAGCAAGAATTATGATTGGTTTACAGAAAAGATACTGGGCGTGTGGAAATAATACTTTCTTGGATGAAAATGTAAGCAAAAGCTTTCATGTTCTTTTTTGGAGTTGGCAGTCCCCATGGCCAAGTGGTTAAGAGCGATTACTTTATTAATGACCTATAACGTAAAACATATCGGTTTTTTCCAATAATATATGACTAAGTTTTAAGTTTAAACGGTATTGAAAAAAGTTTAAAATCTTTTTTGTTTGATTTGATGCTTTAAATCCACCTTCAAAACTAAGATCATGTCGAGAAAGTCAGTTATCCTAACCAAACTGTTCCTGGGAAAGCGTCTCAGTGGCAGATTACATGTACTCAGTGCACATCTTGCACCACCAGGGATCTCACTAGGATTTTGAAAACAGGAGTCCGGGACTCCTCCAAAAGAAAAAGTAGGAGTCCCAGACAAAATTTAGGAGTCCCACTATAGAAACTCAATCACAATCCTAATTTTTTCGACCAAAAAAATCATAATTATTTTACCTCTTCATAAACAAGGTTTGGTGCTTCTATTTCTTAAGACAATAATATGAATATTGACCACGGCATTTGTCAAAACCTTACTCTCACCTGATGGTATAAAATGACATGCTATCAATTGTAGAATTGGTTAAATTAAACATTCTTAGTAGTGTGGTTACACTGGTTAGGTACATGGGGGGGTCTACTCTACTAGGTAAGACCAAGAAATGTGTGTAATGCACTCCAAAATTAGCTCCTTTTGTAGGCAAAGCCTTTCTGTGACATCTGTCTATCGTATAATGTTAGGTGAATATCATTTACTTTCGCCTGTTCAGTAATGAGTTTGGGGTCAATGAGGGGTGACCCCTCAAAGGCTGGATTTCCTACATGGTCAGAATGATAAGATTGGCTTGCATTCTTCATTACTAAAATATGGACACTAAACCTCTTTTGAACACTTTAAACAAAGTTTTACCAACAAATTCTGATTGAGAGGCAACAAGAACAAACAAATAATCGCGATTTTTCCATTAATTCTAAAGTCGCGAAAACAAATGACATTTCAAAAATCGGTCCAAAAGTATAAAAGTTTTGCTTTTTTTAATTGTTTATGTAATTCAATTGATCTTTAAATGAAAATCGCTAGGGTTTCACAAGATTTTATGACTGTTTAAGACTTAATGTTTTATTGTAGCTGACCGATCAACCGTAACATGTTTTAACAAAGACACGTGTTTTGAACGCGACCGTCACATTGATCAGACGTCGGAGGCGTGAAACTTTATAGCATGTCTAATTTGCATTTGGACAACACAGTTAATTTGAGTAATCAGATAACTGATTCTTGGAGCTAATAAACAACAAAGCCAAGGTAAAGATAGGAATTTTGGGACGTCTCACGGCGAAAAAATCTGGCGTCCCGGGAATCATCTCTTGGCAGAATTATGCGTCCGAGCACGAGTTTTCTCGTCCCAGGATGCCGAATCTGGCGTCCTCATGATCTCTGACCACTAACTGAAGTTACTGGGCATTGATGATTCCTAACTTTACCTGTAAGCAAAACTTTCTGCCTGTTTTCTAGTTCCTATGAGTTGAACTATGGCATAAAACATGTGTTGGCCCTCCATTTTTTCCTGTTTCTCCAGTACTAACATGAAGTGATGGCCAAAACAGGACTGCATCATCACCCAGTCGACTGCCCCGGGGAGGTTGATGTCGGTCGCCAGGAAAACTATGTCCTCTCCTGAATAAGATAAAATGTTTGATATGCCTTAGAATTTGAACAAGAAGAAATCCATAGACTAAAAATGAGGTGGATTTTCAAATTAAAAACTTGAAGCTTCAGCAATGAACATATTTTTATATATGAGCCGCCTCGTGGGAAAACCAACAATGTGGTTTTCGAACAGGTCTGACACAAACCGGCATGTACAGCTACAGAAGCAGGCTAGAAGCTTGAAATTTTGTAGTTAAGTAGAGGAGGAATTGTACTATCCGAGTAGCGAAAACAAAGGCGCTGATCAGCTTCGCGGTTACCGCGAAGCTGATCTGCGTCTTTGTTTTCGCCTATGCAGATTGTTGGTTTTCCCATGAGGCGGCTCATATATATAATTGTTAAAGTGTGTAGACTAGCAATCATTTTTACCTTTCCAATCGGTTTATGTTTTGCCACTGTGTCTGGTAAAAAATTCCAATCCGTTTATGCTTTGCCACTGTGTCTGTTAGTTGTCTAATTTCTTGGTCATTTGTACCAGTGTCTTATGTCTCACTCAACAGCTACAGTCATATGTGGAGACAGGTCTTCGAATTTAGATATTTGTCAAAAAAAGACCACTTCAGAACTGTAATTTAAAGCATTCTTACCCTGCAGAGTGGTAATACTTTTATGCTGTGACATAAGATGGGGCATCACTTGTTCCAGGGCGCCCTGCCATTTACACGAGGCACCGGGACATGGACAGCAGTAAGGCCTGAAAAACAAAACAAATACCATGATTATTCGAATAACTGACGACAGAGTGTAGTAGTATCTTTATGCTGTGACATAAGAAAACCAGTCTCTTTTCTAAAATTCAAAATTTCAAGCTTCTGGCCTGCTTCTGTGACTGTACATGCCGGTTTGTGTCAGACCTGGTAGGAAACCCAAATTGTTGGTTTTCCCACGCAAAGCCTCAAATACATTTTTACCTATATCAACAAGTTTCTTCGTGATCTTTTTCTCTCTGTGTAGGTGTGTATGTACAAAGGGTGGGGTATGGGAGGGGGACAATTTGTGAAGGGGTGGGGGAAGACGGGAAAGGAATGTATTATGACCATACCTATATTCACAGGTTTCTTCATGTTCTTGTTTCTCTGTGTGTAGGTGTGTGGTCTGACAGCCATTGTTGGCATATTTACAAGGAAAGCTCACGGTACTCGCTACCTTCTCCATCGCCAAGTTACGTATGTTGCCTACAAAAATGAATTCATATAATAGTGGATTTTTCAATGCATAATAATATCTTTTATTCATATAAATATTCAATTTACGCAAAAATGATCATTCAGGGTTCAAACTAGCCAAGAAATTTAAGGAGAAATTTTGTCTTTCCCCAGGAAAATTTGGAATAAGTTTTTACTTGAATTTCAGGTGTGCCTATATTCTCCTTCAGCTGAAAATAGGGAGAAGTTTGTTCATTTAGGGAGACTATTTCTCCCTAGTCGCCCTGTAGGCTATTCCCTGTCATTTAACCAGGAAAATGACATAAAAGTTCTGGAAAAAAGTATTTTCAGTACTTTCAAACTGAGATTACATTGTTATATTTTACAAAGTTTTACTGATAAAGAATAAAGGTACCAATAACTGTCTGAAGAAATCTGAGAAAAATATTTAGATAACCCAGGTCCAGTTGTTCAAAACATCGCTTGCTTTACGCTGTCGTTATACCCTCAATTTGTTAACTATATATCAACTTCAAAAGCAAATACACTGTTACTTTTTGTTGCAAAAATGTGGGAATCCTTTGCAAAAAGTAACAAAAATGTGAGAACCCTTTGCAATGCAAAGGATTCTCACATTTTTTCAACAAAAAATAACAGTGTATTGGTAATATTGTGATTGGAATTTTAACGAATTGTTAACTAACGACATTGTTAATTTTGAACAACTGGCCCCTGGCTTTTAAAACGAAAATTGATAGCTGCCATCATAAAATCTAACATTTAATTTCAACTATGGCTTCAATCGCAAGATACATGTACATCTGAAAAGCTAACTTACCAAGAGGTGCCCTACACGTAGGACAAATAATGAGCTTCTGTCATCATACAATAAAATCTAACATTTAATTTCAACTATGGCTTCAATCGCAAGATATATCTAAAAATCTAACTTACCGAGAGGGCCCCTACATGTAGGACACATGGTTAGCTTCTGTCGACAGCTCTGGCACACAATATGGCCGCTCTGGCACTGCATTATGGGAGGTAGCGCGTAATCAAAACATACGGGACATTCAAAATAACTGGCCAGGTCCTGGTTGCTACTTAAGGTAGTCCCTACAAAAGAAAGTTGATGCTTGTAAGGAAACGAAATATAAGAATAGAATATAACAGCAATTTCATCTTTAAAGCCTAACCAAGGATGTAAGAGATGAAAAGGAAATAAAAATGACTAGGAAATAAAATTGAAATTCAAGCCTGTGCATGAAAAACCAACAACTTGGGTTTATGACCAGGTCCGACACAAACCAGGCTGTACAGTGACGGCATGAAGCTAGATGCTTGGAACTTTCGATATAGGGAGGCCGCTGCACAGCTGATCTGCATCTTTGTTTTTGCATATGCAAATTGTTGGGTTTCTCATGCAAGCTCATGATTTTAATGCATACCTGTAGTTACACTTGCAGTCACTGCCTCAAAAGACATTGTTATCCAAATTCTAGCATATTTAATGTTACTTTTGTTTGAGCATAGCCAATGTCAAACATGCAAAACATACTCAATAAATCAAGAATAAAATTATATATTTCTATATATGTACAAGGAAGAAATCAACCAAATTATATTGATGTGTTACAATTTACAACATTTTGAGGCTGGTGTTTTTGTATGGTGTTTAATATATATGTATGTGTGTGTATTGTGTATGTGTGTTGGTTGTTTTCTCATTCTACACTCCTACAAACAGCCAAGGCCATATGGCAACGGGACCTGTTTATAGTCTCATCCAAAAGACTGCAGAAGTCCAGAATGTAACTCACAAACCTGCTTTAGAAGGCATGTGGTTTATTCACTGCAACAAAGAGGCTCTGTGTGTGTGTTTCTGCATATTTTTGCAAAAATATTGCTTAAACTAAGAGATAATCATCAGGAAAACATGTCCGTGCAATTAATACCCCCTTAAACCCCACTGTTATATAGTAAAACTGAGGTATGCAGGGGTATACCTATTTTTCTTATTTTTGCTCCAAAACATAGATTGTGGGTACTCGTTAGAACCGCCTCGCAGAGGCGGTTCTAACGTGTACCCACTATCTATGTTTTGAGCATATATATTAAAAATATCAAACTTTTTCTAACGAAATTTTCAATTTTTACTGTTCAAAAAATTCTATGTATAACGCATGAGCAAGTTTTCTTTATGATCAAATTCTAACCAACCTGCTGCAGCTGCCACTGCCGCCGCTGTCACACTGGCCGGGGCGTTCATGGGCTGGCCCCGGGGGCGACCACTGGTCCCCTGCTGTTTACTCATGATTCACAAGCTGAAACAGAGAAATCTGTCTGATAATTTGACCATCAAGCAATGTTTGGTCTCAAAAAAGGTTGAAAAATCCAAGACCTAGGGCGAGGGTTGGGATCCCTTAAAACCAGCTTGAGTCCCCTAGTAATTGCGTAACTTCAACCATGTTCTAGGTTGACTAAACTTGTTCAAACAGCCAATCAGTTGTTTAAATAGCATTTAGCTATTCATCTAGCTCAGTATAGTTTCTCATAAATATTTTATATGAAGACTTAAAAGTTTCCCACATACAGAGCTTGGTCCTGGAAACTGATTGTTTCAATGCTTATATTAATGTTCCATTAAACCAGTCCCAGTCAACAATTTTTCAGTCTGACATGTCAGGTCGGAGCAACCGCTTCCTGGATTTAAACCAGTACTCTTAAGAGTTAATTAGTCTTGCTCAAGGACACAACACTGTGCCACCAGTGGGGATGAATCCCAAGACCTCACTGTTCGGAGTCTGATGCTCGGTCCTGGAAATGTATCTGAATATAGATTTCACACATTCCTCTGTTAAAAAGATTGAATGATTCTGATATTTAGTGATGGTGCACAAATCTATCTTACAAAGCTGGTTTAGTTGCTCATACAAGAGAAGAAAAGCATGTGACAAAATTTGATCGCTTCTAGCCAAAGCAACTGCTTTCTAAATTCAGCAATAGACTATTTACATCTGACGTCATTTCCATAATATACACATCACCAGTGTCAAAGCACGGTACCAGGTAAACGCGATAAGCTTTACTTTCGTGCTCGCAAGTCAAGTAGCCCTGACATAAAGAACCAGTACAAACGGTTCAGAGCACATGTTCAAAAGAGCATTAGAGATGCATATTGGAAGCATGTTACCAATATCTTCTCGTTTGAAAATGATAGTCCTGATCCCGACTGTCCCCGTAAAAATGAGAAGGCAAAAAAGTTTTGGTCATTTGTCAAGTCCCTTAAAAAAGACGCGTCTGGGATCAATACCCTTAGAGAAAACGGAATTTTGAAGACTGACACCTTGGATAATGCCAACATTTGTAATAGGCAGTTTCAGTCAGCCTTCACTCGCGAAACAAATGATGAAATCCCCTCCAAAGGCACAAGTCCCTTCACCGCCACGGGTGAAATTACAGTTGACCCCAAAGGGGTCACTAAACTGTTGAATAACTTGAACATACATAAGGCGCCTGGGTCAGATGGCCTGAGTGCTAGTGTGTTGAAAGAATGTAGTTCTGAAATTGCTCCTATCCTGGCCTATATCTACAATGAGTCGCTTGCTCATGGTGCTGTACCAGATGATTGGCGACAGGCAAATGTAGCCCCGGTATTTAAGAAAGGTGAGAAATATGATGCAGCTAATAGTCAGCAATATAAACAAGCACGTGGCCCTTGAAAGCATCCTTGCTGATTGTCAACATGGCTTCCGAAGTCGAAGGTCTTGCGAAACCCAGTTAGTTCAGTTTTATCATGACTTAGTAATCTGGATCGAACTGTGAACAGTGGGCATAAGCAAACAGAAGTGATTTCGCTAAGGCCTTTGACAAGGTCCCACATAAAAGGTTATTATACAAACTTGACTTTTACAGGATTAGAGGATCCACACATAAGTGGATCGACTCGTGGCTCTCTGAGCGCTCTCAAAAAGTGGTATTAGATGGCCAAGCCTCAGATCCAGTTCCAGTTCAATCTGGTGTCCCGCAAGGATCGGTCTTGGGACCGGTCCTATTTCTTATTTTCATTAATGATCTTCTGGATAATATCAGGTCATCTGTTCGGCTATTTGCTGATGATTGTGTTCTGTACAGGAACATCAAGTCTCCATTGGATTGTCAGATTTTGCAAGATGACCTGAATAGCTTGGCCAAATGGGAAATGGATTGGCAAATAAAACGTAATGTTATTGTTAGCAAATGTCATTCAATGAGGGTGACTTGACTACACCCAAGCAATCATATACAGTTCAGCTACACACTGCATCAGCAAACATTAGAACAGGTTCAGTCCGCTAAATACCTAGGTTTAACTACTATCACAGACAACCTTGATTGGTGTCAACATATTTCGGAAATCACATGCAAGGCAACTAAGACTTTGGGCTTTCTTCGGCGCAATTTGGCATTGGCAGTTTTTGGCACCTAGGCATAATAAAGAAGTTGCATACAAAACATTGGTGCGTCCTCAACTTGAGTATGCAGCTCCTATTTGGCATCCCTATAATGAAACTCAGACTGCTAAGGTGGAGAAGGTGCAGAAGACTACATCCAGGTGGCCCTGCAGGAGATGGAGGAACTCCAGTAGTGTCGGTGATATGCTTGACGAGCTTGAGTGGCCATCCCTGGAGTCCTGCAGAGCGGTCCTCCTTAACCTTCTTCTACAAGATACACTCCGGTTATTACGGTTAAAGACAAATACCTGACCCTGGCACCCAACCTAAGGCGAACTCGGGCATCGCATGAATCACAGTATACAAGACAATTTGCCTATAGTGATGCCCTAAAAAATTTATTTTTCCCCAGAACTATTCCGGTTTGGAATAGTCTCCCTTCTTCAGTGGTCTCATCTAAGACCATTGAGGAATTTAAGGCTTCTTTTTAATCATAGGCCCAGAGGCATGCGTTTTAGTATGCCTCTATCTATATCTTGTAAATAGTTTTAATGGCCCACCCCAAATGTTTTTTCCCTTGACTAAATTCTAAATTTAGCCACCCACCCACACCCGAGGTGATGATCAGAAATTGATCGACTCAGTATCAGAAGATAGACAGTACAGGTAAAAAGGAATTTGAACAATGGACCCTTTGGTTGGAATTTTTCTAGTTGCGAAACATCATTCCACTACATTCGGAATGCTTTTGTGTAAACATGCATTGAGATTGTAAACAACAGCCTGACAGCTGAAAGGTCTGAGTCTAGAATTTTCCTGTCTCAACTGAACACCAATGACCGATTCTATTCAGCTGCTATCCGCATGACAGACATAAGCATAAGAAGCACTCTTGGCACAATTGCCATGCAGAAAGCCTCAGCCCCCAAAAAATGGGAACCACTGATTGGAAATTTGGCACTGACTGAGAATGAAAAATGTGTCTTTTAGACAATGTTTGTGAGTTCAATATTCATATACATGGGATAAAGCATCAGGTGTGTATATTACTTTTCGAATATGTGTATCATAAATAGGAAGATAGAGTCAGTTTCAAGAAAATAAGTTTCATTTTCATTCCTTGGTTGGGATTCTTCTTTTTCAGGATCGATTTTGTGTTCTACGTCATCAGTTCAAGCGTAGTCATTGATTTAGTCTGATACGAATTTATTTTGGAAACTGTCTGTTAATTTCACGTTGAATTATTATGATTATTATTATTATTATTATTATTATTATTATTATTATTATTATTATTATTATGTTATTGTTGATGTTGTTGTTGTAGTTGTTGTCGTCATTGTTGTTGTTGTTGCTATTGTCGTTGGTCCTCTCGGACCTCTCTCAAATGATTTGAAATGGAATACTCATATTTCCAATGTCTGTACAAAGGCTAACAGAACTCTCGGATTCTTAAGGAGAAATTTGTATTCTTGTCCCCCAGATGTGAAAGAAGCAGCTTATAAAGGACTGGTGCGGCCGGTCTTGGAATATGGAAGCTCAGTTTGGGACCCTCACACTCATGGCCTCCAGGAAGAACTGGAAAAGGTACAAAATCGTGCTGCAAGATTTGTGACGGGAAATTATGTTTTTGAAACTGGGAGCATTTTAGGTCAACTGAAATGGGAATCTCTTAAGAAAAGGAGGAAGGATGGTAGACTTATATTGCTATACAAAGGTCTAAAGGGTAAAGCCAGAATACCCACAGATGACCTTATCCCAAAGAATAGGCGCTGTAGAAATCAACACTCTTTGGCTTTTCAGATACCTTCAGCTAGCAAAGAAGCGTACAAAAGTAGTTTCTTTCCACAGACTATCAGGGACTGGAATGACCTCCCTGATTCACTTATCTCCTCTGCTGAAATGTCTGATGACTGTGTGTCCAAGTTCGCTACACTCGTGCGTTCAAGGGACTAATTTCTCCCCCATCCGAACCCCCTGGTGAAATAATGTCATTTGGCGTGTCACCAGTAAACTATTCAGATTCAGATTCAGACTCGGTTTCCGCCAGGTACATATTTGCTCGTACTGATTGGATTAATGGAGGCGGGATTTACAAACAACAACGCGGTATATCTACTGTTGGGTACCCTGCCAGTGGAAGCTGAAATTCACAAGAAACAACTGTCTCTACTGCACTCAATCTTGGACTCAGATAATAGTAGGATCAAGGAAGTGCTAGATCATCAGATATCAGTGAACTTTGATAACAAGGACTGTTACTTTTATCGTGTATTGAAAGTTTTAGAACTCTATAATTTACCAGACATTATTAGTTTGAAACAACAATTACCAACCAAAGATTCATGGAAGGAAAAGGTCTATAGCTCTATTGCGGCATACTTGAGGGAATCCTTGGTGCGTGACGCACAAAGTAAGACAACACTCAAATTCCTCGCATGTGAAAGTATATCACTTGGTGAGATTCATCCGGTTTGGGACTCTACAGAAAATTCAGTCAATGATGTCAGGAGGGCAATAGTTAAAGCAAGGCTGCTGACGGGGACGTGTCTCCTACAAACAAACAAACATAGATTCAGTCAGTATCAAGAAGATCCTGTGTGTAAACTGTGTAAGCAGCAAGAGGAGGACATTGTCCATATGCTGCTTTATTGTCCCCTGCTGTCAGAGATAAGAACATCCCATTACACTGAGCTGAGAGACTTTGTTTCAAATAATCTTGGACCCGAGACCTGGAGTAGTACCTTTTCTAAGAGAGAAAATATCGTTCAACTGATCATCGACTGTAGGGGGTTTTCTCACCTGTTCGAGGACGGAGATATTATTCATAAAATAGAAAGACTTTCTAGAAATCTGTGTTATAAACTTCATACTAAAAGACTGTCCATTTTACGTAATATGGAAGATGGCGGCCGGGGATGTGACCTGTAATCTGATGTAAACCAAAGTTTTTCCAGATAATTATTTAAATTCTACGCCCTATCGACATCGACATACCTACCCTGGATACAGGGGTGCTCCTCAGAAATATAGGAGGCTCATACTAATCAAAGAAGAAGAACAACATTGGTCATCCCACTCAAACGACGCTGGATACCCATTCTGCCAACATTGGATGTCTCACACGTGCGCGTTAAGGTCAGTCAAACGACGTTGGATCCCCTATTCAGCCAATGTTGGATCCCCTTATTCAGCCGATGTTGGATGTCCCACACGTGCGTGTTAAGATCATTCGAACCACGTTGGATACCCTATTCAGCTGACGTTGGATACCCCATTCAGTCAACGTTGGATGCCCCACATGTGCGCGTTAAGGTTATTCGAAAGAGGTTGGATACCCTATTCAGCCAACGTTAGATCCCCCCATTCAGCCGACATTGGAAGGCCCACACGTGCACAATAAGGTTATTCAGCTGACGTTAGATCCACCATTCAGCTGACGTTAGATTGCAACACGTGCGCGTTGGGGTTATTCGAACGACGTTGTATACCCCATTCAGCCGACGTTGGATGCCCCAAGCTATTCCCCATTAAGCCGACGCTGGATGCCCATACGTGCGCGTTGTGGTCATTCGAACGACGATGGATACCCCATTTAAAAGACATTAGATACCCCACTCAAACGATGCTGGATATTCTGTTCTGATGACATTGGAGATCACCCTTCAAACGACGCTGGATACCTCGTTCAAACAACGCTGAATAATCCATTTGAATAAATAATAGAAAAAAAAAGTACAAGTAGGCAAAGATCAGGAAAAGGCGCAATCAGAAAAAGACTCCCACTCCAAAAACCAAGATGGGGAAAAAAAAAAAACCAACAATCAGGTACTTATACCATGAAAACATTTAGTAAGCCGAATGAGCAGCTATTTTCCCAATAGGTGGCCACTCAGTTACCTTAACTTAACTAAAAATATGCAAACATACATAAGGCGCCAACAGCACAAAAATATTTTAAACACCAAGACATAAAACAAAAAGAACCACCACAGAAGTATCGACTTGGAACGATCAGTAACACAAAGTTACTGGCGGGTTTAAATCGATTTTACACGACCGTAACCTCACCCTCAGCTTCTGCAGTGGTTCATAACATTTAGTTAGTTTTTCGGTCCTCGTGGCGAATCTCTAACTAGTAAATGAATCATCAAGAACAAACAAATAAATCATGATAAACATCCTGATGAATCAAAAACCAGGACTCACAGATTCAGTAAGCTGCCCGACGATGGAGATCCCTGGGCGCCAAATAACTTACTAACTCCGGAGCTAAAGAAAAACATCAGTTGGACCCCGGTGGGCCAAGCAACAGACAAGAAGCTCCGGCCCCAACCAACTAAAATGAATAGCTTTAAGTCGGGGCCATCATAGAGTCTGACGCCCGACCCACCGGCGTGCAATTAAAGAAGGCAGCATAGTTATCAACCGTGATTGGGTTAAAAACTAAGCATGCAGACTGTCGCATAACATTCAAATTATAACCTATACGTCTGTAACGTGTTATGATTTTTCTAAACTGAAAAGAAAAATCATTACTTCATATAAGTTTCTTAAATTTGTAAACCAAGTCACCATAAAATTCTGGTTCCGAAAGACCCTCACTTAAAAGCGTCTTTAACCCAACATTATATTTGGAAATCAATTCATAGTGTCTACGATAAAATTTAGAAAAGGTTTTTCGAAGTTTATGATACCGATAGCCCTGTTGGAGAAGTTTGGCCGTTAAAGATTTATTTCGAGCGTTAAAGTCTGTAACATGATTGCAGACTCTAGCAAACCTAATAAGTTGCGAAATGTATACACCATAAGAAGCACGACGAGGAACGTCACCATCCAAAAACGGAAAATTTACTATATCAAAATCAAAGTCATCGCGCTTATCATAAATTTTAGAAGAAACAAATCCATTTGCAACAGAAAGATGTAGATCTAAAAAGGGGGCTTCGGTATCCGAGATATTGGCTTTGTTCAACTGTAGTTCAGATGGATAAATTTGATTGACCATACCTTCAAAATAAGGGTTGTCAATGTTCAAAAGGTCATCGAGGTACCTAGAAGTGGAATTAAAAGCCTCGATAACATCAGCTTGATTATCATGGTTAAGAGAATCCATTAAATCTCTTTCGTAGCAGTATAAAAATAAATCAGCTACGAGAGGTGCACAATTTGTACCCATCGGAATTCCAACAATTTGTCTGTATAACTCGGTCCCAAATCTAATATAAATATTATCCAGGAGATAGGATAAGGCGTCGCACACATTCTGACATGACCAAAGTGTATACCGACTTTGGTCAGAGGATGTGAAAAAAGCCTTTCTGTCATTACATGCCAAATAAAGTGAACCATAGTTTTTAATGCCCTTTTGAAGGTCCACTCTATCAAATTCAGAAGTTTTTCTTTAATTAGATTATGTGGTAAAGTTGTATACAGTAGTCCAGTAGCCGTCAGCATAACCTGGAAGATGGTGCCGCATGAAATTTTATTGTGGTTTCCGGTTCACTGGGCCATACTTGTTCAGAAACTGCATGATGCCACCCTGGCATCATTGAGCGTTTTGGAAAAATCAAGATGGCGTCCAAGATGGCCGCATTAACAAGAAAACAGCACCCCAGGGTTTAATAAACTCATTTCTCTGCGTTTGAAATGGTCAGTTTACGCTGTAAACAATATTAAAAAGATAATGCTACGTTTTGACCCCCATGTCATTATTATGAGGCAAGATGGCGGACAAGATGGCTGCCACAATCATACTAAAAGCATATTTTCGTAATAAAACGGCATTCAAGTGCTGCATGTATTGTGCTTAGAAGTCCATTTTTGTTGTGCACATAATACATAAGTGTTTAGTTTTCAATTATGACCCCACATCATAAAAGCCAAAAAAGATTGCAACCAAAATGGCCGCCATAATTATAATCTAAAGGATTGTATTCTCTGATTAAAACACCATTCCTGTGCAGAATATACTAAATGTAACGCGTTTGAAATGCTCATATAATGTTTTGAGCAGCATGGTTTATTGTTTATTCTCACATTATAAAAATGATTCAAGATGGTGGCCAAGATGGCCGCCATAATCATAATACATGCATATGAGTACATGATTTCTGATTGAATCAGCATTCCAGCATTTTAAAGATAATTTAGTAAATCCTTCAGTGGAGCTATAGAACGCTAGGCTCTTGGTCTGAAGCATATTTGGAAAGGATGTAACAGACTGAGAAACGAAAATAAAGCGGGTTCACAAAGATGAAAGGAAGAGTCGAACTAACGCTAATGCTAAGAACAGAAAAAGTTTAAAACATGCATAGAAACTCTGAATATTGGGAAATACGACATCACAACTTTATATTCAATATGCTGTTGTCACATTTCAAATAAATACACGTGTAAACCTTGGTCCAGTCTTCTAAGCGCATGGATTTAAATTGATGGA
This sequence comes from Rugalucina vietnamica, assembly GCA_964017185.1. Taxonomy (NCBI): domain Eukaryota; kingdom Metazoa; phylum Mollusca; class Bivalvia; order Lucinida; family Lucinidae; genus Rugalucina; species Rugalucina vietnamica. The sequence continues at coordinate 56,109,244 of OZ024878.1, forward strand.
TGAATTTAAAAAAGTTGGCTGGAAAGTTTCCAAACTATGATCGCCTGATCACTTCTATGGCTATTACAATGGCGGTACGCAAAACTCATTTAAGTAAAAGCCACAAACGCATTTGAAGCAAAGATTTTTTTATCAAAGACACTTCCAGGTAGATTTACCTTGCCATGGTATACCCTCGGGGTTGGCTCCCGGCATTCTTCAATGTTGGGGTACAGCGGGGACAAGAGGATTACGAACACACAACATGTTTGGAAGCAAAATGTACAAGTTGAGAAATCCACATGCACTGCGCTGGCCTGATACAGTCGTCACCGATGGGCTGTGCTATTCTGTGGACGACCCATTGTCACTCTGACTGTAGCATTAAAAGCATAACCAAAACTCCTCCAGCAAGACAAGAGGTTTGACAAAAAGCACAAGCATTCTCTTAACACTATTCGAACTTCTCAGCAGATGTCATCTTTAAAACCGATGTTGAAAAGATACGATAGGTATTTCATGATTGTGCATGCAACTGTGACCATTTCACAAGAAGAAGTGCTGCGATATCACAGACTGATCAAAAGCACACTCGCTGATCGTTGTCGGACCTAATGCTAACGCTGTTCAGGTGAGACATAGTATAGACATAGTGTAAACAGTGGCAGTAAGTGAGATGGTTGCGAACCATTGAGGAAAATGTGTAAGCGTCATACACGAACGTCTATGTATTGCTAAAGATTAAAATATCTACAATCAATGTAAACCGAAAAGAATAAAAAGTAAACCAAGTCCATTTAAGAGCAGAGAAAACATTAATGCGAAAGGGAATGGGCCATATAAAAGGGATATTTTAATGACCATAAATATTGGGTTAAGTGGAAAAACATCAGACCGTAGTCTGCTTCCTTCTTGCAGTCCAGTTTGAAATCAATGTCGAAGGGTTTCATACATGTACCTGACAAGCTTAATACCAGATAATATCAGGGGAATTTTCGCATTTGAAGGATGTTATTGCAGCAACGTAGAATTATTTCTGTATGAAATATGGTTTAATGTAAAACTGGTAAGCAAAGGCTAATAAACACTCCCAAGCTTAATGCATATAATCACCATATACACAATCGTTTACCAAAACAATGTAAAACCAACACATGTCCAGACATCCATTTGATAATTCGCGCTTGGTCAATGGTGCATGGTCTTATATCCAACTTAAGTCAGGTGGTCGAAATAATGTTGAAGGGTTCTGAGCGCTTGCGCCAATTACAACAGCAGACAATGTGGCTCCAGTAACAGATAGTATACTTCAAGTTTAATGATTTGCTGTGGGTATGCTTCTTAACAACCATGCTCATCATCGAAATATAGGCGCTTCATAAATCAATTAGCATGTACAGTGTTTTGCAAATGTAATTGAATTGCAGAAACACTTGTTGCAATAGTTGAACAATATAGCTGATGACTTTGCTAATTATTACAATGGTAATGACACAGACAAATACCTAATCTCGGTTTTAGAATTAAATGCCTATTCTATCATTCATGATATGATGTAGATTTGCATCCCTCTGTTTATTCTGCTTACTTACAACTTAACAAATATACATTTAGATAAGCTTTTTGAATCAAAGGCCATTTTCCCTTATACTAAGATTAAGGCGGCCATTTTGACCACCATCTTGCATCATTGCTATGATGTTGGGTCAGAACTAAACTCAAACTTGAACTGTTGACAAAATAAAGTCAAGTCAAAAACAAGACAGTAAAGACAGTTTATTCAAGACCAAGTTCTCTATATCATTTTTTCGGCGGCCATCTTGGTCACCATCTTGCCTTTTTGTTATGATTGGAGCGTCAAAACATACACAAATCTAAATTATGGTGTTTTTGTTAATAAGAATATAAAATGAGCATTTCAAACACAAAACATTGAGAATATGCAACTCTGGGATGCTGTTTTATTGTTTATGCCAACCATCTTGGACGCCATCTTGATTTTTGATTTTTTCAAACAATTCATTATGCAGTTTTTGAACTGACATGGTCTGATGAACCAAACGAAGACAGTAATGACAACAAGAGAAGTGAGATTTTCGCTTCGCATTCATGTAATATGTTGATTTTTGCAATATTTTCCGCCATCTGTCGGCCATTTTGAATATTTCAAAATGCTCAATGATGCCAAGGTGGCATCACTCGGATTCTTCATCTGAAAGGTATCAAGAAGTGAAATCCATAAAAACATTTTATGCGGCACACATTTCCAGGTCACAGGCCAAATCCATGTTTGGCAACTGGACTAAGAGTAGAAAAATCATATGTGGACAAGCTCGTCGCACGGAACCCTCTACACTTCAATTTATTGAGCACCTCACCAGAATTTTTTATTGACCAAAACCAATTTTTATTTGAAGTTTCATACACTGTCTCACAGTATCTTATAACATGAGATTTGATAGCAGTAAGACAGGAAGTTAATAATTAGAAAGTTCAGTAGTAGTACAAGAGCTAGAATTTACAATAAATCTTGCTTTGTATGGTCTTTTGTGAAGCTTAGGTAACCAATACATCGTAGGAAGAAGTTTGTCTTGGCCTTCATTGACACAAACAGAAAACTGAACAGGTAAATCGTTTAAGTGGGCATTTACTACAGACACCTCATCAGTATCTGTCTCCAGATAAGCCCTGGTACCATCCAGCTCCTGTTTTAAGGTGTTAACGTAGTGAAGCCTACAAACAACAACAACATTGTTTGCGGCTTTGTCTGCCGGAACCAAGACATACTTTCTGTGAAATTCTTGGATACCCTGCTTCAAATGCCTAAATGACGATTTAGGTTTAGGAGGTAAAAGATTAGTATTTTGTGAATAAAACTGTATACGTTTATCCACGATAGTGAAGATACTTCTTTTCCATTCTTTAAGAGCATTATCCTCAACACCCTCTCGTTTACACCATCGATTACCGAAATCATTCAATGCAGATGCAATCTCCTCTCTACATTTATCGAAATTGATGTAGGAGGGGAATCTATATTTCGGACCTTTAGAAACAATGTTGCGAATTCTAGAATCCGAAATTATTTTTAAATTTCCAGTAACTATATGTCCGGCTGGTTGATAAACAAATTTTGAATCTTTACAATCTCAAGACTTAGGAGTATTAGCATGGATATCAAGATCAGAAACAAGTTTATTGAAATTAAAAATAGTATTTCTGATTGGTTTATTATATTTGTAGCAAATAATAGGAGGTTCTGAATTTTGGAAGTACGTAGGTATAGACTGTATCACTGATTTATCCTGGAATATGCTTGGTAAATCAATAAAGTCAATTCCTTTATTAATGAAAGGAATTTTAATAAAACTTCTAATGTGATTAGATTCGGAATCGATAAATGGACGAAGAGCATGCTGAGTATAACATCTTGTTAACAGTGCAGCGTCATACATTTGATGATTTCTATCGTAAAATCTATTAGCCTCTGTGTCCAAGGAACGTAATACAGCAATAGGTAGAGAACTAAGATAAGACAGCATTGGATGTCGACCGTGAATCCTTAGTTTAACAGCTAAATCATTAAGGGAAGTGTTCAATTTCATTGTAGCGCACCGTTAACGTTTGTCATTACCCTTTTTCCGTATACCATGAGATCTAGATTTACCATGAGATCTAGATTTTGAATAAATAATAGCACGGTTACTACGTATTATGGACATTGTTAAAAAGCACAGCTATAATGTCAAATGCCCTGCGCTCATAAGAAAAACCTACGCCTCGGCGGTCACACTTTATAGGGTGGATCTCCTACCAAAAGAAAAAAGATTAATACAGATGTTCGGTCTATCCCATGACTATTGTTTTATGGAGCCGGCTGCCAGCAGAAATAGTACTTCTACATGATCTTGACACCTTCAAGAGGGAGGTGAGCAAGATCAACTATTCAATCCCATAGAGAGAAAAAAGTACAAGTAGGCAAAGATCAGGAAAAGGCGCAATCAGAAAAAGACTCCCACTCCAAAAACCAAGGTGGGAAAAAACCAAACTAACAATCAGGTACTTATACCATGAAAACATTTCGTAAGCCGAATGAGCAGCTATTTTCCCAATAGGTGGCCACTCAGTTACCTTAACTTAACTAAAAATATGCAAACATACATAAGGCGCCAACAGCACAAAAATATTTTAAACACCAAGACATAAAACAAAAATAATGTTTTAGCTCATTCTTCACTGTCATTCTTATAGGTCTCACTTTATTTTTTTTTTTATTTTTTTTTTACTTTTATTCTCTCGCACGCATCCCTGTGCATAATACTCAGTCATGAGGGTGACGCAGTATCAATAGATAAATTGTTGTTGTTGTTGTTGTTGTCGTCGTCGTCTTTGTTGTTGTTGTTGTTGTTGTTGTTGTTGTTATAACTGTCCCCGTTAGCGAAATGGTTAGAACGTCCACTTCGGGAGGTCGTGGGTTCAATCCGTGTCATCCAAAGGAGTAAAGAATTTTAATGTACAAGTAGGCAATGATCAGGAAAAGGTGCAATCAGAAAGAAATTGCCACTCCAAAAACCGAGGTGGGAAAAACTAAATTTACAATTAGGTACTTATACTTAGAAAACATATCGTGTGTCCAGTGGAATGCCTTCCCTGCAGATGTTGCATGCTTAGAGACCTTCATTCCTTCAAGGTCGCAGTCAGTAAGCTGCAACATCCAAGGCCGTAGGCCCAGAAATAGTTGTTTTTAACCTGATTTTAACTTCAACTTAATTATTTTAACCTATCGTCTTTTATCCGTCTTACTGAATGCTTTTAACCTGTCTCTTTATTAATTTTCAGTTTTTTTCTTGTTCGACAGCACATCTGCCTAGAATGTCCGTGAGGGCGTATGGCAGTATACAAAGATAGAAGATAGATAGATAGAGCAGCTATCCGTTACCCGAACTTAAATAGAAATACGAAAACGTACGTAAGTTCAAAAGGCACAAAAATTGACCCCAAAACATAAAACAAATAGAACCACAACAGAAGTATTGCATTGGAACGATCAGTAATATAAAATTACTTGGGGGCTTAAATTGATTTTACAGGCGCCTAACCTCACCTTCATCTTCTGCAGCGGTTCACAACATTTAGTTAGTTGTTCGGTCCTCGTAGGGAATCTCTAACTAGTCAAATAAACAATGATAACCACCATGATGAATAAAAAACGAGGACTCACAGATTCAGTAAGCTACCCGACAATGAAGATCCCTAGGCGCCGAATAACTTACAGAAAAAAGTACAAGCAGGCAAAGATCAGGAAAAGGCGCAATCAGAAAAAGACTCCCACTCCAAAAACCAAGATGGGAAAAAACTAAACTAACAATCAGGTACTTATACCATGAAAACATTTCGTAAGCCGAATGAGCAACTATTTTCCCAATAGGTGGCCACTCAGTTACCTTAACTTAACTTAAAATATGCAAACATACATAAGGCGCCAACAGCACAAAAATATTTTAAACACCAAGACATAAAACAAAAAGAACCACCACAGAAGTATCGACTTGGAACGATCAGTAACACAAAGTTACTGGCGGGTTTAAATCGATTTTACACGGCCGTAACCTCACCCTCAGCTTCTGCAGTGGTTCATAACATTCAGTCAGCTCTTCGGTCCTCGTGGTGAACCTCTAACTAGTAAATGAATCATCAAGAACAAACAAATAAATCATGATAAACATCCTGATTCAGTAAGCTGCCCGACGATGGAGATCCCTGGGCGCCAAATAAGAAACCCGGAGCAAAATAAAAACACCAGTTGAATCACGGTGGTGACTTATGTTTACCCTGATTTCCTTTTGAAGTCCTCAGAGATTTAGAACTATCAGAAGCATGAGAAGAAAGGGGGATACAAAAGGGCAAATCACCTTGGGGGGGGGGGCATGTTTTAGAGACTACCAAAACCACCATCATCAACATCTCGGATTCAAAATAGATATTATTGGATCATCATCATCATCATCATCATCATCATCATCATCATCATCATCATCGTCACCACCACCACCACCACCGACACCTCCACCACCATCACCACCATTATGCGATGGGTATGTAAGAGTTTGTTCGTTATTTTGTATTAACTGCCAATACTGGAACACCAGGAATTTCCTGTAGATCTATGTTATCTTCTTGAGCTCATTGACATTTATTATTTAGTTTATAGAAGGCGCTTAAAATATACAATGTGACGGGGTCTATTTATCTTGCGAAATTGTATGGCAATGTTGTTTTTGAAACGGACCTGTACATAACAAGACGTGAACTTTTTGATTTACATCATCCTGTCGAGCGAAGAAATTAATACTCAAAGTATTTATTTTCATTGTGTTTCTCTCAAAATGCTTTTGGAAGCAGCGGGCAGAAAAATGCATAAAACAAAAATAGAAAACAAGTTGGCTTCTTTAAAAAGAAACCAATGAAAAGGTCAGCAGCCGTTTGTTATAAGAGATATTCCCTTTTGCTCTAAATTTCAGTGTTGTTGATTCTCTGGTTCGTCATTAATTTCGATTCTCATACTTTTCAGTTTCGTTTCCTATACATGAATGTCGTTTCTTGCAATGAAGCTTGACCAGTGTGTGTATCTGTTGCTCAAGGCAATGACAATTTTTTTTATGTTATGGAATCAAAGCCGATACTAAAGAGAGCACGATTACAATCAATATGTCGATTTGTTGAAAACCATTTTGCAGTGCAGTCAATTTGTGACAGAGTTCTGAATTTTGACCTGCAGCCACACTACCAGAAACAGACCCATAGTGCGATGTGATGGACTAAAAGTCAGCCATATAGAGTTTCTGTAGTTTCTGTACCCCTCGTCAGGGTATATACGATGTAATCCTAGATGCGCTATGATAAGCAGTCACAACGATCGAGATTGCTTGCTAGATATTTACCGCTATTTGACGGGGAGTGTCAACAATTGATAAATTAAATTGATTGTGGTGAACTGTCTAGTCTCTATAGACGGGTTCACTAGTTTTTAGTAAGCGCTTTATGTGACAAAACGCGTAATTGAGGGAGAGCAGTCGATCATGGGTACAATTTTCTTCATATTCAAAGTAAACACTGTGGAAAAGGGACCTTTTCCAACAAATGCTGGACAAAGGAATATCAAAACCACCATTTTGTGCGTGCTTTATTTGCCAATCAGTCAATCGCTGATCAGTAAACGTGGAAAGAAAAGACAAGAAGCAAATTCGGACAAGTCATTATCAGATAATGGACCGTGAACTAGGCATACTGACAAATGTCATAAAGAGCATAGAAGGTGATAACCAGAATGATCCAGAATTTATAACGTCCACTACATGCACTCTGTCTTCCTCAGAGAGGCCTGAATAGCGTAGTGGATAACGCCCTCACTTATCACCTCTGCGGCCCTGACTCAAATTTTGGACTCCGACCTATCGTAGTTTTTACATGGATTTTGGTTTGTTTGTGTTATTAAGAAAACTACACATAAAAGTTGCCTTTAATTGATCAAGCGGTTTCAGAGAAAATGTTGTTTTAATTGAAATAATTATTTAAAAAAATCCTTTGTTCAAGGCCAAGAAATAGCATTGACCTTAATTACACGTACATGGAAAAAATGTTGAAGTAATGTTGGTCGTTTATATCTACCATATCATTTATGGTAAAGCAATCTGAACTCTGGTCAGTCTCTTGCGCCTGGTCTTCTTCTGTTGAGCCGTGAGAAAACATTACAATGTAACAGGCATGCGTAAGCGAAGCATAATATATCGCATAATATACTCATCAAAAGAAGTTTTGCTCCATTTAGATTTTTTCATATTTTTAAGTGACATTTTAACTAACAAATTTTAAACCTAGCTTTTTGAATTTGCACAGTCTGAAAGAGTTTGATAATTTGTGTGATAAGACCAAAAAATTTTGCGGAAACGATTTTAGGAAAAAATGAAAATTCCCATTTTCTGTAAATGCTGAAAATTGGAAATCGAAAAAATTCCACAAAAAATGCCACATCATTAAGAACACATTTTTGTTTCCAAATTTACACACAAGAGCTCCAAAGCTAATAATTATGTCTAAAACAATTTTAAAAATCTCAAAATTTTAGTAAAAATTCATTTTTTGATAAATTTGCAATTTTTGAGAGAAAAAATGATAAATATTGGAAAAAATGGGTAAAATCGAAATTTATTTCAATTTTGGATCACTATGAGATGTTTTGACACCAAAACCTGCCGCCTGTTTTCTTTCTGTTAAAGGCAATCTCATTAAAAGATGTTGCATGAGTACTTTTTTGATATGCAGCTTTTAAAAATTCTGAATTTGGATGGGTTGAAAACCAGTACCTCCAGTTAAACATTAATGGGAGATGCATGCTGTTTTTGAAAGAAAAACAACCCATTTTATTGGAGATATGAGTTACTAAGCTTTATCTTAGAATTTAAACAAAATCTCAAAACTCGTTATTTTTGGTCAAAAATAGTGTTTTTGTCAAAAAAAATTCAATTTTTAGTTTTTTTGCTTTAAATGATTGCTTTCAGTATCTCGAATGAGGATGTGAAACGAATTCGGGTTTGGAAGCCCAGAAATAAAGATGTGGGCTTTTTGCTGCATCCCAAATTTTGGTGTTTTCAAAAACATGCATTTTTTGCACATTTTTATTTAATCTTTTTAAGAAGAAATATTGATTTGTCATTCATATCAGGAAGATGGTATTAAGTTTTAAAAGTTTATTTGAAAAAAATATCTATACTAGACATTATTTTAAAATGAGGAAAATATTAACTGGTGCAAAACTTCTTTTGATGAGTATAACTCACTTTATTGACTTAGTCGTGCGTTAAATATATAACCAATTTGTTCACTAAGATAATGATAAAAAAATATGCATGTACATATGCTTACACGAATCTTTGCTTGTTGTATATACTCTACCTTGATATTGAGTATAATATAAAGTTTCAAACAATATTGGGACAGAACAGTCCTAAGGTAGTGCAAGACATATTCCAAGGACCGGCGTTTATGCGTTGTCTGTAAATCATTTGCCTACCAAACACGAATAAGCAATGGCGAAAAAAGCTACTCGCTTTCGTCATTTTGCTAGCAGGTAGGAAATGTCTAGTGACGCATGCGGGAGGTGTGCATCTGTACAAATTCTCAAACCCGACGTATACATTGTAGCGTCCACCCCCACCCCGGGCGTCCACCATCCAAGGGCCGCTGAAAAGATGTGGGCGAACACATTTGTTATGATCTCGCCCACGCATACAAAATGCCATAATCTTATTTCTTAAGACAGCACGGCGCATCAATAAGCGATTTACCGATCGATCCCGTGTATATACTTGAACATGTTTGTACACAACGTCTTCACCTATTAGCTTACATGTAGTCCTTGACAATATCCCTCAAAAATATTATCAGAACTACCATTTCAAACTCCCATATCAATATCGGATTAAGTTGGAAATGTCTACTACTACTACTACTACTACTACTATGGTAAAACCACTTGAAAATCTTCTCCTCTTGCGATTGCACCAGTGCCTGATAATTGCTTCGTTTTACAGTTTTACATAGTATTGTTCATCCCATCCAGTATTATTGTAGATGTCCCATTGCACCACTCATTCATTCGAGATTATCTGTCGTGGGTGGAGGGTCGGGTTGACAGACCACATGATGCATAGCGTTTATAAATAACACAACTATTCGATACAATGAATCATATAAGTACAATCTCTGACATACTGCGTCAGGGAGTCGACTCTTTGGCTCAGTGGTTAGAGCACTGGATTTGTACTCCGGCGGTCCGAGTTCGAATCCCATCAGGGACATGGGATTTTTTTCAAACTATGCATCATTTCTGAATTATGTATTTTCATATTCGTAAGATTGGGGGATTATATAGTCATAAAAATGACTTTCTCGTAATCATAAATGATTACTTTCTCAAAATGGGGGGTCCCATTGCACCACTCGTTCATTCTAGATTATCTGTCGTGGTTGGAAGGTCGGGTTGGCACATCACATGATGCATAGCGTTTATAAATAGCACAGCTATTCGATACAATATATCATATAAGTACAATCTCTGACGTAGTGCGCCAGGGAGTCGAATCTTTGGCTCAGTGGTTAGAGCACTGAATTTGTACCCCGGCGGTCCGGGATTTTTTTCATATTTCCACAGGCTCCAAAAAATACCGATCTACATGTGAAAAAGATGTTTACTCTATCTAAATGTAAGATTTTGCCAATATATGTGAAAATTGACGACATACATTTTCGGTCCTGATACCTGACTACAGATTCACCTCAAATACTACTTTCATGTTTTAACATGACACGAATTTTGGAAAGCCTCATTTCAGAGGCACTTGTTTCACATTAACGAGGTACCTTTGAATTAAGCAAACATTGGCCTATTTCGATGTGTTCAATAGATATTTCCCATTCTCCCAGCATTCAACATTGTAACAATGATACACGTTAGTTGCAGTCAAATTCAGCTAAATTGGTATTTTAGTTTATGTTTCCTTATTCATTATCAATTCTTCTTCTTCTCCTTCTTTTCATCTACATATTTCTCCTTCTTCTTCTTCTTCTTCTTCTTCTTCTTCTTCCTCCTCCTCTTCTTCTATCTTCTTTCTTTCTTTCGATTGTATGTTCCGCCTATATAAAGGCGCACCACCTTTCGGCGTATTTGTTAATGTTAGTTTTCACTACAACACTAAAAATTGCAGAAAGTGTATAAAACAGTTTTAAAAACGTCAGAACACAACTGAAATGTCTTTTTACAATATATACCCGCAAAAGGTCTTTAACTGTAGCAAGTTTTAAGTTTTCTTTGTCGCAGACTTTGCGACAACCGAGCAGGCGAACCTATGGAAATCCCAATCCTTCTTCTGGCATTCAACACTACAGTATTTGGTTATATGACAGCGAGAACAACGTTTGAGCTCAACACCTGCTGGAGGCTGCCGTTTACAGTTCGAGCATTTATTTGCTTCCGAAATCACTTCCGCGATGTCAAACGAATTGTCGTCACTGTCAGTGTCTGATTGTTGAAGAAAGTCTAAAAGGAGGGCTCTTTCAGTCTCAACACTAATGTCAGAACCTGGTGACAAAATCTGCTTCTCAGAGCGCTTATCACTGCTACAGGTTAAATCCTGAACTTGACCGGTATTATCCAGGTCACAACTGTCCTTCGTAGAAGTTACACAAGCAGGCTCCAGTTCCTTTAGAACGTGTTAAGTATTTGCTTATAGCATCTGACTCATGCAGCAGCAGTCACATAACTAGGTATATTTTAATTGTGCCTCTCTAATAGCAGGTCAGCATTCGCGCTAGACTTTCCATACTGTATGCTTGTTGTATAAATGTAGTAGTTATAATTAAATATCAGAATTGAGTCTGGAGTTATTATTAATATATAATAACAAACATAACATGGTGTCAGAGTAAATACGTTATGGATAAATTTACGACCGGATCACTTCCATGTATGGACTGGGAAAGACAGGACTTGGAACAAAGCTGGAAAAGTTTTAAGCAACATGTTCAGTTTATGTTCGACGGGCCTCTAAAGAAGAAAGATGAGGAAGAAAAATGTGCTTTCTTAATGCTCTGGGTAGGAGAAAAGGGCAGGAATTTATTCCAAACATGGAATTTGTCAGCTGCACAAAAGAAAAAACTGGATAATTACTACAATGGTTTCGAAGCGTACGTTAAACCTACGTCTAACACCATATACAACAGGTATAAATTTCAAAGTCGGGTGCAGAATCCAGAAGAGCCATTCGAACAGTTTGTGGCTGAATTACAATTGCTAGTCAAAGACTGTGAATATGATAAGCAAGATGAAATGGTTCGTGATAGAATTGTGGCAGGAGTTAAAAACTCGAAAATCAGAGCTAAGTTGTTAAATGAGGGTTCAACATTGACATTGACTAGAATACTCGAAGTGGCAAGAACTCATGAATTGTCACATACTCAGTGTAGTGCCATGGAAGAAAAGACTGTAAATGCGGTCAGACAGAAACAGAAATTAAAACACGGAAAATCTGAGAAACAGAAAACCCCAGCAAACTCTGAAAAAGAACTTTGTGGCAAATGCGGTTATGAACATGCAAAATTGCAATGTCCCGCGTACGGAAAACGCTGTTCAAAATGCAAACGTTTTAATCATTTCCAGAAAATGTGCAAGACTCTAACATCAAGCAGTTACAAATCAAAGAAAAAACATGTACGTACAGTCAACGATTCGAGTGACAGTAGCGACAATGAGCTATATGCAGGTATGATAAATGACTTGCCGATGAACTCTGTAAATTCGTTAAATGATGAATGGTCGGTAAATTCGAAAATCAATGACAGATTGATACCGGTGCAAGGTGTAACGTGATGTCACAAGACAATTTTCGCTCGTTGGGAATTAAAACTGCCTTGAAACCAACATCTACAAAATTGACATCATTCAGTGGACATAAATTAAAGCCTACTGGAATTGTACAGTTGCCATGCAAAATACAAGGTAACAATTTTGACATTGACTTTTACATTGTCGACTCATCTGTTCCATCTGTTCTTGGAAGTTCAACATGCCGAGATATTGGGCTGATTCAAAGACTGTATAATGTACATGCAAATGAAATGCCACAGGAGAAAAAAGACTTGCCACAAGACATTGAATCGTCGTACAAGGATCTTTTTGAAGGTCTGGGTTGCATGCCAGACACATATTCAATAAAGGTAGATCCATCAGTGAAACCTGTCATCCATCCACCTAGAAAAGTTCCAATTTCTATGAAAGAAAAGGTGAAATCGGAATTATTACGAATGGAATCCGAAGGTGTGATCACGAAACAAACAGAACCTACTGACTGGGTAAACAGCATGGTAGTTGTGCCCAAGCCTAATGGAAAGGTTCGAATCTGCATAGATCCCCGTGATTTGAACAAAGCAGTGTTAAGAGAACACAATCGAGGACATATTGACTGAAATACCAGAAGCCAAAGTGTTTTCGAAAATAGATGCCGTCAGTGGATACTGGCAAATAAAACTAAGCCCTGAAAGCCAGAAACTGTGTACGTTCAATACGCCCCTGGGAAGATATTCGTTTACCAGATTGCCGTACGGATTAAAATCTGCCGGAGAGGTGTATCAAAGATCGGTTTCGAACATGGTTCAAGACATTGAAGGCTGTGAGGCTATAGTTGATGACATTTTGATATGGGGAAAAGATATTGCAGAGCATGACAAAAGGCTCAAACAGGTACTTGACAGAATAAGGGAATACAATATGAAATTAAACAGGGACAAATGTGAATTTCGAAAAAAAAGTATTTCTTATGTCGGACATGTACTGACAGGCCTTGGAGTAAAGCCTGATCCAGAAAAGGTGAGAGCTGTAAAGGAAATGCCGCCGCCGACGAACGTAAAAGAGTTACAAACGCTATTAGGATTTGTTCAATACCTGGCCAAATTCATCGCAAACATGTCAGAAATTACTGCTCCACTCAGACAGTTGCTTGAAAAGGACATTCAGTGGCACTGGGACTCTGAACAACAATCAGCATTTGATATGTTGATGCAAAAAGTGTCAAATGCTCCTGTTTTACGTTACTATGATCCAAAGAAGGAATTAGTAATGCAGGTCGATGCAAGTTCAAAGGGTCTTGGAAGCGTGTTACTTCAAGAAGGACAACCGATTGCATACGCGTCACGAGCGCTGACGAAAGCTCAGCAAAACTACGCGCAAATCGAAAAGGAAACTCTGGGTATTACTTTCGCTTGTAACAAATGGCACCAATTTATTTTCGGAAGAGAAGTTACGGTAGAAACTGATCATAAACCATTACAGGCAATATTCACCAAACCGTTGTTTAAATCACCATTAAGACTTCAGAAGCTATTGCTTGATTTACAGAAATATGACTTGAAAGTAAAATACAAACCAGGAAGTACATTATTTTTGGCAGATCATCTTAGTAGAGCTTATCTAAATGAGGAAAAGGAAGATTTGTTATCTGACACTGACTTAAGTGTAAATTCCGAATGCCACACTAGCTTTTGCAATTCTGGCAGTGATCTCATCATCAATATGCACTGCTCTGGAGAGAGTGCTTCCCAGGTAGGTGAACTTGTCAACAACTTTCAGTTTTTGCCCATTCACAGTGATGGTTGGTTCATTATACGGTTTTCCGGGGGCTGGTTGGTGTACAACCTCTGTCTTTTTTGTGCTGATTGTGAGATCATAGTTATCACATGACTGTGAGACTTGATCCATGGCTCTTTGCATTTTTGCCTCTGTGTTGGCATTCTTATCCATATCATCTGCATAGAGGAGCTCATCTAGCACATCAGTCTGGACCTTAGTTTTGGCTTGCAACCTTCTGAGGTTGAATATGTTGCCATCAAAACGATACCTGATTGGAAAACCAGTGTCACTGTCCTGAAAAGCATCCATAAGCATGGCAGAAAACATCATGCTGAACAGTGTTGGTGCCAGAACACAGCCTTGTTTGACCCCATTTGTTACTTCAAATGGTTCAGAGAACTCTCCATCATTTTGCACACGTGCCTGCATGCCATCATGAAACTGCCGCACCATAGCTATGAATCTGGGTGGACAGCCAAACTTGGCCATGATTTTCCAGAGTCCATCACGACTAACAGTGTCAAAAGCTTTGGTGAGGTCAACAAACGTCATGTATAGATCTACATTCTGTTCTTGGCATTTCTCCTGAAGCTGTCTTGCTGTGAAGATCATGTCTATTGTCCCTCTGTCTTTTCTGAATCCACATTGACTTTCTGGGATAAGTCCCGTCTGATCAAGATGAGCATTCAGACGATTTAACAGAATTTTTGCAAGTATCTTCCCAGCAATTGATAGGAGGGAGATGCCTCTGTGATTGTCACAGACTTGAGGATTTCCTTTCCGCTTGTATAGGTGGATTATGGATGCATCCTTAAATTCTTGTGGAATAGCCTCCTTCCTCCACATACAGTGAAACAACTCTGTCAGTTTCTCTGCCATGGGTAGCCCCCCAGCCTTGTAAACTTCGGCAGGAATTGCATCTGCACCTGGGGCTTTGCCAGATGATAGTTGTTGAACTGCTTTTCTTGTTTCCGTAACGGTAGGAAATTCATCTAACAGAACATTGCACTCTATCTGTGGAAGTCTGTCGATTGCATCCTGATTGATGCTTGATGGTCGATTAAGCACACTATTGAAGTGTTCTGCCCACCTTTCCAAGATAGCTTCTTTATCTGTGAGAAGAGTGTTTCCATCTGCACTGAGCAATGTGGTGGCTCCAGAACTCTTTGGACCATAAATGGTTTTCAGTGCATCATGAAATTTCTTCATGTCCTTTCTATCCGCAAAAGACTGAATTTCTTCTGTTTTCTTCCTCAGCCAGGAATCTTGCATGTCCCTAAGCTTGGTCTGGACTGTCTTACAAATGTTGCTGTAGGCTGCTTTCTTTGATACTGAGCTAGTATCATCTTGATGTGCCTTGAGCAAACGATGCTTTTCTTCAAGAAGCCTCTGAATTTCATCATCATTCTCATCAAACCAGTCTTGATGTTTGCGAGATGGATGGCCTAAGGTGCTTGCAGCTGAAGAAAGAACTGTTTTATGGAAAACTGTCCAGTTTTCTTCGGGGTCCTCTGAACTGAGATTCATTGCATCCAGTTGGTTGCAAATGTCTGTTAAGAAATCTTGTCTCATGCTGTCTTTATTCAGCTTTGAGACATCCAGTCTCTTAGGAGCTTTCTTGCCTTGAGGTCGCCTCGCAGGCTGTATTCTTAGGTTGAGTTTGCTGACAACCAGTCTATGATCTGTCCAGCAGTCTGCACCACACATAGTCTTTGTCACTTTAACATCCTGCCTGTCTGTTCTCCGCACTATGACATAGTCTATGAGATGCCAGTGTTTGGAACGGGGATGCATGCAGGATGTTTTGTTCCTATTAGGTAGACGGAAGACTGTGTTGGTGATTAGAAGATCATGTTCAGCACACTTCCTGAGAAGCAAGAGACCATTGCTGTTGCACTTTCCAACCCCTTCTGGACCTATAACTCCTTCCCAGGTCTGGTGGTCTGTACCCACTCTGGCATTAAAGTCGCCAAGAAGGATAAGCTTGTCTGTGCGGGGTGTTGCAGAAATAACATTGTCTAGGTCATCATAGAACTTGTCCTTGACCTCATCTGGATTGGTCATTGTGGGTGCATAAGCACTGACAATAGTTGCATGTTTATTGCCTGACAGAGGAAGTCTCAATGTCATTAGACGGTCATTAATGCCTTTTGGCAATCCTGACAGCTTACCAACAAGTTCTGTTTTGATGGCAAAGCCAACTCCTGCTTCACGCCTCTCTTCACTTTTGCGTCCACTCCAGAAGAAGGTGTATCCAGCACTCCGTGCAAATGTCTGGGAGCGAAATGGAATCAAGCTTGACACCAAGCTGAAAGTCTACAAGGCTGTGGTACTGCCAACCCTCTTGTATGCATGTGAGACCTGGACAGTATACCAACGCCATGCAAAGAGACTTAACCATTTCCACTTAAGCTGTTTGAGAAAGTTGTTAAAAATCAAGTGGCAGGACAAGATTCCAGACACAGAGGTCCTGAGGAAAGCAGGGATGCAAAGCATGCATACAGTCTTAAAGCTAGCACAGCTAAGATGGACTGGCCATGTTATAAGAATGCCTGATGCGCGACTTCCAAAGAAAGTTTTCTATGGAGAACTACAGGAGGGAAAGCGCTCTCAAGGTGGCCAGAAGAAACGCTACAAAGACACCCTCAAAGCCTCTCTGAAGGATTTCGAAATACCAATGGGGTCCTGGGAACAGACTGCACAGGAGCGATCAAAGTGGCGAGGTCTCATCAACAAAGGAGCAGCTCTCTATGAAAAGAAGAGAATCTGTGAAGCTGAAAGAAAGCGAAGAGAGCGCAAAGCCAAAACAAATGTGCCACCAGCAGACTCTATGACATTGACTTGCTCTACTTGCAACCGACAGTTTAGAGCCAGAATTGGCCTAGTCAGCCATCAAAGAACTCACCAACACACATCAGCACTATTCAAGAAATAATGATGGTCTTTCTCATTAGTGAGAGACGAACTATCAAGTGTAAATTACCTGACATTCCTTCCTGTATCAAAAGAAAATCAGTTGAAAATCAAAAATGCGACAAAACAGGACGAAGAAATGCAAATCTTGAGAGACACTGTTCTCAAAGGTTGGCCACAACGAAAAGACCAAGTTCCGCCAATAATAAGACCATACTGGAATTTTCGTGATGAAATAACTTACGTTGAAGAAATGTTATTCAAAGGGCAAAAGTTGATAGTACCAAAATCATTAAGAAAAGAAATGTTGGCTATCATTCATGAATCGCATTTGGGAATAAATAAATGTAAGTCGCGTGCCAGAGATTCATTGTTTTGGATAGGAATGGCATCTGAGGTAGAGCAGACAGTAAGAAACTGTACAGTGTGTGCTCAAAGTCAAAGAGCAAATGTTAAAGAACCATTGATACCGGGAATAATACCTGACAGACCATGGTCACATGTTTCCGCAGATATCATGGAACTGAATAACAGACATTATCTTGTCATAGTAGACAGATACTCAAAATGGGTAGAGCTGAATTTGTTAGAGAATATGACCAGCAAAAATGTCATAAAACATTTGAAAAGTCAGTTCTCGCGGTTCGGAATTCCTGATCAATTTTATACAGACAACCAATCGACGTTTGTAAGTGAGGAGTTCAGGAATTTCGCAAAAGAATATGGATTTGATTGTGTCACTTCTTCGCCAACATATGCGCAAAGCAATGGACTAGCAGAAAGAGCTGTTCAAACTGTAAAGGACATGTTGAAAAAGGCGAACGATCCATATTTAGCAATGTTGTCATATAGAACGACAGCAATAGATGACATAGGACTGTCACCAGCAGAAATGATGTTCTCGCGTAAGCTAAAAACAAAACTACCAACGTCTGCTCCACTGCTTCAACAACAAGGACTCCCTAAGAACCTTAAAAATCGTTTCAAACGACGACAGGAGAAACAAAAGCAGTATTACGACCGTGGTAGTAAGCAGCTAAAACCGTTGAAAATCGGAGAAAATGTCGTTATGGAACATAACAATACGTGGAAACCAGCTACGGTTACGGCAGAACATCATACACCGAGATCATACGTTGTGGAAAACGAATATGGTCAAACATACCGACGTAATCGCAGACACCTACGATCGACATCTGCGAGATTTCATCCTGATCAAATACCAGACGATAGGTCAGGAAATGCAACGACGTCAACGTCAGAATCAACGTCAACGTCAGACCAGCAAAATGGAACAACGGAAACAACACCAACGCAGACAACAACGCGTTCGGGTCGTGTGCTCAAAGTACCATCAAAGTTCCAGGATTATGTAATGTAAATATACATGTAGTGTCAATATGCTACGAATGAAAGTGTTCTATAATCAATAGTATTCTTAAAATCAGTTGCATAAGAGTGTGTTTCGAAAATTCGAAAATTGGATTAATGTGCTATTCATTCATTCATTCAAATTGAATTAGATTGGAATATATGTGCTTACCGAAATATATAAAATTCATGAAAGTAAAAAAGTAAAAAAATGCTAAAATTCATTCATAGAAAAGTTGGATATTTAGCAGCTGGTACATTCATTGAGAAATGGATTATATTACATAGATTCCAGACCACACACTCATTAAAACAATCCAGACATCATAGAGATTAAGCTGTCATTGAGCTTATCCTAAGTATTTAGATACTGTTAACCTTTAACATGCAATTAGATTTCAAAGACTTGTGACATAAAATGCTGCTGACAGATACAATTATGAACTTGATAAGGCTAAGCATTTTAGGGTTGGTTCATGCAATCTAATTATGTGGTTGATAACAGAAACATTGTTTTGACATTTAATGTATTGCAAAGCACCAAGGTTGAACTGACATAGTTTCCAGTACAAATATGTAGTCTCGTCAGTATTTGAAGCAAGCAATTAATGCATGCTTTCCAGAAAGTTTTTAATGCACGTAAATGAATTTAAATTTCATTTTTTCTTTGAAAAGGGGGATGTTAAGTATTTGCTTATAGCATCTGACTCATGCAGCAGCAGTCACATGACTAGGTATATTTTAATTGTGCCTCTCTAATAGCAGGTCAGCATTCGCGCTAGACTTTCCATACTGTATGCTTGTTGTATAAATGTAGTAGTTATAATTAAATATCAGAATTGAGTCTGGAGTTATTATTAATATATAATAACAAACATAACAGAACGGCTGTAAGTTCCTGTTCTTTTAGAACGGCTGTAGGTTCCTGTTCTTGAAGAACGGAAGCAGGTTCCTGTTCTTGAAGAACGGCAGTGTTCACTTCTGAGGCAGGGCTTTTAGGTGAGTCAGCTTTCTCAGCTGGCTTCTTTTCCCGAAAACGTTGTTTTCTTGCTCTTTGGCGTCTCAGCTTAGATGGCGATTTGTGTTTCCTATTTCCTGGTTTCCGTCTCACAGGAAATGGTGGCTGGTCACCTTCAACACTTTTGGCGCGAAATTCGCTTTTTATGAATAACGAGACATTTTCCAGATTCCGGGAAAGTTTCCACTGGTACCGGTGCTCGCTATCACTTTCCAACGTGTTGATGATGTGAATTATGGCAGCTGGGATAACACTGGGTAGTTTTTCCATTGTTATTTCCAGAAATTTTAACCGCGGTCAAAACTTCCGCCATGGTGGTGCGCCATCTTAACTTTCGTTATCTTGTAAGTTTGTAGGCAATATAAGAGAGTCATAAGTTACTTAAAGATTTTCAGTGATTGTGGGATCCCGAACTTTACTCATCCTCGCATTTTGCTTAATAATAATAATAATAATAATAATAATAATAATAATAATGATAATAATAATAATAATAATAATAATAATAATAAGCAAGATTTGACGTTTATAAAATAATACTGTCGGATTCGTGCAAGGTATATACCGTGCCGCTCCAAGAGTTATCGTTCCTGTATCTTCCGAAACGCTCGAAGTATCAGATAAAATTAACTATTTGTCATAGCCAGGACTGATTCACCTGTATCAAAAGACACTCAGTGTAAAGTTTTAACTATATTCTATCTTTTAAAAGTGAATACTATCATATTCCGGCACGATCCTGTTATTTATTGTGGAATTTTCAGAACAATGCCAGTGGTAACTTGCCAACAAAAATGGCGGATGTCAACAAAAAATTTGGTAGCAGAACAGAATACAAGGCTTGAAGCTTAAGGCCGTTATGTGACTTTTTGCTCCCTTGACGGCTTGAACAAAATATTTTATCTATCTTCTGATACTGAGTCGATCAATTTCTGATCATCACCTCAGGTGTGGGGTGGGTGGCTAAATTTAGAATTTAGTCAAGGGAAAATAAAACATTTGGGGTGGACCATTAAAACTATTTACAAGATATAGATGAGAGGCATACTAAAACGCATGCCTCTGGGCTAATGATTTAAATAGAAGCCTTAAATTCCTCAATGGTCTTAGATAGGACCACTGAAGAAGGGAGACTATTCCAAACCGGAATAGTTCTGGGAAAAAAGGAATTTTTCAGGGCATCACTATAGGCAAATGGTCTTGTGTATTGTGATTCATGTGATGCCCGAGTATGCCTTAGATATTTTGTCACTAAATTTAGTTTTGGGGGGATCATGGTCAGGTGGCCTAGTGTTGGAGCATTTAAATTGGCCCGGGATAAAACGCAGTAGTTTTACGCAGCAATATATAATATATAGGCTCGATAAACAGATTAGCAAGCGTCTGGTGGAAAATATTGCACTTTTCTCGCGAATTCTCGCACTGATTTTAGCCTCCATTTTTAGATGATAGATTTTTAGAAAAAACTTTATATTTTTGTGGAAATGTCGAAAAGAAAGAATGAAAATGAACTTGAAGAACATGAACACATTTGCAAAATGTACTGTGTGTAATTCGCATTTCTGTTGTGCTCATTCTGGACGATATGATTGTAAAAGACATATTGAAAGTAAACAACATAAAGACTTCATAAAATTGAAACAATCTAGCCGTTCGATAGCAAATTATTGTGTTGAAAACCAGACAAAGACCAACCTTGATATGCAGATTGTTTCTCCTGGCCATGATTTCATAACAAGCAAGTCGATGTCTAAACATGGTGATACGATCATGCAGGTCATTGAACATATATATATATATATATTTATTGTACATTTTTATAGTTTTTATATTTTTTTTTTTTTATTTTTATGATGACTTTTTAATCAATTTTAATATCTAATCTAATTTTATGCTGACATTATGTATATTAAATTGTGTACAAAGTTTTTTGTTTGTTTTAGCCTTTCGTTTAAGGCAATCGAAGATGTTTGACGCATCCTATGATGGACTACACTAAAGTACCCAAAACTACACATATCCTCATTAGTGACTACACATGCCATGTTTTGAATGTAAACAGGTCTGGTGATGGAAGGCAAGAGGGCATTTATTTTATGACGTTTGGCTCTTTCTTACTGATCATAATATTGATATGTGGCGTGCAATATTCTAGAGATAGGCAATGTCTCTGATAAAAACTACAAAGTGTCAAGCACGTGGTGAAATATGGAAATCGGTCGTTTTTATTTCTTGCTCTAAGAATTCTATAGGTGTATATCATTAAATGGAGAGAAAAAAGAAAGCAACAATTTTGTGTATTGATTAAGGTCATATGACTGAGCAATAATAGGTGTGAAAACGCGTGTCAGGTTACCGTGCAGTAATCGAATTATCAGTCACATGTCTGTTTGCGAGGTGTTAAAACGATCGGCTTCTGATCAATTGTTGAATTAATCTCTGTTAGCTCGTGTCATTAATTAGATTATCAAATATTTTATGTAAGTGAATTCTTTATTTAAAGAGGGTGGCCCAATTGGTTAGCTCCAATCTTCCTTGGGGCCCTTTTAGTTTATAACAAGATAAGATATTTGCAACGTAATGCAAAATACTTCTAATCTCGAAAAGGAAACAAGCATGCATGGTGTTACAATTTCTTTTTTGTTTCCGTGCAACATGTTATTACAACCTAACATGTTTGCGCAATGTTAAATTTCATTAATTTAAGCAAATTTTACGATTGCGCGGCTATGACACGTTCAAGAGCAAACTGTTTTTCAACTAAAGTTATTTTGCGCTAAAACATCATTCTCAGAGATTTGGACGTATCCCGTCATTGACATAAAAATTTAGAGTAGAATAAATGGTTGTGCCAGTTATATTTTCCGGCGTATCATATACATGTATATGAGATCATAGACGAGCAGAGTGGTTGTATAGCGCTCAACTGGTTGCATATTTAGTGCGTATTGCAATTTCAGTTATATTTGCGCTTCTACGGAAAACCTTGCTGGTCACGAAATATTCGGCCGTGCCTTTATTTCCATTACTTATTCCTTGTGCATGATAAAGTACGAATATCAAAGAATAAGTTTTACAAGGCACAATTGTTTCCATGGGTAACGGGAAATGCGCACATTCCCCGCCACTAAGCTAGCACTTTTGGGGAGAGGTACATTTTAAACCATTGTGTATTGCACTTCGACCAAAAACACTGACTTGTTGTGTTATATTTTTTAAATGGCAACTTTCGCCCGATTCTACAGGTAAAACGACTTATGTCGTCACGAACGTAAAAGGGTAATTCTCATAAATGAATCACCTGTCAGTACTCTTTGGGTTACATGTATTTGAAATGTTAAACAGTGCTTTAAATCGTTTCAAATCCCATTTTAATCGGGCATGGCTAATAATTTTTTAAAATTGTGATTTACGGTTTATAAGGTTTATCTCCAGTATATGCAATCGCTTATCAAGGATTTGTCAGAAAAAGTGGTCAGAAAAGTGCAGAAAAAAATGTTATAAGAAAATGTGTCTGCGTACCTTCTGCTTAACTGAAAAGATACCAACCGCTCAAGTTCTTGTAAGTTGAAGATAACAAGGAAAGCGATGCAAAATTTATGTTACTTTAACATTGAACCATGTATGCATTTGCTTCAGCGAATAGCATATCTTCGAGAAAAAAAATCTTTATGAAATTGTCTCATCATTTGTGATCCTTTTGCACTGCCGGTCAAGAAAAGTGAAAATTAACACGCACTGGCGAATAACATATATTTGACAAAAAATATTTATGAAAGTGTCTCATCAGTGTGACCTTATTGAAAGAAACATTGAGCATGTAAATGTATGGATGATAGGCATGCTATGCAGGAAAAGAGGTTTTCGTTTATCACCACGAAATATAAAGTTATAAAAATAAAAATTAAAAAATAAAATATTGTAAAGAAAAAAAGAAGAAGCAAGAATTGTCAAAAAAGAAGAAGCAAGAATTGTCTGTATGTTCGTGTTATTACTTATATCCCATGTACATTATTCGCATATGCTCAGATGGATATGCTTATTCACGACTTCTCAAGATTTAATCTTGGTGTAGGTCATTGTGCATGCTGCTCTGTGTCTTTGCTGTTCGTAGGTTCTGCAAACTGGATGGCCGCCAGAAATGTTGCATTGCCTATCGACATTGGCCTCTGCCCTTATACACCAGTAGAAAATATTCTGTTTACTTTGCCATGCACGTTACATCAACCTAACTCGATCGATCAATGTTTATTTTTAGCTGTAGTAAATTTTATATTGGCTGCGACACAGGTAAGATATTTTTAGATGCGTAGTTTCCCAGTATCCCGCTCGACCTTGAAATAAATATGTCAATATGTCAACGGTCAATAGGCTTCCGTAAGGTTCGTTACGAAACCCTGTTTATAAATTGTCATATAACCATGATGAAAATAAGATTACTTTTTGATTTGATTTCGAGTTTAACGTCCCACCAACAGCTTAGGTCATATGGAGACGGGACGTCGGTTTATAGTTGGAGAAGCCCGGGATCGAACTTTATTCTGGACCCTGGTATTTAAAGGAAACACAGACCCAAATGCGACCATTGACACGCCTTGTTTCCTAACTCGCATTCAAATATTAAGAATATACCAGTGGTATTTTGTCCGCAAAGGTGCTTTGTTTAACTGAGCACATACAAAAGCATCAGGAAAACGTGGCCGTTCTCGGCGAGGCGGTTCTAATGTATACCTACAATGTATGAAACACAAAACATGACTTTTAGGGTTTACAAAGCATCGGTTTTTTCCTCTACGAAGTGTATAGGTCGTATGCTGACCTCCGCGGCGTTCTTGTCTTTGAATAGCACCTGATTGTCAGTTTAGTTTTTCCCATCTCGGGTTGTTGGAGGGGGAATTTATTCTGATTTAGCTGTTTCCTGATCATAACCTCTTAATAATATGATATTCAAACTGATATTTGAAAACGGACGTGAACATCCCGACATTACAACAAAGCAAATATTCATTAACTGATAAAATCAACTGGACACAGGGTGCGTGGGGTTTAAACCAATTATGTATTTAGAAGTCATGATACAATGTTGATGATGAAATTCCGTTTATGTTGCCTACTTAGATGTCAGACTGACATTTGAAGGACAAATAAAGGTTTGGCATAGGAGGAGCATAGAGTAAAAGTTCAATACCAAGGAATGATTTCAAGCGCTTTCAATGTTAGTTTTCATTTGAGTAAAGTGTTTCTTTTACGCAAATTTTGATATACATATACAAAACGCATGACAGTGTCAAAGAAGTTTGAAAGTATGTCTTCGTTTTCTATGGCTGCCGTGCGCTTTTTATGGCGAAATTCCACGATATAAAGTAGTCACACGTGAAAGCTTAAATCTGCATTGGTCTATGCAACTTCGTCTTAACACGCAATATGGGATAGTCTGAACAAGGATAGCTTTTAAAAAAGCTAGAAGCGGCTCGTTTAGCATTTTGTATTATTACCACACCATTTTGGAAATCTATACATTTTTTAAACAAATAAACTTGTATGCTAGTGGTTTCTGAGAAAGCAAATTTGTTATTTTGATGTGCATGAGCTCAAGATTACTCTCACACTGATCTCATGAGAATTTGTCGTAAAGTAAATGTGTGTGTGTGTGTGTGTGTGTGTGTGAGAGAGAGAGAGAGAGAGAGAGAGAGAGAGAGAGAGAGAGATTCCGTTATACTTTTATAGGCTAGAAACGGCTCTGTGTGCATAAACATAATGGACAACTGGGATAAAAAAAATATGTTGATTTCCGACCCACACTAATCAGTCATTAAGTAGGCATAAGCCACAGTACTGCTTGCAATGAAATAGCTATAGAACCCGGGGGTGGGGGGGGGGTGGGGGTGGGGGCACTCCCTGGTAAGCAGTGTACCGATGCGTGATCAAAAAAACGATGAGAAAGGGTACTTTTTTTCAAGAAGGGCAGTGCGCAGCGCTGACATCATTTAGGGTAGGCAAAATGTCATTTTTGTGGAAAAAGGGTAAGTTTTTTACAATTCTGCTAAAACGCTGTGAAAAGGGGTGGACCGAGGCGTCCTTGGCCGATATGTTTTGGGCCGAAATGACTAAAATGTCTAAAACCTAAGGGATAAGATATGATTTTCCCTTTCTGTTCAACAATGTGTTGCTTCAATAGAAATTATTGTTTCTGCTAATTGAGTAGTTCATACAAATAAAAATGGTTTGTATTAAATCTTGTCTTTTGTACCCTGCTCTCCATAATGCTTGCTATATGCAGAGATATATACTATACATCTTTATCTCAGCTATATGTAAGTGCTTGGTATTTATCTACTATATCAAGATTTATTTCAAGTATGTATAGAAGCCTAGTGGTGTAGTGGGAAAGCTGCTTGCCTTGTAAACCAGGGGTCAATTCCAGGCTTCTCCAGTTTTTCGTACAAGACTTAAACTAATTTCCTATCGATCGCCATATTACCTTAGCTGTTTAGTGGGACAAAACACAAAATTAACCAACCAACCATTATTTCATATATATTTGTGTCAATTTTCTGTGTACATTTGAACAAATTCAGATGCTGAGGGCAAAGCTTGAAAGCCCTGAAACAATTTAAACAATACTTTATTACTGACAGTTCCAAGGCGATACTTCCTCTGTGGTTAGTCTGTTTCTCGTTTCAGTGACAATTTCTTTTGTATGTGCATTTTAAGGTTTACCATCTTTTCTTATTGTACCTGTATGTTGCCTATTTGTAACTTTAGCTATTTCATGTGTTGATTGCATGACCAAATGTTTGTTTATGATCATATCAGTTCCACATTTTTAAGTATTTTAACCCAACAGAGCCAAAGTCTCAAAGGTGATCTTATAGGATAGGCAGGTACCTGGCATCCATCTTCCGTTACTGTAGTCTGTCTATATTTTAAAATTACTTCTCTGAAGCCATCAGGCAGATTGTTTGCATATTACACATATAGCATCTTCGGGTGGTTATAAAAGAATTATTGCATTCCAGTGTTTTAGTTGACTACAGTGGAAAGGGGTACTTTTTGACGGGACACAGTGGAAAGGGTCACATTTTAAAGCAAACACAGTGAAAAGGGGGGTCAAATTTTAAATGTCGATCACACTGTTTAGGGTATGTTCAACAATCCTTTGATCACGCATCGGTACACTGCTTACCAGGGAGTGCCCCCCCCCCCCGGGCTATAGAAATAAGAGGTGTTTCGGAGGCGAACAGACACGGCCCAATGTATGGAAGTCGTGTACATGGTTTACTTGGTGTGAATTGTGTCAGTGAAAGTGGGGTCCCTTTGATCACGGTGCGAGACCTTCTGCTTGCGGTTTGCCAGATGGTTTTTCTTGTGGACCTCCCGTTTTCGTACCACCCACTTATATGAGCTGAAATTATCTTAAAAGGGACATAAAATTGAATTAAAAAAGAAAAAAAAGGCCGAGTGGATTTGGTTAGACGGAAATGTAAAAAGGCAGAGATGACCTGCTTCCTGGATTTCCTGTTCGGTAATTAGTCGACCCTTACGGCCCCGATATCAGCATACGCAAAATGGTCTACATCCGAACTTTGCTTAAAAGAAAAATGATGATTGGCTGGATTTCATTAAACCAATCACTGCTAACGTTTAAAACATCACATGTTTTCGGCTTACCGAATGACTAATTAGTGTAGATCGGAAACCAACCTGTGTAGTCATGCGGAGTGTTCGGTATTTTTCGTAGGTTCCCAGCCAAAATCCTATCGTATATTCGGCTCGTCGAGACGAGCCGAAAACAGATGCTGTAGCATATTTGTGTGCACAAGCAGATGGTCGAACGTTACAATCGCATCATCTTGACACATATTCGTGACAAATCCATCGTTAATACGACAAATAAAAATTAAAACTGAGATCCTTTAAGAGCAGTGAAGACATTAATGAGAAAGGGGATGGGCCATACCGCGGTTTCGACTATTAAAGCCCTTTAGATTTGGCAACATGGAGCCAAAGAGAATTACTGAAATTTTACAACTTTCAACATGGTAGTTGATACAAAGACTAGTATTATCTAAATGGGACCAAATATATTAAACATTGGTAAGAGAAGCTAGGTTTAGCACCAGGTCGGTACAGATACCATGGGAGCAAGTGTGCTGTCGACCGAGCCATTTGTAATACGCAAAAGGTTACTTTCGTGCGAGTATAACGATATGGGTTTCATGTCTCGGTATGTCGACAGCCGACTCACCTGAATTATACATACTCATTGTATGTCATTGTATGTCTGTCGATATACTTGTGTAAAACCTCGGATCCAATAAACATTATTTTGAATCTGATTCAATCCATATCTACACTGCTTGGTAATATCTGAAAATCATACCCGAGATTCATAAATGATTGATGCCGGAAAATTTAAATAACATGAATATCCACATTCCGAAACTAATTTCACAATATTTCCAAATTAAGCCACCGACCTTGATGCGTTTAAACGAGTCACTTGGTTGATCTCAAACGAATAAAATGCATATGTCCATTATGATTTCATAAAACCTCGGGGTTTTCCCGTTTTTATTGTGATGTTTATATTGAAAACAGATGGACAACTAACAATATCAGCGGTCCATCGGACGATAGGACTTACCACTTCACTTGTCTAAACAGATCTTATCTTATTCAATTTGAAACTTGATGACAAATACACTGGTCAATATCCATTGTTAAATAGTCATTCCTACAGGTATGTTTACAAATAGGCCTACTCAATGTTTTGCCATCCAGTGATCTATCTCTGTCCTCTTCAGTAAGATTCTGTTGGTATCTTTTATTGGTGTTTTACGTCCCACCTCAACAGTACGATCATATTGAGACAGGAGTTCCGGGCGATTTGAGCACTATTAATTACACTTAGCATAGTTGTCACGAATATAAAACTATATAAGACATGAGCCTCGACCCCAGAGATTATTTTTGATATTATCTTAATATTTGTTAAACGTGGTTATGATGGACATTCTAGTTGAAACTTGTCTTTATGCCTTTTAAAGTTATTCCCTTTTGAATTTCAAGAGGGAGAGAAATGATAATAAATAGTTGTATCTGTTAATTAAAAAGCCGACATGCCAGCGACAAATGAATCAGTGTAAAGATAAGTTGAAGGTTAGTTTTGTCAGACTGGTAATGGCTTAACATCCCAGTCAACAAATATCCATTTGTGTCGAGACGGAGACATAGCTGCAGGCGAGTTAATGAGTCTTGCTCAATGACACAACACGCCGCCGCATTTGGGGGTCTCGATACGGAGTTCGATGCTCTTGCCCCAAATCACCCTACGACACTGTTTCACTACGCAAAACGTCTGTCAAGTTCTATGTGGTTTTACACGACAGCTGGGTTAAAATTTACACTGTTTCTAGTCTTTGTCTTCGTTTAACACAGCCGTTAACACAACAAATCGTTCGGTCAATTCGATTAGCTTTGGGGTTTAATGTCAGACAAATCTTTATTTTGTCTTACGGAAGTTTAGTTCCCCTCTTTCTAATACCATCAAGTATTTGAAAATAAAATCTGAAACATGACATCGCTGGGCGAGAAGTTGTCTACGGAAAAGCCTCATGCAGAAGCTGGGAGAGTCCATCACGAAAACATGTCCGCGTTAACCTTTTATATAGCTAAAATGGGATATGCAGGGCTATACCTATTTTTCTTATTTTTGCTCCAAAACATAGATTGTGGGTCTCGGCGAGGCGGTTCTAACGTGGTTCGACATTCGATGTTTTTAGCAAAAATATTTAAAATCTGTATAACGCATGGGCAAGTTTTCGTAATGTGACACAGTTACTATATACTTATGTTGTTGGTGTGCATGAGCAAATGAGCCAACAAGCGGATGTCCTGACGGCAGAAATGTGCTAATATATGAGCCGCCTCATGGCCCGGAAAACCAACAATCCGCATTGGCGAAAACAAAGACGCAGATCAGCTTCGCGCGGTAACCGCGAAGCTGATCAGCGCCTTTGTTTTCGCTGCTCGGATAGTACAATTCCTCTTCTACTCAAGTTAAATCCAAAATTTCAAGCTTCTGGCTATTTTTTGTGCTTGTACAGGCTGGTTAGTGTCAGACCTGTTCGAAAATCATTGTTGGTTTTCCCACGAGGCGGCTCAATTATAACCTCCAAGTAACAACTATGACTTTTATGTTTGGACAACGATGGCTGATCACACATGCTAAATATCTGATTAAATTGTAAACGGAGCAAACTCAAGGTCATCGATCCAAAAATACTTCGTTGTCACTCTCTGGCTAAAAATAAATATAAGCGCGTATAAAGTATCAAGGTAAATCGATAGTTAAACGACGATATCGAGGGTATATTGAAAGTAAACAGAATTATTTCCTCAGGCTTAATGTTACTAATAAGAATCACCGCCCACAAAACCTCGCATCATAAAAGTAAGCGATTGACACACTTCTGCAATCAGAACAAAACCCATGACCAGTCTGTACAAACTATTACAAATCTATAACATGTATTGTATAATATACTACATTTTAAAAATTTGGATCATTTTATCACTAATTGGCAGACACGAATTATAAACTTTTCCGTCATACCTGCTATCAATTATGCAAGGAAATATTGATTTCAGGGCTAAAAGACATTCTATTTTATATTTTCATCGAATTCATACATGTTATTCACAGAAATTCAAGTCGCAGATTATTTATATTATAATATTATATAGCTGCAATAAACTTCTGCGTTTAATACTCTTTCTTCTATAAGCTGCGTAACCTTCTTTTTCTTTGCAGCTGCGTTTTCCTATATAACTATTACAGCTGCGTAAAACTACTGCGTTTTATACCCACCCTTTAAATTTCACATTGAACGATAAGGCGAAGGTAGTGAATAGTGATATCATTTCAAATTGAACGAGAGATAGAGTGTAAGACCCTGGTCATAGGTTCTGTTTGTTGTGGCCTTGAGCAAGTCATATTTCTGCAGATTCTGGGGTTATGGCGAGAAATTGAACGACCCGGTAGACAGTGTAAAAAAAAACAACAACAACAAGTGAGGTGATGATCAGAAATTGATCGATTCAGTATCTGAAGAAAGAAAGAAGAATGAATACTAGGTCCGAAAGGTCCAGGGTTTGGGCCTCAGCCAGTGCACCATATGTTGTTGCCTGGAGCAAGTCACATTTCCAAGTTGCTCCTGCCAGGCTGGGGTAGTTTTTCTTGAGGTCAAATCCCTTAAACTTGCTAAACTTACCGCACAACTGTTGTTGTTGTGAAAGCGAGGGGCATTCAAACTTCTCATTTTAAGCTGTTGCTGGTCAATATTTAAATTTAAGGGCAGGCCTGGCATGAAAAAAAACGTAAAATTCAGTCTTCGCGATATCTTATTTCAGCTGCCGGACGGCTGTCTGGCAGACTGCAATTTTTTGCAGGACAAAAACAAATTTTGTAGGACAGTTCTATACATTATCATAGTGATTTTGGTATTTTTACCGGACATTTGTCTGACTGAATAAACTATTTTTTCAGACAGAATAAAAATTTGCTGGTTTTGAGCATTTTTTCATGGAGACTGAAAAGTAGACAATGATCAGGAAATAGCACAATCAGAAAGAAATTCACACTCCAAAGACCACACTGGTCAATCTTTACGCTGATTTGATGCATTTTACGCAAGTTTGATGGTGCTTAAAACTTGAAAGTGGTTCTATTTCGTCTATATTTGCAAATATACTCTAGATCTACATCTTTCTGTTGCAAATGGATTTCTTCTAAAATTTACGATAAGCGCGATGACTTTGATTTTGATATAGTAAATTTTCCGTTTTTGGATGGTGACGTTCCTCGTCGTGCTTCTTATGGTGTATACATTTCGCAACTTATTAGGTTTGCTAGAGTCTGCAATCATGTTACAGACTTCAACGCTGGAAATAAATCTTTAACGGCCAAACTTCTCCAACAGGGCTATCGGTATCATAAACTTCGAAAAACCTTTCCTAAATTTTATCATAGACACTATGAATTGATTTCCAAATATAATGTTGGGTTAAAGACGCTTTTAAGTGAGGGTCTTTCGGAACCAGAATTTTATGGTGACTTGGTTTACAAATTTAAGAAACTTATAGGAAGTAATGATTTTTCTTTTCAGTTTAGAAAAATCATAACACGTTACAGACGTATAGGTCATAACTTGAATGTTATGCGACAGTCTGCATGCTTAGTTTTTAACCCAGTCACGGTTGATAACTATGCTGCCTTCTTAAATTGCACGCCTGTGGGTCGGGCGTCAGACTCTATGATGGCCCCGACTTAAAGCTATTCATTTTAGTTGGTTGGGGCCGGAGCTTCTTGTCTGTTGCTTGGCCCACCGGGGTACAACTGATGTTTTTCTTTAGCTCCGGAGTTAGTAAGTTATTTGGCGCCCAGGGATCTCCATCGTCGGGCAGCTTACTGAATCTGTGAGTCCTGGTTTTTGATTCATCAGGATGTTTATCATGATTTATTTGTTTGTTCTTGATGATTCATTTACTAGTTAGAGATTCACCACGAGGACCGAAGAACTAACTAAATGTTATGAACCACTGCAGAAGCTGAGGGTGAGGTTACGGCCGTGTAAAATCGATTTAAACCCGCCAGTAACTTTGTGTTACTGATCGTTCCAAGTCGATACTTCTGTGGTGGTTCTTTTTGTTTTATGTCTTGGTGTTTAAAATATTTTTGTGCTGTTGGCGCCTTATGTATGTTTGCATATTTTTAGTTAAGGTAACTGAGTGGCCACCTATTGGGAAAATAGCTGCTCATTCGGCTTACTAAATGTTTTCATGGTATAAGTACCTGATTGTTGGTTGTTTTTTTTTCCCCATCTTGGTTTTTGGAGTGGGAGTCTTTTTCTGATTGCGCCTTTTCCTGATCTTTGCCTACTTGTACTTTTTTTTTCTATGTAAAAGAATGCCATATATGCTAAAGGGACTGTAGAAATATGTGTACTTTGTGAATATGCCATGCAGCTGTCGATTTATGTATACATTGTAGAATATATTCGAGTACCAATGAAGGAGGTAGATGATTAAAACAAAACCACTTATCCTTTGGGTTGGTACTCGATATCATCCCTAAATGCTTACATCAATCACCAGGTGCTTGTCGTATTCTTAAAACTAACATAAATCTATAGTCCCTTTGACATGTTCTATGTTTTTCTATACAGCATCAACACGATTTAAAATGAAAAATCCAAAATTTATTCACTGTTCGCCGCCATTTTTTGTCTCCAGTAAATCAGCGTAAATACCCCTAAACCGTCGTAAACACTGCAAATCGACGTATAGATTGACCAGTGTGAAGACCGAGGAAGGAAAAGAATTAAATTACATTGTAACACTAAGGTACTTATACTCAGAAAACATAACGTAAGCCGAGTGAGCAGCTATTTTCCAATAGGCAACCACTCCGTTACCCAAACTTAACTAAAAATAAGTATCTTATGTGTGCAATGTTTCCAGACTGTACCATAAATAGTCAGAATGGCAGCATTTAAAAAAAGAAAAAAAACTCCCATACATGTAGTCCAGTAGATGATCTTAAGCAATATTCTTTTGCTGGGTTGTGCCGGTATCCCATAGTTAAGGGTCTCTAAGGGATGTTTCACATTTGAGTCAGTGGTGACATGAGTAAAAAAAAACCTTCAGGATTTCTGACCAGGTCCAGTTCAAAATGGTGCAGTTACTGCACAGCTGATCTGTATCTTCGGTTTCACATACGCATTTTAATACCACTTCTCTCATGATGACAGATGTGGCTCATTTTAAACTAGTTGAATGTTTTCCAGATGCCTAACATAAAGCTGCAGAGTTCTGATGGGGAGATCTTTGATATTGATATAGAAATAGCCAAACAGTCGGTCACCATCAAAACTATGTTAGAAGGTAAGTGTTGAAGTTCTGTTGAATTTTCTGTATATTTTGTAGAGAACATGTTGAACGATTGCCACATGTCAGCCAAGTTAACTAGGTAAAACCTTGGACTATGGTCATAAAAATTAGAGACACATGTATTATGACACTGGCTATCTGCACAGCTGTCGTGGGGATAGCCTCAGCCATACACTTTACTAAATAATATTAGATCTTCTTTATGATGCTAACCAGACTATGTGTCTTGAAATTCGACCAATCAGAGTTCTTAATGTCTCAATATTTGTTCTATTTATAGATCTGGGTATGGACCAATCAGTCCTTAATGTCAATCTTTGTTCTGTTTATAGATCTGGGTATGGATGAGGATGAAGATGATCCAGTCCCTCTCCCTAATGTTAATGCTGCCATTCTTAAAAAGGTGAGTGATTCAAACTCGGGCTATGCACATTATTGAGTCAGCAATAATAAAAACATTAAAGTAGCCAGGTCCATTTGATCTGTATGAAATGGTCTGCTTGATGAATACCTAGAAAGCTGCCACTGGACCGATCCGGTGTGCGAGTTGGGAAACCACATTGAATGCATGAGCTAGCCCAGGAAAAGTGGTTTAGTCAAACCTTCCATACATATACGATATACTAAGGCCATGGTTACTTACTTGGGTGGTTATATTTCAAAGCACATTTCACATGTCTTGGTGTCCCAATATTGGGTACTAGTCCTAGGAAACATGACCAAAGCTGTTAACTGGAACTTGATGCAACAAATCAAACCCAAAAGGAAGTTGGTTGTTTGCTCGTTTGTAGTGAGGTTTAACGCCCCAGTCAACAATTTTTCAGTCATGTTGGCCATCGTTGGGACGGAATCACCTCTTGCTGGGTATTAACCAGTACACTGGGGAGTTAATGGGTCTTGCTCAGTGACACAACATGGCGTCGCCAGCCAGGATTATCCCCAGAACCTTTCGATTTGAAGTCTGAAGCTATGCTACTCCTCTCCCCTGAGATTGATTTTGTGTGGTCATATGGAGACAGATCACCAGTAGTAAATTATTTCTTCCTTTCAGGTAATTCATTGGTGCACATATCACAAGGACGACCCACCCCCACCAGAGGATGATGAAAATAAAGAAAAGAGAACTGACGACATCTGTTCCTGGGATGCTGAGTTCCTCAAGGTTGACCAGGGAACATTGTTTGAACTTATTCTAGTAAGTATCTCAGAAAAAGTGTTTGTAAGCTATTAAGAGAGGAACCTCAAAGTTGTATTGCATGAAAGCTATAAAATAAAGCTGAGAAATTTATACACAAATTCTTTTGCCTCTCACAAGGAGTTTGACATGCCAAGGCAAGCAATGTTTGGAATGATTCAGTAGTAAACAAATACATGTCCAGGTTATAGCTTGTCTTGATATGCATTGAATAAAAATACTCACTGAAACTTTGGATTAAAGTCATAATTCTCACGTTTGAATAAAAACAATTCAACTTTAATTCAATTACAGTGGCAAATTTAGGCTGAGGGACCAAATGGGTAAAAATCACATACATTTGAACCTCCTTTTCCAGAAATCCTGCATGTGCCACTGCCATTGCCTGTATTGAAGACAGTAGCCAATATGATCAAAGGGAAATCATGGTGGCTCTGTCCTTACATGACTGAAAAACTATTGTCTAGGATGTTTTGATCCACAATTTCTGCTTTTAATGCAAGTTGTTCATACTTTCTTCTTTCTATAGGCAGCTAACTACCTAGATATCAAGGGTTTACTAGACGTTACCTGTAAGACTGTGGCCAATATGATCAAGGGCAAATCACCCGAGGAAATCAGAAAAACATTCAACATTAAGAATGATTTCACTCCTGCCGAGGAAGAACAAGTAAGATTTGATTGTGCGTGTGTGCTTGTGTGTGTGTGACTGGTGAGAGCACATGTTAAAAGTGGCCGCAATGTTTATTGTCGCCTCCCCATAACCACCTTTGTCCCATTTTAACTGTATAACCAAACTGACCTTTTGGCATATTTACAAAATGGCATTATAACCTAAGTGACCTTTGGCACGACATGTTTACAAAATGGCATTATAGGTGGGGAATAAAGGCTGAATCAGAAATAGGAAATCACTCTTGAGTGAAAGGAAGTCAGAAAAACATTCAATATAAAGAATGATTTCGCTGTAGCTGAGTTTTGGTGTACGTGTGACTGTGTGTGTATGCATGGGCGTGCTTGTGTGGTGCATATAAAATCTCACCCCAATGAATCGGAAAAACATTCAGTATCAAGAATGATTTTACTCCTGCTGAAATAAAGAGGGTTCTGTCGTGTGTGTGTAAAAATGAATCATTGTACCCAGCCCTTTTCAGTCCTGGTTGTTTACTTTATGAAAATACTCCCATGTAATATACAGATTTTTCATATGCTTTAAAAATGGAAATTTTTCGGCGAGGCAATTCTAAAGAGTACCCACAATCTATGTTTTAGAGCAAAAATAAGAAAAGTAGGTATTCCCCTGCATACCCCAGTTTTACTATATAAAAGTGGGGTTTAAGGGAGTATTTATTTCACGGACATGTTACCTTGATGGTTAAGTTTGGTTTCTCTGCTCCTCGTGTATATTATTAGAAATTTTCCCCTTCTGTTCTTCAGGTGAGGAAAGAGAATGAATGGTGCGAAGAGAAGTAAATCATCATAACACAGCTATAAATAGAACTTTCCCGGAAAATCCACAGGACCCAGTGACTTGCTATTATATTACACAGATCTACATTAGTTTTAAATTTATCCACAGACTGGGCATCTCGGGTTCCCGCTTGAAACTGTGATCATTTGAAGTATAAGATTAGTTTCTTGGAGGCAAGACATTTCCGTGTGCAGTAAAATCTATCTAGCACTCTTTTTCATGACCAGTGAGAAAGCAAACAAAGACTTGAAATTAAGAACTTGTGCTAAAAGTATGTAGACATACAAATGAAATCTTGGGGAGACGCACTTAAGTATATGATTCTCTTTTCACACATTTTAGATTTAGGGATTATTGTGATATATCCAGTATTTTCACTTTTGTCATGTGTAATATTTGTTTCCATAATACATGTTGCTCAAATTTTCTGGCAGTTTGGTGCTCTGTCTGAACTTGCACTGATTTCTCAACGTTTCAAGGGCACTGAAAATATTTAAATAAATCAAACTGAAATTTTAAGATTGTCAAATGAGGATTTGCTCAGGGAAAGTAGAATATGAGCTTGCTCTGTTAGTTTGATGTGGGGAGTTGATTTTTGGAATTAAAAGTGACAGTGAAAATACAACATAGTATGTTAAATTTCCAGTTAGAAATGAAATTGATATTATTTATTTCCTCACCACTTCAATTGAATTCAAAGCCCGTAGTTTGTTTGACTCCAACATTTTTTTAACTAAAGAGGCATTAATCATTATACCTACTGTAGAGGTGTTTTGTTGTTTGTAGTGAAAACAGTAAAGTCTCGGTCTTGTAAGGTCGTCTCTTGTTTCAAGTAATTAATACATTTTTTATTTATTTGAATCTGTGGTGTTGTTTATAAAGTCCTCACATTACGAAAACTTGCCCATGCAATATTCAGAGATTTTTTTGGCTGTAAAAATTGAACAATTTAGCAGAAAAAAAAATATTTTTCTTACTTTTGCTCAAAACATAGATTGTGGGTACTCGTTAGAACTGCCTCGCCGATGCGGTTCTAATGAGTACCCACAATCTATGTTTTGGAGCAAAAATAGGTATACACCTGTATACCCCATTTTTGCTATATAAAAGTGGGGTATAAGGGGGTAAATATTAAACAGACAAGTTTTCCTGATGGTCAGCTATAGCCTGCCTCAGTCAGCAATAGCCTGACTAAAAGAACTAATAAGCAATTGAGCAAATCTAAGTTCTGAGAAATCTAGAGGGTGTGAAACCATCCATCTGGTCCATGACTAGACACACACAAAAAATTGACAAACGGATGCCAGGTACCTGCCTGTCATATAAGCTCAGCCATGACCATTCAGCTCTGACAGGTGATTTTAAAAATGTGAATAGTATTTGAACTATACTCAATCAGTAGATCTGTCAATGCCACTGGAATCCTAGCTAGTGAGGGAAACAGAAGCACCAGTTTGAGCCGTGACGTGAGAAAACTGGTCTTTGGGGTTTCTGACCAGGTCTGCCACAAACCAGGCTGTACAGTCACAGAAACCAGAGGGCCAATGGTCCTGTAAATGCTCACCTGAGATCTGGGATATGCGTCCTCAGCTGATCTTGCCATAAAATAGGTCAAGGTCATCCCGGGGTCATGATTTATACAGACTTTGTAGACTTTTCAGGTCTCAGCATGCGCGGATCCAGAGGGGGGGACCGGGGGTCCGGACCCCCCCTGGAATTTGAAAATTTTACCTAAAAAAAGGTAATTTCGGGATTTTTTGGGGATTGGACCCCCCCTCGTCTGTGACCAAAAATTACCATTTTCGTCGGACCCCCTCTCATGAAAATTTCTGGATCCGCGCATGCTCAGGCTGCAATAGTTTTCATAAAATCCTTAGTTTTCACTTTTGCCCATGTAAAAGCCTATGTTTCCAAAATTGACTTTGCAGTAAAATAGGTCAAGGTCATCCTAGGGTCATCATTTGATCAAACTATGATGGGCTGGAGTCCCAAATGCTACATACCAAGTTTCGTGAAAATCGGCCTGCTGGTTCTGGAGAAGATTTTTGAGTGGCTTTTACCATATACGGGCATGGTGGCCATCTTGGTCATGTGACCTGGATTTCGCGATCAAACTTTCGTTACTTCTACCCATGGATGCTCCATATAAGATTTCAGTTTGATTGGCCATGCGGTTTCAGAGAAGATCTTTGAAAAGTGTGTATGGATGACAGATCGGTCAAGGTTAAGAGATGACCTTGACCTAAATTAATCACATACTTTCATTAGTTGTTTTGCATCTACCACTTTTCAGGTCTCAGGCTGCAATAGTTTTCAAAAAAAACATAATTTTCACTTGTTCCAATGTAAAAGCCTATGTTTCCAAAATTGACCTTGCCATAAAACAGGTCAAGGTCATCCTAGGGTCATCATTTGATCAAAGAATGATGGGCGGGAGTCCCAAATACCAAGTTTCGTGAAAATCGGCCTGAAAAATCGAGATTTTTTAGTGATCTTACCCATATATGGACATGGTGGCCATCTTGGTCATGTGACCTGGATTTCGCGATCAAACTTTCGTTACCCCTACCCATGGATGCTCCACTTAAAATTTCACTTTGATTGGCCAAGCGGTTTCAGAGAAGATCTTTGAAAAGTGTATGAACGACAGAGAGGTCAAGGTCAAGAAATGACCTTGACCTAAATTAATTACATACCTTCATATACTCCATTAGTTCTCTGCATCTACCACTTTTCAGGTCTCAGGCTGCAATAGTTTTCAAACCAGAGGACCAATGGTCCTGTAAACGCTCACCTGAAACCCGAGATATATACCAATAAACTTGTTTGACACATGTATATAACCCCAGGGCCGGGTCAGAGCAACCCTTGGAGTCAATTTCTTTTTGAAAACATAAAACTTCAGTCCATTTGCCAATATACTGCAAGTTTTGCCCTTCAAAAGACATTGTAACAATTTTCCCCATTCAAATGCATGGGCGACCTATGTTGACCATGCCGTAAAATAGGTCAAGGTCATCCAAGGGTCATGATTTATATAAAACTTGTAGAGCCTGATGCTTCATGCCAAGTTTCAAAATCATAGGCCTGGTTCTGGAGAAAAAAGATTTTTAAAGGTTTTTGCTATTTATAGCCATGACGGCCATCTTGATCATGTGACCTGGACCATTTATATGAACTTTCGTTCCCCCTTCCTAAGGATGCTCCACATGAAGTTTGGCTTTGATTGGCCAAGCCGTTTCAGAGAGGAAGATCTTTGAACATTATGATAATATACATGTATATTACCCCGGGTGGGGGCAGACCTGCCCCTGGGGTCCATTTTTTTTTAGAATCATAATGTCAAGTCCCTTTGCCCATTTCCATAAAGTATTTCCCCTCAAATGACATTTTGACAATTTTCCCCATTCAAATGCATGGGCGACATGTTGACCTTGCCATAAAATAGGTCAAGGTCATCCCAGGGTCATGATTTATATAAACTTTGTAGAGCTCCTCACCCTGATGCTTCATGCCAAGTTTCAAAATTGTAGGCCTTCTGGTTCTGGAGAAGTCTATTTTTAAAGGTTTTTGCTATTCATAGCCATGGCAGCCATCTTGGTCATGTGACCTTGACCATTTATACATGCTTTCATTCCCATTTCCTAACAATATTCCTCATAAAGTTTGGCTTTGATTGGCCAAGCAATTTCAGAGAAGAAGATCTTTGAATATCACTGTAATATACATGTATATTGCCCCGGGGTGGGGGCAGACAGACCCCTGGGGTCCAAATTTTTTCAGAATCATCAATCTTTAGTGCATTTGCCCATTTCCTGCAAGTTTTTCCCTACAAATGACATTTTAACACTTTTCCCCATTCAAATGCATGAGCGAACTATGTTGACCTTGCCGTAAAATAGGTCAAGGTCATCCCAGGGTCATGATTTATATAAAATTTGTAGAGCTCCAGTCACTGATGCTTCACACCAAGTTTCAAAATCATTGGCCTTCTGGTTCTGGAGAAGAAGATTTTTAAAGGTTTTTTTCTATTTATAGCCTTGGCAGCCATCTTGGTCATGTGACCTTGACCATTTATATAAACTTTCTTTCCCCCTTCCCTAGGATGCTCTATATGAAGTTTGGCTTTGATTGGCCAAGCGGTTTCAGGGGAGAAGATGTTTCATTAGTATGGAAATATACATGTATATAGCCCCGGGGCAGGGGCAGACAACCCCCCAGGGGCTTAAATTTTCCATTAACATTAATCTTCTGTCCATTTGCCTATTCCCAGTAAGTTTTACCCATTAAATATTTTACCATTTTTTCCCATTCAAATGCATTGGCGACCCAAGTTGACCTTGCCGTAAAATAGGTCAAGGTCATCCTAGGGTCATGATTTATATACACTATGATGGGCCCGCGTCCCCTATGCTACATACCAAGTTTCGTGGAAATCGGCCCACTGGTTCTGGAGAAGATTTTTTAAAGGTTTTTGCTATTTATAGCCATGGCAGCCATCTTGGTCATGTGACCTGGACCATTTATATAAACTTTCGTTCCCCCTTCCTAAGGATGCTCCACAAGAAGTTTGGCTTTGATTGGCCAAGCGGTTTCAGAGGAGAAGATCTTTGAAATTGTGAACAATGCCGACGCCGGAGCATGGGTATACTATAAGCTCACCTGTGAGCCTTCGGCTCAGGTGAGCTAAAAATCCATAGTTTTCACTTTTTCCCCATGTAAAAGCTTATGTTTCCAAAATTGGACTTGCTGTAAATAGGTCAAGGTCATCCCAGGGTCATCGTTTGCGCAAACTATGATGGGCTGGAGTCCCTGATGCTACATACCAAGTTTCGTGGAAATCGGCCCGCCGATTCTGGAGAAGATTTTTGAGTGGTTTTTACCATATATGGGCATGGCGTCTATCTTGGTCATGTGATCAAGATCCCGCGAACAAACTTTCGTTCCTCCTACCCATGGATGCTCCACACAAAATTTGGCTTTCAGCGGTTTCAGAGATGATCTTTGAAATTGTGGATGGACGGACGATGGAGCATGGCCATCCTATAAGCTCACCTTGTGAACCTTTGGCTCAGGTGAGCTAAAAAGCTAGAAGCTTGAAACTTTTGATAGAAGTAGAAGAGGAATTGTACTATCCGTGTGGCAAAAACAATGTGGTTTACATCAACAGCAAAGACTGGAGCTTGGTTTATGACAGTCTCAACTAAAAGATAGGAGGGGCCAGGATAAAGCCCACGACTCCTCTGGCTGTGGAGGGTTTTTTTGGACACTTACTGTAGATGTCAGGGCGGAAATCAAAACGACACATTTCGTAGCAATTACAATAATCTTTAATAAGCTCTAAATTAAACAAGATCAAGAGACTTCAAGCCTCTATATGACACAAATACATCATACAAAACTTTGTAGCAAATTCTGACAAGTTTTCATTTTCAAGGCTTTGAAAAATCTTTACTCTGGCATCAAGCTATGTGAAGAAATATGGAGTGCTATGAGAAATAGGACTTTTAACCTTCTTAAAATCACTAATTTTGTCACAAATAATGTAAACATAAGCAAACTCAAGGATTTGTACCTGCACTGTTTGCTATTCCTTCTTCATACGAAATTTCGGGGGAATAATTAAAACAATTCCTAAGCTTTAACAAAAATTGTGAATACCACGTAAATGTTTGAAAATGTACATTGTAATTATATTCTCTTCAAAAATTATTACAAAGATTCATACAGCCATGCAAGCTGCCAAAGTAAAGATCTTTCTATCCTTGAAAAAGTGTAAACAATGACTAAAATTAAACCAACTACAAACGTAACAAATTAAGCCATTTTTTTGTGAAATGAGACCTAAAATCTATACCAATCAACCCCATCTTGCATCATGTATACCCTTGAAAGGAAATACCCAAATCACTGACCTCTATGTTACCAGCCATTTCTAAGGAAAGTTTTTTGTTTTTTAGTTTGTCAGTAGCTTGGAAGGTTATAATATGAGCCTCCCCATGGGAAAACCAACAATCTGCATAGGCGAAAACAAAGGCGCAGATCAGCTTCGCGAAGCTGATCAGCGCCTTTGTTTTCGCTACTCGGATAGTATAATTCCTCTTCTACTTAAATCCGAAATTTCAAGCTTCTAGCTATTTTCTGTGCTTGTACAGGCCGGTTTGTGTCGGACCTGTTCGGAAACCACATTGTTGGTTTTCCCATGAGGTGGCTCATATTCTTGTTCAGCTTGTGTCACATATTATGAAAACTTGCCCATGCAATAAACAGAGATTTTTTGAACTTTAAAAATTGAAAAATTTTCAGCTGAAAAATTTTGACTTTTTTCTTACTTTTGCTAAAAACATAGATTGTGGGTCCACGTTAGAACCGCTTCGCCGAGGCGGCTCTAACAAGTACACACAATCTGTTTTGGAGCAAAAATAAGAAAACCCCAGTTTTGCTTCTCGGGGTATACATTACATGGACATGTTTTCGTGATGTGCTGCTTCTACAAATAGGTCAACATCATAGATTGGGATTTTGATATCACTCATGTCATATTTGTGACTTTATTTCATTGTCTTTGTTTTAAGTTATATGCTAGTATAGACATTCTGAATTATAACAACAGCTTAATGTATAATGTGGTGAGCACTTAACCCAATCCCTATGGACCTGGTGGACTCCCTATTCATATAATACTTTGAAATCTTAACATGATTTGTCTTGGGAGTATATAGACAAAAATATTATTCAGCCAAAATTTCAATAATGATAAAGGCATATAAAATTCCTTTAAACTTGTATAGAGAAAAAGCGTCATTACCAAATTAAATGAGTATCAAATTGCTGATGACAGCAGGTAAAATAATCAGAATTTCAAGTTACAAAACAGTCTGTGTACTACACAAGACTGACAAAAAAAAGTAATAAAACTTGTCTTTGGATTTTGTTGATAGTAAAAAAAAAATGTCTTTGTGCAGGGGCGGATCCAGGATTTCTATAAAAGGGGGGTTCAAATCTATCAAGAAAGGGTTCGTTTCAACAATTTCATGATTTTTCATAAATTTCCCCATGAAATCGAAATAATTTTCTTCCAGAGGGGGTTCAAGTGAACCACCCGAACCCCTCTAAATCCGCCACTGTTGGGTTACAACCAAGTCAAAAACCAAGCCACTAAAGCTCCAGAGGCTACTTAGTCATGGAAAATCTCCAATCAATTTTGAAACTAAGTAGAGAATGGACGAATGGAATCACTCATCATTATCAATTTGATGTGTCCACTTTCAGGTAGGTGAAATGAAGATTTAAGTTTGCTATCATACCGGCAGATCATTTGTTTTTGCTAGCCAGTTAAGTCACATAAGCCTGACATCCTTTTTATGGGACATAGGCAAACAACATAGCCCCAGAGGCATAAAAAATAAGCCATATCATGAGAAAACCAACATTTTTCATATGCAAAAACAAAGATGCAGATCAGCTTCGCAGTAACTGCGGAGCTGATCAGTGCCTTTGTTTTCAATATATGGATAGTACAATTCTTCTACTTTCTAAATCCAAACTTTCCAGCCTCTAGCCTCTACATCTTCTGTGCTTGTACAGCTCGGTTTGTGTCGGACCTGTTCGGAAAACACATTGTTGTTTTTCTCATACCCAGCTCAAATCATTTAAGTCCTGTCTATAAGAATCAAACAACTTTCAGCAAACAATCTTATGGAGAAATAGTTTTCAATAATTTCGAGCAAATACCCTCCTTATCAGGTCTACCTATTCAATTTGAGCCATTGCACAAGAAACGCAACAATCTGCATAAGCAAAAACAAAGGCGCAGATCAGCTTTGCGGTTACTACACAGCTGATCAGCACCTTTGTTTTTGCTACACAGATATTACAATTCACCTTTTACTTAAATCCAAAATTTGAAGCTTCTAGCCTGCTTCTGCAACTGTAC
This sequence comes from Rugalucina vietnamica, assembly GCA_964017185.1. Taxonomy (NCBI): domain Eukaryota; kingdom Metazoa; phylum Mollusca; class Bivalvia; order Lucinida; family Lucinidae; genus Rugalucina; species Rugalucina vietnamica. Next base: position 56,153,259 of record OZ024878.1, read on the forward strand.
AGACTGGTTTGTGTCGGACCTGGTCAGAAACCCAAATTGTTAGCTTCCTCATGCAACAGCTCAATACATTTTGTTAAATAAATCCTTTAAAATTATATATATGCGAGCAATAACACTGTTCTCATATTGTATATATAGATAACAGAACATAATATTTTTACATGTATACTAAATATATAGTTAATAGTCATTTTTTATCAACATTAAAAATGCACAGTACAGGGATACATTACCAATCCACTTTTTTTGAAGAGATGAAAAACCCTTATGCGCCAGATCAGTCTTTCACGTTTTCTTATGACACAGCACAACTTAGTATAGTTTGATTATGACCTCAGACGTGTCAAAAGTTCGACGATTTCATGAAGTAGCACGATAGGTAAATTGGTACAAAATGCCTAAAGTTTTCCACAAAAACTGATTGCATGCACAGTAAGTATTAGTACTGTTACAATCTAAATATCTTTTCACATGCTGCTAAGTAGACTTGTCGATCTTTTGACGAGTCTGGGGTCAAAATCGAGCTATTGTAGCTAAAGCTGATTTTCTCAAGTAAAAACATTATACAAGTCCTGTAACTAAATGTATATTATCTGATATGTTATTATGAACAAAATGAGCTTTAGTTTTGCTGCAACAATTACAAAATATTTCAAGCATAAACACTGGTCAAAAATAAGTAAAACCTGATGTGGAATTTACATATCGAGGTTGCAGTAATTTGTAAACTACAGTACTTTGTAAACTACAGTACTTTGTAAACTACAGTAATTTGTAAACTACTGACATATTGCTGAAGTAAAGCCTACATTTTGTGTCACTTATGGATTTTTTTTTGGTTCCATTATAGCTGAGCCTCGTCACGAGAAACCCGAATTTTTGCCTTTGCGAAAACAAAGGCGAAGATCAGCTTCGCAGTAACTGCGAAGCTGATCAGTGCCTTTGTTTTCGCTACTCAGATAGTACAATTCCTCTTCTTCCTAAATCTGAAATTTCCAGCATCTAGCCATCTTTTGTGCTTGCACAGCTCGGTTTGTGTCAGACCTGGTCGGAAATGCCGAAGACCGGTTTTCTTGCATTGTGGCTCATATTGAGGTTACAGTTATTTGTAAATTACTAAAATATTGCTGAAGCGAAGCCTACATTTTTTGTCTCTTGATGGCCAGTATTTAAAATCAGATTTTTTAAGCATCCTTAGCCTTCAGCAGTTAACCAGTACTTATTGTATATTCTTTAACCAGCAAATGACAACTGCTGGAGACAATGAGAAAATGTAGAATACAATTCATAACTAACCTAAATGAAACAGTTATTTGCCTTGTTCTTGAAATGAACCACCAAACACCTGAACAGATGCAAGTGCAGGCCAACCTCCTTATAACGCTATCTTTGGGGTCCATGGAAAAAGACTGTGGTATATGTGAAACCGTGTTATAATGAGGTTGTTTACAACAGACAAATAGCAAAATAATCGTTTTGGGAGCTATGGCATGGCCATGTTATAAATAACTGCACTATAGTAAGGTGCATTATATAGAGGATCTTACACGAGTGGTCATTTCATATGAAATTTATTAAGTGAGCCTTCGGCGAGCTTAATAAATTTCATATGAAATGATCACATGTGTAAGATTTGTTTTATCATATGACTTTTGAATTAGGATTTTATTGCCTCCAAAGTCTATATTTTTTCAATGAAAATTTACATCGTTGTTACTGATGTCGTCAAAGACGTTAAGTATTTCCGCAAAAGTGTTAATACATGTGTGGTCATAACACTTTTTATGACATGACGTTATCCACTGGATAACAGCGACGTCATATGATAAATTCAGGTTGAGCTGTATGTAAGTTTGCAGTGCTAGTAAAAAATAACTAAGTAATAATTATGAGCAGATTTGTACATCAAGAAAAGCAGATAGGTTATCCTGAGTAAAAAACAAATCACAAGCATTGTACAGCACAAAATTGGCCAATGGAAATCATAGTGAGTCCGATAAGGTCTGATGGAGGCGGTGAACATTATGAAAAGTTAACCATGTAATATACAGAGATTTTTTTTCAGTAGTAACAAAGAAAAATTTAATTGGAAAAATTTTGATATTTTTAATATTTTTGCTCCAAAACATAAATTGATGGTACTCGTTAGAACCGCCTCAGCGAGGCAGTTCTAACATGTACCCACAATCTATGCTTTGAGCAAAAATAAGAAAAATATCAAAAATTTTCTACTGAAAATTTTCATTTTTTACAACTTTAAAAATCTCTGTATATTGCATGGGCGTGTTTTCGTAACGACACAAATGCCAATGGAAGTCATAGTGATTCTGATAAGGTCTGATGGAGGTGATGAAAGTATTTGGTAACAATACGGGAATAATCTGTCTTTTGATTTTTTTCCTATAAACTGTATATGATGTGGATACCTTTTTGGCAAATAAAACCTTTTGTTTTAACAGATGACTTGAGAAAGTTTCATTTATTTATAATTGCCAAACTCCTACCATATCAATCTTTCAGAAAATGAATACCGTATTCGTTATAATTAGCGCACAAACTACGAACGAAAACAATGCATCAACTGCTGAAATAACCAGGTCAAAAATATCAATGATGTCATTTAAGTATTCCATTCGTTGCAAAACAGTGTTTGATCATTTTAAGTTTTAATATATGAGCCTGTGCATGAGAAAACCAACAATTTGGGTTTCTGACCAGGTCCGACACAAACCGGGCTGTACAAGCACAGAAGATGGCTAGAGGCTTGAAATTTTGGATTTAAGAAGAAGAGGGACTGTAATATCCGTGTAGCGAAAACAAAGGCGCTGATCAGCTTCGCGGTTACCGCGAAGCTGATCTGCGTCTTTGTTTTCTCATAGGCAGATTGTTAGTTTTCTCACGCACAGGCTCATATGTGTATGTAAAATTGGTGCAAAATACCAACATGCTAGTCGAGCAGTGTGTGTTTATGCATATATTTTTCGCAAACAATCAGGGTGTGCGCTTATTGGAGCATATGTGCTAATCAGAACGAATAAGGTATGTAGGCTTGCAAAAAAAAAAAATATATATATATCAATGATTCTGCGAAAACCAAATGAAATGTGTTCATTATTATAATTATATGCATTAACTATAAAATTTTTGATTCTTGATATTGCAAGTAGGCCATAATATATAAAACACAGACTTGAAGGATGTCGGTCTTACTATCATCTAGAAATTCTAGTAAACAGAAATTAAGGGATTCTCGTTTTATCAGGTATTAAACTGTAAATTTGAGACTAACTACCTGGACTGTTAAGTAGAAAACAAAATGAGCTGCATCACGAGAAAACCTGTTTTTTCACGTTCTATAACAAAAGATGCAGATCAGTCTTTGTTTTCATTCTTTATGGATAATACAATTCCTCTACTTCTTAAATCTGAAATGTCAAGATTCTAGCCTTCTTCTATGAGTGTACAAGCTTGTTTACGTCTGATCTGGTCGGAAACACCACATACAGGTTTTTTCTTGATGTGGCTCATATGATAACCTGGGGATAATCTCAACTACATTTCTTCATAAAAGAATGTTCCCCCTGAGAGGAAATTCCAATGCAATAAAAAAATCCTAACATTGTTTATAAGGTCAAACATAACTGTCTGAGAATCAAATTAAGAGGTTATCTGATAAATACTTTAACCTGGGACATTTCCCAGCGGGCACATGATGTCAAAATGATGTCATATCAACGTCGAGTCATGACGTCGCATCGACATTGATCTGACGTCATGTGCCTGCTGGGTTAGATGGACTCAGCATTATCAGCCTGGTGTTAAGTCACAACCTTTTTAAACAACAGTGAACTCCATGAAAAATGACAAACTCTGTAAACTCCAATCACACACTATACTATTGTCATTCAAATCATAGCCATTTATTACATGTGAGCAAGAAAAATCACTCTTAACTCTCACTGGTGAATGAATTAATGATGATACAGCACTTTTATATATACATTCATCAATATAACGATGATCATTCATGAGTTAAAACAAGTCTTCTTGAACTATGAACAGTCACGTCTGCTTTTTCCCTCCAACAGTAATGCGGTACCCAGCCTCAGCACTATATATGACTTTATCCATTGCTGAAAGCCGGGAAACAGCCAACTTTGGATAACCTCTGCTCTGTTCCTCCAAAATCTTTGGATTACCTCTGATCTCATCCAAAACACATTTGGATTTCTTTGGCTATCATCCTCTTCACACTAATGGCAGCCATGCACATCAAACTGGATAATTTTCAACAAAATAAATATTTTCGCTGATTATCAAACTTCATTTCCACTGTGAAAGAAGAAGCTACACTGTTCAATCAGCGTTTGTAGAATCTCTTCAGGAATTCTAGAATATTTGGTCATTTTTTCAAATGTATCATATTCCATACGTATAAGCGTAGGCCACCAGCAGCGAGCGAGATTTTTACTGTCCATACTGTTCTGATCAGCACTTTGACTAACTCTGAAAATAGATGATATGTTACATTTGTTTGTTGTTTTTTGTTCTTTTTTTTTTTTTTTGTTTGTTTTATTTTTCGATGTTGTTTGATTTACAGCTTTATGTCCACAGACAACAGCAGAGGTCATGTTGGGATGGACAGTTATCCTCGTCACACTGTTTCTGAGCGGCGAATTGATATATCAAATGCGCAGATTTTTTTTTACGAATGCGCGAAAAAAAGACTATCAAATGCGCGTTTAAATTGCACGGAAATCAATTCCTTTTACAGGTATTTTAAGGTTTATACCGATTGTATCTCGCTATCAAGACCGAAGTTATGGAAGCGAGATTCAACCACAGTTCAACCAGCATTGTATTCAATGTCTGTTGCCCCCTGCTCACCAACGGGGAGGTGGAAGTCAGAGTACAACATCAATTCTATAACTATAACCATTGTGTAACAAGCTTTTCTTTCCACTATTAGTGTCAGAAATTTTAAAATCCATGATGGATACAACAATATTCTTGGATAAAATACAAGTTAAAAACATTTTAAAATGTCTAAAACCTATAAAAGCATGTTAAAATATGACTTTCATAACGGCCGTATCTGTCCAAAGCCAGTGTGAACATAGGTTAGGCTAATTACCCTAAAGGCCATTCGCGCAATTGATACCTTGATTTCACGCGCAATTCAAACAACGTCACGGTACGATTTTCGCGCAAATGATATACGGCCTTTCTGAGGCAGCCATCTTGAGGCTTTGTTTGTTTGTATTAATGCTTTATTGCGGGTGTCATCATATAAGGTCATGTTGGGGCCAGCCACACTGTTCCTGGTAAAGCCATCCAGAGGCACCTTACCAATGCACATTGTTTTCTCATTCATAACTAGCAAACAGCTCTTTTTGACCATAAAGAAGAGGTAGAGTGGCAATAGAAGTTTTTTCTGAATAAAGATTATGAGAGAAGTTGAGGCTGATTTGATTTCTGTATAAATAGCACCAAATCTATAGTTTCTGTATCAGTTTTTCATCTTTTTTTTTTCTTTTTTTTTGAGATGTATTTCCATAAAAGATACATTGATATGATGGCATCTGTATTCTACCAGATAAGAGGTCATGTTTAGGCCAAAACATTAAGAACAAACATAAGTGGTAGACCGACAGTACTGAGCGAATTAATTATCAGTATTTCACTTTTCGTAAGAAGAAACAAACAACTTTAGGAGAATTGTACATACTTGTGTAGATGTGTGATAAGGAATTTGAGAACTTCAAAGTTGAGAGGATGCATCTTTAAGAAGACACCTCGTAACGCCAACAGACGACCACTCTTATCAGCTACACCTGCAATTATATATACAATATGAGCCTGTGTGTGAGAAAACCAATAATTTGTGTTCCGACCAGGTCTGACACAAACCGGGCTGTACAGTCACAGAAGATGGTTAGAGGCTGGAAATTTTGGATTTAGAAAGTAGAGGAATTGTACTATCCCTGTAGCGAAGCTGATCTGCGCCTTTGTTTTCGCCTATGCAGATTGTTGGTTTTCTTATGCGGCGGCTTATCCACACCAAATAGCTGTGCTCTAGATGAAATGGTCTATTATCCTAGGCAGGTACCAGTGCTTAATGCACATTTCTTTCACAGCCAAGTAACAAAAGCTCTGCTTGAATCAGCGGAAGAAGAGAAATGTCTTAGAACTAATTTCATGACCAAATGTTCATGAACAGCCCAGTCAAGTAGACTTTGCCAGCCTTTTCAACTTATGTAATGTTTTTTCCCCTTTTTGCTCCTTATCTTCCAGAAATTCTCATAAAGTGTTCCTCAAATAGGACAAAGTCCAGGATCAAGTACTGATGGCTCACATCTTGTTAAATGAATACTCACATGTTCTACTTTTACATGTTTACATACAAAGAAAGCAAATAAGAAGATCGCAAATGTTTACACTTACCATAGCTTTTGTTGCAAACAATAAACAGCCCCTAACCAATATGACTTTCCATCAGGAAAACATGTCCATGCAATGTATACCCCCTTGAACCCCACTTTTATATAGCAAAACTGGGGTATGCACGGGTATACCTATTTTTCTTATTTTTGCTTCAAAACATAGATTGTGGGTACTCGTTAGAACCGCCTCGCTTAGGCAGTTCTAACATGTACCCACAATCTATGTTATGAGCAAAAATAAGAAAAATATCGAACAATTTCTACTGAAAATTTCCATTTTTTACAACTTTAAAAATCTCTGTATATTGCATGGGCATGTTTTCGTAAAACATTGTCTAAAGGAAATTCTAATGCACTTGCAAAAATAACCAGACGTCTGATTGAACGAATTTGAAAATTTGTGATCTGCGATAAACTGCTGGAAACATAACATTAAGAGTAACATCGCTTGTGATAGGTCAATTTTGTGATTCAATATCACCAAAAAAGCACACACTTTATAAGAAATACTGCATTTTCTATGCACACACTTTATTAGAAATACTGCATTTTCTATGCATACAATTTAAAATGAGCATTAGAATGGGAATTACATTTTTTTATTTGGGAAGGTATGTCGTCATGTCAGAAATCATGTTTTACAGCTCTACAAATATGAGCCGCCTCATGGGAAAACCAACAATTTGCATAGGCAAAAACAAAGACGCAGATCAGCTTCGCGGTAACCGCGAAGCTGATCAGCGCCTTTGTTTTCTACTTGGATAGTACAATTCCTCTTCTACTTAAATCCAAAATTTCAAGCTTCTAGCTCTTTTCTGTGCTTGTACAGGCCGGTTTGTGTCGGACCTGTTCGGAAACCAGATTGTTGGTTTTCCCATAAAACAATATTTCTGACAATATGCCTTACATTACAAGGCCCCTAAATAATTAGGCCCCTAAATAATTTTGAACTCAGTTATCCCCTTAATGATAATGTGCTTTACAGAAACATAACACAGTAACAACATGACGTATACACATTGATATGGTTACATGAATACATACATCAAAAGCTGATAAAACATTATGCCTTGTTTTGAGATGTTGTGTGATACATACAATACAGTGTCCCTTAGAGAAAATCTAATACTGTGTAAGCCCTCAAAAATGTTATTGTGAATATATGTAGGTGTGATATAAAAAGATGATACATATATATGTATATCAGACAAACAAGACAAAGTAAGAAGAAACATTTAGACAATATAGTCAATGTCGAATGGGCACAAAAAATCGTCCCGTGGGAATTTCATGACGATTTGTGACGACCTACCTTAAATCAAACTTTGGGGCATATGCAACAATTTAAACCAGTTCGTCGCCCTGAGACCCGCGTCTGGGCTGAAATATGACGTCATCAAAATGGCGACCAGCGCATTCATAATATACATTTTAAACAATCATTTTCATACTATGCTTGTCAGATAAAAATGATTTCCAGCTTCTCGCTGTTTTTAAATGGGTGGATTTTACCAATTGTATTAATAAAAGCTATTTTAGCACAAAAGTATCTCTCACAAGGAGCATAGCACTAAAGATATGAGCCACATCACGACAAAATCTGCATACAAAGTGCCAAATTATACACAGTACACCGGGAGCTAATTTGACCTACCTTGCATCCCCAAGACATTTTTATCATTTACTGGCATCCCAAAAATGCAAAAACAAAAAATGTCCCCAAAGATAAAATCAAATGCACTATGAAACAATGCACGGTTTCCATGGTAACCGTTAACGTGATTCTTGAGGATGGGGGTATACATACAAAATTGATCATATCTCCACTGTCACTTATATTAAATTATTAAAAATGGTCTCATTTTAAAGCTTAGACATAGCCCTTTCTTTTTATGGTAAGTAATGCAAAATTTCTAATTAGCATATTCATTAATTTTCATGCAAACATGCAAAATGGCAGAAAAATCTTTAAAATTCCATAAATTAAGTAATTTCAGGCCCAAGCTGTCGTTGTGACACTTGGTTACTTAACCAGTAATATCATATGATGAATTTATTGATGACCTGGTCCTATATGAAAATTATTTCATTTGTATATTCATGAATATTAGTAAAATTGCCAAAAAGTGAGGAAAAACAAGAGAAAAAATATATCCATTGCAAGGTATACTGGATAGGTTATAAGATCCAATCTATCTTGCATCCCTGTGACAAGTTCTCAAGATCTCGACTGTCAGTGTTTTCAGAGGGAAAACCTTAATGCCATCAAATATTGTCATCAGCAATGAAACAACATTTGCATGATGTAAAATTACATAGTTTCCACACCACTCCTCATGCGATTCTAAAGAATAGGATGTTCTTCCTAAAATACTTATATCCCACCAATAGAATTCTCTAGAGTACTATATGACTTGTATCTCGGCAGTCAAAAGTCATATGGTGCTGAAAAATGACATCAAATCATGGTGTCTAGGGCATTATTATACCATCCTGTGCTATAAAGTATGGGTCATTTGTGTTTTAGTTTTAAGAATATTAACAAAACGTTTTGAATTTAGGGAAAATATACAGAACAATTAAGGGTATGTGTAGAAAAACGCACGTAACCGGATTTCTGAAAGACCTAGGGAGCTATAATTTGTAATAAATGAGTGCTAGGACAATGTTCTGTAACCATATAATCCGATATATAAAGTAAGAAAAAGAGTAGAACTGAGATCCTTGAAGAACAGTTAGCATATAAATGAGAAATATGGGTCATACCGCGGTCTCCAGCTATTTTTCTTGTAGATGTATTGATATTAATGAGATCTTAATAAATAATAGCACCATCAATGAAACATGAAGGGGTACACCAACAATAGTGCTTATGTCTCAGCTGCCAATAGCCGTGGAGAACTCAAAATGGCATCAATCTATTGCTAGGACAATGTTCTATTATCATGTGCCCAGATGTATAAATCATGCTTTCTGGCAAGCAAGATTTAATAAATTTTGGTGAAGCACAGCCTTCCATTTTCATATTTTTCGAAACTTTATGTAACTTTCAGAAAATTTAATAACATGTGGTTAAGCTATCGTACTGCATGGCATTAGTGCATTCTCCCATCATTCTAATGGAACCATTTTCAGCATTCCAATGATATTGTCAGCTGGGATATGAGCTATTTTCTTTGATGTACCCGTTTTTTCTTATTTATGAAGATCTCAGAATATCAATACAATAAAAAAAAATAGCTGATTATATCGTTACAGAACATTGTCCTAGCAATCATTTGATGCCAATTATAGCTCTTCTACGTATACCCCCTTAATTGTTCCGTATTCTTAAAACTCATGAAACTAACACCAAATCACTCGTAAATTGTAGTTCAGGATGTAATTATATTGCCCAAGACACCATTTGATGCCATTTTCAGCACTATAGGACTTTTGAATTGCCTTCAGACAAGTCATTTTGTAGGTTAACCTATTTTTTTCATTGTCTTTTCTCTAAAATTTCTTTAGTTTTCATTAAAATTCATGATATTGGAAATCAGATTATTCTTTTATATTACTTCAGGACCATAGTGCATTGTCATAGCAGTCATTGAATACCTCTTTCAGCATCCTGGGTTGATAAACAGCTCTGGTACAAGCGATTTTGGTACATATACCCCCTATTGTTCCACAATTCTTCTCCATTTTAATGTCTTTATTTTATTTATATTTTTTTTATTTTTTTTTTTTTATTTTGTTAATTTTCATGAATAAGTGAATTCAGTGCTTTAAATATGAGGTATAAAGGTTAAATTGTTCAGTTCATGCACCACTATCAGACTAATTATAGTATTCTAGAGCATTCTATTGGTGGAATATGAGTATTTTTGTAGGTACATCCTAGGTGGTGTAAACTAAGCAATTTTACATCATGCAAATGATTTTGTTGCTGAGGACAAAATCTAATGGCATTAAGGTGGTCCCTCTGACAACACTAACAGCCTTGAGAATTTGTTCCAGAGATGCGAGTTAGGCCATATAACATATGCAATAACTTGCAATTGTTATAGTTTGTCCCTCGTTTTTCCTCACTTTTTAGACATTTTATTAATTTCATGAATATGCAAATGAGGTAATCTTCATATAGGGCCAGTTCATCGATAAATTTGTCATATGATATTACTGGTTCAATAACAAAGTGTCACAATGCCAGTTTGGGCCTGAAATTAGTTCATTTATGGATTTTAACGACTTTTTGTCATGTTTCATATTTTCATTAAAATTAATGAATATGCAAATTAGATGATTTGCATAACTTACCATAAAAATAAAGGGCTATGTCTAAGCTTTACAATGAGACCAAGTACAGTAGTCTAGGATAAGTAACAATGGAGATATGATCAATTTTGTATGTACACACCCATACTCAAGAATCTCGTTAATGGTTGCCATGGAAACCATGCATTTTTTTTCATAGCACAATAGAGTTTATCTTTGAGGACAAAAATTCTTCGTATTTCTTGGGTCCCAAGGAATGATTCGGCAACCATGAAAAATTGTCCTGGGGGTTCATAAAATTAGCTCCGGGGGTCTTTAAGTTGTGGGCGTTTTTTTGAAGAAAAACGTATGTCCAACGTATGCACGAACGAACGTATGACTAGATAAAGCTATATTATTTAACCTATCGACTTAATTCGTCTATCGTATGTATGATCAGATGCATTTCATACATTTTCTTCGCAAAAAAGGCAATACTACGATGTTTTCAATTGATTTTGATGGAAATACGAATAGTTCATATATAGTCAGATAGCCGCCATATTGATGACGTCATAAATCGACTCTGACGCGGCTGTAAGTGCGACGAACAGGTTTAATGTTATACATGTACCCCATAGATAAGTTTTATATAGGTCGTCATAAATCGTCAAAAAAATCGCACGAGATTCCCATTCGACATGGACTAATATGTAACAGATGTACATGTAGCATGATTATGAAGTATATATAAATGTTTTCGTTTTTCTTGAATGTAGCTTGTAGGATTATGCACAAGTCATTTGTAACTACCCAAACACAAACCTACAGGGAAGGGTGGGGATTATGACTTTTCAGCTTTCAGTGCCATGCTATAAGCACAAACCCTTAGGGGACAAACTGGAGGTCAAAACATTGCTCTTTACCCTGCCCTTCTCAAAAGAAAATCTCCATTGTGTAAGGATACTAACGACAAAACCCTGTCGTAATTCCCCTGCACTGCGGGGGACAAATCATAAATAATTGCCCCGCAATTTAGCCTGGCTATCCCCCACACTTGCCCGTAGGTGGGGAGAGGGGGAGGCGTGGTTACCGATGACTGGTGCATTCTATAGAAATGCTATATACCTTGCAATCTGCACATGGGTAAATCAAATTGCACATCTGTGCTATCAACAGAGTCAGTCGTATACATGAAAAGACTGCTGTCATTTGATTTACCCTTGTGGTAAAAGAAAAAGAATATTTCAAATGTTAGCAAACGCTGACACTAACCATCACCAATTCTTAGTAAACATGATTTTCCAGAAGTGTCTCCTTATTACCAGACTAATAACTTATTACTAATAGGGAGATAAAAACTTTAATGGCACTACAAACACACTTTGCTGTGAGATACATGTACACATTCAACCAAAAATATATATTAAAGAAAAGCCAAAGCAAATCATGAAAATGCTCTTATGATACAATCCACACATACATATAAAAAAACTTAAGATGAAAGCTTTTAATGCCAATCATTGATGGAATTCAATAATTAAATAATGTTTCCCTTTTTTCCCTCCCTCTGCATTTATTGATTGCACTATTAAATTGTTCAAACATTGAAATATGTGGAAATACATGTATCCATCTGCAAAGTGATGAAAAGAAATAGCCATTTCCCACTTCTATAATAATGCATTTGTAAAATGTATTATCGTGACATGCCAAAAATATGTAAAAATGCCATAACAATGTATAATTTGGATACAAGATGGATTATATATCATTGGATGTTAATATTTCAACAAACCCAATACAGTCACCAGTTTTTTTTTTTTTTTTGTTTTTTTTTTATTATTAATTGCTTTAGGCCAGAGAAAATGAATTATTAGATTCTCATCCAAATTCTTGGGCAGTGGATTTTATTTTTTATGTTGGTGCATCCAATATGACTGTCTTCCAGGTCTAGTTTCTGGAAAGTTTTATTATTATTTTTTTTTTAATTTTATTTATTTTTTTTTTTTTTGTTGTTGTTGTTGTTGTTTTCTTCTGTTGTTGTTTTTTTTTTTTGTATTCAAAGACACACAGGAAATTAAGAAAATAAAATTTACACATTATCTCATGCGCGGATCCAGAGGGGGGGACCGGGGGTCCGGACCCCCCTGGAATTTGAAAATTTTACCTAAAAAAAGGTAATTTTGGGATTTTTGGGGGGTTGGACCCCACCTCGTCTGTGACCAAAAATTACCATTTCCGTTGGACCCCCTCTCATGAAAATTTCTGGATCCGCGCATGTTATCTTGACTTTTAATTAAAAAATATATTTTTACTCTTTTTCAACCCAAATAAGAAATGATTTTTGGAAGGTTTCAAACAGGGGCGGGTGAGGGTGAGAATCTATAAATTAATTTTCTCTGGCCTTATGTACTAATGCACAATATCTTTAGATGGTAACATTTTTGGCATGTCACTACAATGTGTATTTGTCATAACAACAGAGGATTAAATGAAAGAAGCTGTGTATGTATATAGATGAGCACACCCAACATTAACTATCTCCTATTGAGCTACCTTCTTGAAAATCCTCTGGTACCATTTCTGAAGTAATTTAGAAACATAAATAATACCACATTGGCACCACATGAACCACGATGAGAAAAAAACAGTCTTCAGGGTTTCCAACCAGGTCTGACAAAAACCGGCATGTGCAGCTACGAAGGAAGCTAGAAGGCTGAGATTTCGGATTTAGGAAGAAGAGGAATTGACATGTAGCGAAAACAAAGGTGCTGATCAGCTGTGCAGTTACTGCACAGCTGATCTGTGCCTTTGTTTTCGCATAGGTAAATATCCGGGGTGTTCTCATGGCACGGCTCACATATTAAAGGGGCATAATTTGTTCTTTCAGATGGGCCCTTTTGAAAATTGGGCTCAGATATAGTATGTGGGATCCTCCGTTGTACGGAACCCGATATTAAAGATGCTGCTTTTAGTCACACCAAGTACACTTTCACAGAGTGTTATCAAGCATAAACCATAGTTTAGTACCGGAAGGTCTTAATATGCTTTTTTCTTTTTTTTTGCCTTTGAAGAAGGTAATAATGCATCAGTACACATTTTGAACAAAATCACGTGGATGAATATTTTTTATATGCAAGTTAAATATAGATACACAAATTTTTTGTTTTGAGAATACCATGGATAATGAAAAGTACAGTAGCCAGCTAGCTAATCAGCCTGATTGTTTTCCCGATATAATACAATCACTCCATCATCTGTGTATGTTGTTGCATTATGTCAACAACTTAACCAGTGATATGGGGTGAGGTGGGGGTGCAAGTTGATGAGCCTTGCTCAAGGACACAACTTGGTGCCAAGGGCGTTGGCCTCTCAATCTGAAGTCAGACACCCTAACCACTTGGCAACCATGCTCCCCAGAGCGGTAAGTCCCAGACTTGTGCGTAAGACTTGGTCCCAAAGACATATTTCCTTGCCTCCAAGCTAAATATGAGTCACATCATAAGAAAACCTGTATTCAGGCTTGTGTTCTAGGACTGACACAAACTAGGCTGTGCAATCACAGATCATGAGTAGAAGCTTGAAATTTCATGATCTGCGTCTTTGTTTTTGCATATACAAAAATCAGGTTTAATCATGATGTTGCTCATATTTCTTTCACATTCTGGTACCCAGCTCACCTGAAGCTTCTATAAGTTCATCGTATAAGGCCACGGGAACCAGAGGGTCCGTAAGGTCAGCGAAGAAAGCTTTCAGGACTGTCGCAACTGCGTTCACTTGAATATCCAGGCCGGTGATATCTACATTACTATCTGAGAAACAAAGAAAATTAAAGCATCATAATTTATATCTTATCGAAAAACACAGAAATGGTTTGTAATTGCTCCCTGTTATCCTATCAGGGAATGTCAGATACCCGAAGATGCACAAGGTGGAGGGTGCTAAAAGTGCAATAAGCAACTTATTATATGGTTCGTCCGTGTGTACGAATGATAACCACTCGCTTACAGCTAGTGGCTTATCGTCTCATACACACGGACGAACCATACAATATGTAACACTAGCCACAGGGTTTACTTGGATATCAATGCCTGTCACTATCTGTTAAAAATAAAGCAAAAGGGATGTGTTACATATGGACATAAAGGTGCTTGAGATACACACCTCTGTCACCAATATGAAGGCTATTGAAAAGGGAAGCAAGGTATTAACATAGACATATAGGTCTTACGTCTATATTACATGTACTATCTAATCAGTTTGTTTTAATTACCAAAACATTAGATCAGTTTATGTGTTTAAAGCATATGTTTAGGTGTCTCCTGGCTCATGTTATAAAGGAGTTCCATTGTAGTTACTGTTTCCATACCTTCTGTGTATTTGGCCGTAAGCAGGTCCACTTGAGCCTTGTTACCAGGTATTCTGTAGATTCCCTCTGCAGTTAAACCTAACAACAAAAAACAACAATACATTATGAAAAATTGTCCATGCAATATACAGTGATTTTTATAGCTATAAAATATGAAAATTTTCAGCACAAAAAAAAATATTTTTCTTATTTTTGCTCAAAACAGAGATTGTGGGTACACATTAGAACCGCCTCGTCAACGAGTACCCACAATCTAACGAGTACCCACAATCTATGTTTTGGAGCAAAAATAATAAAAATATTGTATACTCAGGCTGCAAACCCCAGTTTTGCTATATCAAAGTGGGGTTCAAGGGGGTATACATATAGAGGATATTCAAGTTTTTGGAGTGAATATGAGTTTTATTTCATTGAGTGAAGTGAAAATTTTTTATATTTCATGAGTGCCGAAGGCACGAATGAAATATACAATTTTTCACTTCACGAGATGAAATAAAACTCATATTCACTCCAAAAACTTGAATTTTCTTTTTATTATATTGCATGTAGTCATTGTAACGTTGCGCGCTGAAGCATATGACGTCAAAATCTTAAATGACGTCATTATGTCACGTCATTACGTCGCTATCGTGTGTGAACGTTCATTGCGTCAACAATAGCGTATATTACAAAATTTAATTATGTATAAATTAGAAATGAAACGGTGGAATCGTGATTTGCATATTCCCAAATCTTATATTTTCACATGTGAAAATATAACTTTTTTATATTTTCACATGTGAAAATATAACTTTTTCAAATATATGTTATATTTGATACACATTTCTCTATATTTCATCACTTGCCATATAATAAACATTACACGGACATATTTTCCTGATGACATCCTGATCATTCAGTTAAATAATTGATGAACAGTACCATAAACAAGCTAAAGACACTGTATCCCCACTTGTGACGAATGGATTCACCCATCATTATCATTTAGATGAGTCCACTGTCAATTTTAGGGGCATCAGGAGTAGTTTTGAATTTTTATTCCATTTTTCGATGAAAATTCTCTCAGCAAACAGAATAGCCCCAGATGGGATGCCAAGTTTCCAATCAGCATTTTTTCTTTTTTTTTGACGTGTGGATGGATCCAGCACTTGCCAGGCATTATGGGTAGTTAATGTATCTTGCTAAAGGACACTGTAACCCCCCTTGTGACGAATGGATTTACCCATGGTTATCATGAGTCCAGTGTCAATTTTAGGGGCATCAGGAGTAATTTTTCGATGAAAATTCTCTCAGCAAACAGAATAGCCCCAAATGCATACATGTGATATCTCTCTATTTCGGAGGGATTTCCCTATTTTTGACCCAAATCTCCCTATTGGGAATTTCAGAATTTTACTATATATCTTATACATCTCCCTATTTGGAATTTCAGATGTCCCTACCAAATCTCAAGAATTTCCTTCTTTGTTTAATCATTCTCCCTATTTGGAAATGCAAATCTCCCTATTTGGTTTCCAAGATGTATCACATGTATGACCAGATGGGACGCCAAGTTTCCAATCAGCATTTTTTCTTTTTTTTGACTTGTGGATCGATCCGGCACTTGCCAGGCATTATGGGTAGTTAATGTATCTTGCTCAAGGACACAGTTGGGCATCACTGGGGTTTGTACCCCTGTCCTCTCAATCTAGATTTGTTTGTTTGTTCGGGTTTAACGTCGCTTTCAACATTATCTGTCATATCACGACGGTGCCTGGTTGTGACAGGGAGCTCAATGCTCACTTTTATAGTGCTGCCTCACTGTGGTATCGGATCCCAGACACTATTACCTGATACCACCTCCAGTCACATTATACTGACACCAGAGCGACCAGTCCTAGCCCTACCCCGAAAATCCAAGCGGGGGAGCAACTAATACCATTGTTAACGACTTTGGTATCTCGCGGCCCGGGATCAAACTCCGCACCTCCCGATCTCGGAGCGGACACTCTACCTACTGAGCTACCGAGGCCGGTCTCAATCTAGAGGCCTCATGAATGGTATCTGGTATATCTAAAACTGCAGTTTTGAGTTCTGCTTGGAGTTTCTTAAATCTTTCTTTTCTTTTCATGAATGTATTCAAGAAAAATAATATTTCATTTTTCTAAAGCATGCAATTTAGAATTTAGTTAGAAAGCATTATTTTGGTTGGCTGAAAACAATGCTTGGTCAAAAAAGAAAAGCACTGAAATGTGACAATTTGTAGATTTTGTTTTTATTCATAATTAATCAACAAAAAATCTGACATACCAAACATAACTTTATTGTTGTTGGCATGCTACTAATTCCTGACAAAATGTCAATTACACGGAAAGTTAACATGGATGACCAAGTTGTTTTCAATGCAAGAAAGACATGGAGGCTTTTCTTCAAAAGATAAAGAGAAAATAAGTATGAAGGAAAGGAACAGTATTATGAGATGCCTAGTTTGAAGCATCATAAGCTTGTCTAGCAATAGAGAATGAATAATCCGTCATGCAGGGTTAGCAAATATTCTCTTGTAGTCTTTTTAGTTGTTCTTGTTGTTGTTGTAAATTTTGTGGTTATTTGTTGTTTTTCTTGTTCTTTTTTCTTTTCATTATTATTATTTGGTGGTTATTTGTTGTTATTCTTTTCTCTTTTTTTTCTTTTCATTAATATTATTTGGTGGTTATTTGTTGTTATTCTTTTCTCTTTTTTTTCTTTTTATTAATATTATTTGGTGATTTTTCTCTTTTTTTTCTTCTTTTCATTATTATTATTTGGTGGTTATTTGTTGTTTATCTATGTTCTTTCTTTTTTTTAAACTTACCCTTACCCTTCCTATGTGAGCCTGTTAGCATAAGCATAGTATCACAAAATCTCAGCCGCCCCTTGAAAAAACCAACAATTTGCATATGCGAAAACAAAGACGCAGATCAGCTTCGCGGTAACCGCGAAGCTGATCAGTGCCTTTGTTTTCGCTACTCGGACAGTACAATTCCTCTTCTACTTACATCCAAAATTTCAAGCTTCTAGCTCTTTTCTGTGCTTCTACAGACTGGTTTGTGTCGGACCTGTTCGGAAACCACATTGTTGGTTTTCCCACGAGGCGTTAACCTATACATGACTAACAGAATTGCCCACCATTATCATTTGGGTGAAATTTCATTTTTAGGGGCATTAGGAGTGATTTGAAGTTTTCATTCTTTTTTTTTTTTATTATTTTTTTTTATGAATTTCCTCTATGCAAACAGAATAGCTCCAGATGAGATTGTGTTCTGCGACATCACATCTGGGGCTATACTTCACAAACTCATGCACCTAAAATGGCATGGAAACTGACTTTAGCTCTAATAAAGTTTTAAAAATGGGCAAACTTCAACGTCATCCTGACGTCACAATAAAACATAAATGTTACGCGATGACATCTTTTTTTTCTATATGCCCTGTAACAAGCATGAATAAGAGCAGTGTACTAACAGTGCACGCTCACAAGAATTGCCTCATTTATACAAGGCTGCTTCTTCGTTAATACACCCTTGTTAATATCGTGTGACACGCGTATCTATGCAATAATAAAGAATAAAGATAATTACCTTCAGCTTCTATGAATTCAACACATTTTTCAATGAAATGAGGCACTGATGGGTTACTGGGCGACATTGAGTAGTCATGGAGACTTATCCCGCTCTCTGATTGGCCGGCCGCTTTACTGTCTTTTTTCTTGATTTTTTTCTGTAATTTTTGTTGTTCCTTCTGCTTCTTCTCCTGAAATGATCATAAAAAATGTTATTTTTTATTTAATTTTACATTTATTTTTTTTTTTTTATCTAATTGGCTGTTTTGCAAATCAAAGTGTTAAACTTTTAGAATGCAATGTTTAAGAAAACCAACATGCAGCTTATTGGCTCGGATTCATTACACAGAGGGTCATATAAAATAGATATTACGAAAACATGTCCATGCATTATACAGAGATTTTTAAATTTGTAAAAAACGAAAATTTTCAGTAGAAAAGTTTTGATATTTTTCTTATTTTTGCTCCAAACATAGATTGTGGATACACGTTAGAACCGTCTCGGCAAGGCGGTTCTAACGAGTACCCACAATCTATGTTTTGGAGCAAAAATAAGAAAAATAGGTATACCCCTGCATACCCCAGTTTTGCTATATAAAAGTGGGGTTCAAGGGGGTATTTATTTCACAGACATGTTTTCCCTGATGATCATCGTAAAATTTTGTTATTTTTTTTATTTACTTTTAACTTTTTAACTTTGTACATTTATTTTCTTACCTGTTATTCAAAGGTTAACATAGTGTAATAATACATATGTTATGAATTTTAAAAAAAATACATTTAACTTGCAGCATGATGATAACAATTGGGACAATGATATTTCTAAAAAAAAAAATGATTTTGATGGTACATAAATATTTTTCAAATGGTCATAATTTATGATAAAAAAAAAAAATCTATCACTTCTGAAAAAGATAAACTATATTATATGGCCTTATCACTATAGACGTATGTCATGTATAGTCTCAAAATGGTGTGCTAGGTAACACATTATAATCAGAATAAAAAAAAAAACTGTTGGTATTTAACATATTTTGCAGAGTGAATTTCATGTTCAGATTGAGCATTAAAAAGGTTAAACCTGTGAGACATTCATTAGCATGATAAATTTTATTCTCAATTGAGTTCAGCATGTAAAATATATATCTGAGCATAAAAAGTATTCCTTTGTCCACCTGTATGAGATATAACAAAAATTATCATAAATTGTATCATATTTGTTGATATTATATATATATATAAAAATCAAATCCTTTTTTCACAATATTCCATACCATCCGTCCATAGACGAAAAAAGATATACAGCTCATTCTAAAATTCTGCTGGACTTTATATGCGCTCAAAAACAATCTTACCACCTTACTTAGCTAAACAGTTTCTTATTTAAAATCCGCAACATGACACCTGAATTTATATTTTCACAACAGAAATCAAGCCCTACATGTTAGACTGTATGAGCCGTGACGCGATAAAACCTGTCTTCTGGGTTTCCGACCAGGTCTGACACAAACCGGCCTGTACAATCTCAGTAGAAAGTTAGAATCTTGAAATTTTGGGTAGAGGTAGAGGAGGAATTGTACTATCCGAGTAGAAAAACAAAGGTGCTGATCAGCTGTGCAGTTACTGCACAGCTGATCTGCGTCTTTGTTTTCGCATAGGCAAAAATCCGGTTTTCTCATGATGCGGCTCATATAATGTATTCAAGAAAATTCCAGAAAAGACAGCAAGTCTAATAAATTTAAGAAACAAGAGGTTCAGTATATGCTCACCCGAGAAGCTTTCTCAGGTGACTGACAACACATACTACAGCAGTGCAAGAGACCTTTGGTGGTGACCGACTGTGTTAAAGGGGAATTTGATTTAAAAGATTTTTTAAAGGTAACTTCACCATACAAAGGCAAGAAAACCACCTAATCATCATTTCTACAAATTTTCATTCTACAATCATAATTAGTATTGAATACAGATTGTCCAGAGCTGACTTGTATACTCGATCTAGGACTTAATATACACGGACATTAAGGGTCAGGTCCTCCATCCTAGATCGAAAATTTAAATAGAATGTCATTCTAAAATAATGTAACTAAGATGTCCAAAATGTTGACTTCTAAGATCCTTGAGTATGATGTCGTATTTACAAAAACTAGCATGTTAAAAAGGTGTCCTAGATTTTGACCTCTATCCCCACCCCAGGGGAACCCCATAGGGTTTGGTGCCATAGTCAACCCCACAGGGTATCTATGATCCAAAAGGGGAATAATGTTTGTTATTTAGATATAGATTTATAGGGGAAAAAAACACATTAAAATAGCACACTTCATGGATGACCTAGATTTTGACCTCTAGCCCCACCCCCAAGCATGGACCAAGGGGTCTGCAATGACCGAAACAAAGCAAACCCTAAAGGGTACCTATGATCCAAATATGAATGATTTCTGATGATTGTTTTATGAGAAGTAAACTACTAGAGAAACTTTAACCAAAACATGGACAAAATTTAAAGGTGACCTAGATTTTGAACTCTAGCCCCACCCCCGGGCATGGACCCTGAGGCCCGAAGTCATGGAAGCAAAGCAAACCCTATTGGGTACCTATGATCCAAATATGAATGGTTTCTGACCATTGGTGTATTAGATATACACCACTAGAGAAACTTTAACCAAAACTTTGACACAATCTAAAGGTGACCTAGATTTTGATCTCTACCCCCACCCCCGGGCATGGACCCAGGGGCCGCAAGTGATAGATATAAAGCAAACCCTATAGGGTACCTATCGTCCAAATATGAATAGTTTCTGACCATTGGTGATTGAGATATACATCATTAGAGAAACTTTATCCAAAACTTTGATGCAAATTCTACTGAACTAACGAACGAACGAACGAACGAATGAACGAACATACAAACGGATGAATGGAAAGGGGAAAACTATATACCCCGTCGGCATAAATGCCGGGGGTATAAACAGATGGTTTAATAGACTTGGTGTCTTGCAGGTAAGCATTTTAGAAGAACTTTGATGCTTAAATATGAAAATTTGTGCATGTTGTTCTTCTCTCTCATCTATCATTGTACTGGTTGGGTTTGAATTCATAATCTGGCCTGCATGAGAAGTCATTTCAGAGACACTTTCTGGGTGCATACTTCCAATGCACACATGGTACTGAAACAACCAAGGTGGTAGTAGCAAACCCATCCCCTCCCTTTATTGATTGCAACTGTGTTGGTTGTTCTCGGTATCAATGCTAAAATGGCTCCATGCTCTTTATTTAGTCCTAATTTCACCATATTTTGCAGTTATTAAGTCTAGCCATAATAATGTGCATGAAAGCTATAATATGATAACAGTAATTTGTGATTCAGGGCTCTTGTCAGGGTCTACACTGCACAGCCTACTACTCAAAGGTCCATGGACAATGTGGATTATTTCCATAGAATCCATGGACAATGTCCATGGATTATTTCCATGGGCTCCATGGAAAAAATCCATGGACATACTGGAAAAAAAATCATGGATGTTTTCCATGGTTTCACTGGAAATCGTCCTACACTCCAGCCAGACATTGTCCATGGATGCCATGGATTTTGTCCACTGATCTCATGGATTTTGTCGACAGGGACTGAGTCACCACATTTGAGCCGCGTCGTGAGAAAAAGGGATTTTCGCCTATGCGAAAACAAAGACGCAGATCAGCTTCGCAGTAACTGTGAAGCTGATCAGCGCCTTTGTTTTCGCTACTCGGATAGTACAATTCCTCTTCTACTTATAGCCAAAATTATAAGCCTCTAGCCTGCTTCTGTGATTGTAAAGGCCGGTTTGTATCAGACCTGGTCAGAAACCCCGAAGACCGGTTTTCTCGCGTCGCGGCTCATTTGGTACAAGCCAATTACAAAAAATGCTTGACAACATAAAGCTTGCCTTACTAGACAGATGGCTTGGGTGAGCTACTTACGAAAAAAGCAGAGCCGAGAAACCATATCCTTGACCGTATCCAGTCGAAAGTAGCTAATTCTAAACAAAACGAGTTTGAACTGCCTTAAGGTTGTGTTTAACTAAGAATCTTTCAAGTTAAATGATGCAACATGAAACTTTTCATTTTAAAAAGGCTATGATCACGAAGGCATAATTTGCAACCTTAAACAAAGAGCAAAAACACTTCTGCACAATTCTCTATTACCAGAAGTAAATAAATGGCAACAGATGAGCATCAATGTGGGTAAGGAAATCAGCAATCATAACCAGAAAGCCACAGTGGGTGCCTCTTTAAGAGGGCAATATCAGGAAAACATGTCCGTGCAATATACCCCCTTAAACCCCACTTTTATATAGAACAAGAACGCCGCGGAGGTCGATATCGCACCTGCATTGAGCAAAATAATTAAAAACATGAAATATAGGTCGAGGGCATCAGGTCAAGGTGTGCAATTAAAGGGTATGTCAAGGACAATAACTATGCAAGGTTTCACACTCACAGCTATCACAGGTGCGGAGAAAATCTAACTTTGACATAAAAAGTTACAAAGTCAGTGGACCGTGAAATATAGGTCAAGGGCATCAGGTCAAGGAGCGTGCTTGAAGGGTATGTCAAGGACAATAACTATGCAAGGTTTCACAACCACAGCTATCACAGGTGCAGAGAAAACCAAACATTGACGTAAAAATTGTCAAAGTCAGTGGACCATTAAATATAGGTCAAGGTCATCAGGTCAAGTTGCATGCTTGAAGGGTATGTCAAGGACAATAACTATGCAAGGTTTCTCACTCACAGCTATCACAGGTGCGGAGAAAACCTAACTTTGACATAAAAAGTTACAAAGTCAGTGGACCGTGAAATATAGGTCAAGGGCATCAGGTCAAGGAGTGTGCTTGAAGGGTATGTCAAGGACAATAACTATGCAAGGTTTCACACTCACAGCTATCACAGGTGCAAAGAAAACCTAACTTCGACGTAAAAATTAACAAAGTCAGTCGACCTTGAAATATAGGTCAAGGGCATCGGTTCAAGGTGCATGCTTCAAGAGTATGTCAATGACAATAACTATGCAAGGTTTCACACTCACAGCTATCATAGGTCCAAAGAAAACCTAACTTCGACGTAAAAATTAACAAAGTCAATGGACCGTGAAATATAGGTCAAGGACATCGGGTCAAGGTGCGTGCCTGAAGAGTATGTCAAGGACAACCAGAGGACCAATGGTCCTGTAAACGCTCACCTGAGTCTGCTGCATATACCAATAAACATGTTTGAATATTATGGTATTTAACCCCAGTGCAGGGGCAGATGAAGCCCTTGGGCCGTTTTCTTTTTTCAGAATAATCAATATTCTGTCCATTTGCCAATTTCTTGGCTCTTGCTGGCTTTTCCCTTCAAATGACATTTTAACAGTTTTCCCCATTCAAATGCATGGGCAACCCATGTTAACCTTGCCATAAACTTGGTCAAGGTCATCACAGGGTCATGATTTATATATACATTGTGATACTTTAGCCATGGATGCTTCACGCCAAGTTTCATTGAAATCAATCTATTGGTTTCAGAGAAGAAGATATTTGAAGGTTTTTTACCATATATGGGCATGGCGGCCATCTTGGTCATGTTATCTAGATTATTAATATACACATTGGTTCCCCCATCCTATAGATACTTCACATAAAATTTGGCTTCAATTGGCCAAGTGGTTTCAGAGGAGAAGATGTTTGAATATTATGGTAATATATATGTATATTGCCCCGGGGTGTGGGCATATGAGCCCTTAGGTCCATTTTCTTTTTCAGAATCATTAATATTTAGTCCTACTACCCATTTCCTGCAAGATTTTCACCTCAAATGACTTTTTAAAAGTTTTCCCCATTCCAATGCATTGGCGACCTATGTTGACCTTGTCGTAAAATAGGTCAAGGTCACCACAGGGTCATGATTCATATATACATTGTGGTACTTCAGCCATTGGTGCTTCATGCCAAGTTTCTTTGAAATCGGTCCACCAGATTCGGAGAAGAAGATTTTTGAAGGGTTTTTACCATATATGGGCATGGCAGCCATCTTGGTCATGTGAACTAGATAATTTATATATACATTAATTCCCCCATTCCACAGATGCTTTGATTGGCCAAGCGGTTTCAGAGGAGAAGATGTTTGAATATTATGCTAATATACATGTATATTGCCCCGGGGTGGGGGTAAATGAGCCCCGGGAGTCCAGTTTTTTTCAGAATCATTAATATTCAGTCCTACTGCCCATTTCCTGCAAGACTTTCACTTTAAATGACATTTTAAAAGTTTTCCCTATTCAATTGCATTGGCGACCTATGTTGACCGTGCCATTAAAAAGGTCAAGGTCATTACAGGGTCATGATTTATGTACACATTGTAGTACTTGAGCCATCAATGCTTCATGCCAAGTTTCTTTGAAATCGATCCACCGGTTCTGGAGAAGAAGATTTTTGAAGGGTTTTTACTATATATGGGCAATTGCGGCCATCTTGGTCATGTGACCTGGATTATTTATATACACATTGATTACCCCTTCCTATTGATGCTTCACATAAAATTTGGCTTTGATTGGCCAAGCGGTTTCAGAGGAGATGATGTTTGAATATTATGGTAATATATATGTATATTGCCCCGGGGTGGGGGCATATGAGCCCCTGGGATCCATTTTTTTTTCAGAATCATTGATATTCAGTCCTACTGCCCATTTCCTGCAAGACTTTCACTTTAAATGACTTTAAATGACATTTTAAAAGTTATCCCCATTCAAATGCATTGGCGACCTATGTTGACCTTGCCGTAAAATAGGTCAAGGTCATCACAGGGTCATGATTTATATATACATTGTAGTGCTTGAGGCATCGATGCTTCATGCCAAGTTTCGTTGAAATCAGTCCACCGGTTCTGGAGAAGAAGATTTTTGAAGGGTTTTTACCATATATGGGCATGGCAGCCATCTTGGTCATGTGACCTGGATTTCTTATATACACATTGGTTCCCCCTTCCTATAGATGCTTCATATAAAATTTGGCTTTGGTTGGCCAAGCGGTTTCAGAGAAGAAGATCTTTGAAATTGTGAACGGACGACGAACGGACGCCGGACGGACGCCGGACGGACGCCGGACGGACGCCGGATCATGGCCATCCTATAAGCTCACCTTGTGAGCCTAACGGCTCAGGTGAGCTAATAACTATGCAAGGTTTCACACTCACAGCTATCATAGGTGTAGAGAAAACCTAACTTCGACGTGATTGTTGACGGACGGACGGACTGACGGACAGAAATTTGGACGCCTATATCGCACCCTGCTATAAGCAGGTGCGATAAAAACTAGGGTATGCAGGGGTATACCTACTGTAGATCCGGAAATTTTTGCGAGAACTTATTTTTCGCTAATATTCGCGAATTGGTTGCCTCGCGAATTCAAAGTTCTCACTTATAAAGTCAAAGAGTCACTATAAACTTTATAGAGTACATGGACACTTACTCGCGAATTCAAGAACTCGCTAATAATTCGGAAATAGAAAATTCACGAAATAAAAGTCTCGCGAAAATTTCCGAATTTACAGTATTTTACTTATTTTTGCTCAAATTGTGGGTACTTGCTAGAACTGCCCCGGTGAGGCAGTCCTAATGTGTACCCACAATCTGCCGTGTACCCACAATCTATGTTTCGAACAAAAATAAGAAAAATTCAGCTAAAAAAAAAAATCTTTGTATTGCATGGGAAAATGATTTTCATTCTTCCATATTTTGTACAACGATTATGATTACCATTCTTGTAGACCAAGGGCTAGTGCAGAAAGGTATTGTACACTAAACGACAAATGAGAAATCATGAATTATGTTTTAAGGTTTCTGAATGAGTTATGACTGAAATCTGTTAAGTTACGACTGATTTGGACTGATTTGCCGCCTACTTGGTCACGAGATGAAACTGAGATAGTGCTTGTCCAGACCAAATCATTGTTTGCATCAGGAAAACATGTCCGTGAAATGTATACCCCATTAAACCCACTTTTATATACTACATGGGTGTAAAATTTTGGTTATTCCTGATCCATAACATAGTGTGGGTACTCGTTAGAACCGCCTCATCGAGTAGGCATTGATTCCCAAAGGAATGCCTGTGGGGCAGGTCGACAGGTTGTCGGGCTGTCGGGTTGACAGGTTGACAGCTTGAAAGGTCGACGGAAGTGAAATGCGGGCTAAACTACCATACTACTAGCTCACATTGTTAGCCTTTGGCTCAGGTGAGCTAAAAATCTTTGTATTGCAAGGGTATGTTTCTGTAATGAATAATCGAGCAGTCCTCGCTGATTTTTGCCATTCCCGATTTATATAATACTATGTTTCTGTAATAAATAATCGAGCAGTCCTCGCTGATTTTTGCCATTCCCGTTTTATATAATAATATATTTTCATTTGGTGAAAACCTGGTTTTATCAATACTAGCTTATTTCAAGGAAATTGTAAATTGTGGTCGAATGCATGATCACAAAATTACCCTTATAAGAGTTTGAAAGTTTATTTGGTGACCGATTTTACTGTCAGTCAACTACATCATGTGAAACATGTCCATGAAAAGTATACCCCTTGAACCCTTTTTTATATAGAAAAACTGGGGTTTGCAGCTTCTTATTTTTGCTCCAAAACATAGATTATGGGTGCTAGTTAGAACTGCCTCACCGTGTACCCACAATCTATGTTTTGAGCAAAAATAAGACAAGAGGACCAATGTTCTTGTAAACGCTCACCTGAGATCTGCTGCATATACCAATAAACATGTTTGAATATTATGGTATTTAACTCCAGTGTAGGGGCAGATGAAGCCCCTGGGCCATTTTCTTCTTTATTTTCAGAATAATCAATATTCTGTCCATTTGCCAATTTCCTGCTGGCTTTTCCCTTCAAATGACATTTTAACAGTTTTCCCCATTTAAATACATGGTCAATCCATGTTGACCTTGCCATAAACTGGGTCAAGGTCATCACAGGGTCATGATTTATATATATATTGTAGTACTTAAGCCATAGATGCTTCACATCAAGTTTCTTCGAAATCGGTCCACAGGTTCCAGAGAAGAAGATTTTGAAGGGTTTTTACCATATATGAGCATGGTGGCCATCTTGGTCATGTGACCTTGATTATTTATATACACATTGATTCTCCCATTATATAGATGCTTCACATAAAATTCGGCTTTGATTGGCCAAGCGGTTTCAGAGAAGAAGATATTTGAATAGTATGGTAATATACATGTATAATGCCCTGCAGTAGGGGCAAATATGCCCCTGGGGTCCAATTTTTTTCAGAATCATTAATATTCAGCCCTACTGCCTATTTCCTGCAAGACTTTCATTTTAAAAGACATTTTAAAGGTTTTCCCCATTCAAATGCATTGGCGAACTATGTTGACCTCGCCGTAATATAGGTCAAGGTCATCCAAAGGTCATAATTTATAAACACATTGTAGTACTTCAGTCCCTGATGCTTCATGCCAAGTTTCATTGAAATCGGTCCATTGGTTCAGGAGAAGAAGATTTTTGAAGGGTTTTTACCATATATGGGAATGGCAGCCATCTTGATCATGTGACCTGGATTATTTATAAACACATTGACTCCCCCTTCTCATAGATGCTTGCTATAAAATTTGGCTTTGATTGGCCAAGTGGTTTCAGAGAAGAAGATCTTTGAATATTATTGTAATATACAAGTATATTGTCCCAGGGTGGGGGCAGACCAACCCCTGGGGTCCAATTTTTTTCAGAATTACCTACCTTCAGTCCATTTGCCCATTTCCTGCAAGTTTTACCTTTCAAATGACATTTTAATAATTTTCCCCATTCAAATGCATGGGCCACCTATGTTGACCTTGTCGTAAAATAGGTCAAGGTCATCCAAAGGTCATAATTTATATACACATTGTAGTACTCTAGTCCCACATGCTTCATGCCAAGTTTCGTTGAAATCGGTCCAGTGGTTCCAGAGAAGAAGAATTTTGAAGGGTTTTTACCATAAATGGGCATGGCAGCCATCTTGGTCATGTGACCTGGATTATTTATAAACACATTGGTTCCCCCTTCCCATAGATGCTTCATATAAAATTTGGCTTTAATTGGCCAAGTGGTTTCAGAGAAGAAGATCTTGGAAAATGGTGGACGACGACGCCGGACGACGACGGAGGACGGACGCCGGATCATGGCCATCCTATAGCTCACCTTGTGTGAGCCTAACGGCTCAGGTGAGCTAAAAAAATATGAAAAAAAAATTTCTACTGAAAATTTTCATTTTTTTCACAAATTTAAAAATCTCTACATTACGTGGGCATGTTTACGTAATGTGCTCTGATTGAAGCGTTGACATCCAAGGTGCCTGAGACACACGGAGCTTAAGACCAGGCCCCG
Source organism: Rugalucina vietnamica (assembly GCA_964017185.1). Classification (NCBI taxonomy): domain Eukaryota; kingdom Metazoa; phylum Mollusca; class Bivalvia; order Lucinida; family Lucinidae; genus Rugalucina; species Rugalucina vietnamica. The sequence continues at coordinate 56,182,292 of OZ024878.1, forward strand.
AGGTTATAAAACCTTTTTCATGCTCAGCTCACCTGAATCTAAATTTATCCTGCTCATAAATGTTAAAATGCCAACAAGGCATTTTAACATTTATTAACAGGATAAATTACAGGCTTTGGTGATCTAAACCTGAAATTTCAATTTATTTGGGCTATTTTTTCATCTGTGAGCAGCTTAGATTTTATGCTCATCTGAGTTGAGCATGAAAAAGTTTTATAACCTCGGGGCCAGAGCTTTTGTTTGTTTTGAGGTTAAAAGTCCCAGTCAACAATTTCTCAGTCATGTCGGGATGGAGCCTCCACTTCCTGGGTTTTAGCCAGTACTCTGGGGAGTTAATGTTTCTTGCTCAAGGACACAACATGGTGCCGCCAGTGGGGATTGAACCTAAGACCTCTTGATTTGGAGTCTGATGCTCTATCACTACACCATCACGCTTGCATTAGAGCAGAGCTTTGATAAAAGAATGTTCCTTCAATGATGGGTATACAAGGTCAAAAGTCTAAGCCCTCAGAGACAACTGCATACTTTTTCTTTAGCACAATACAGCAAATCAAAATAGATTTGGACAAGAGCACCTTTTGGACGGCCCACGTACATTGAAGCAAGATAGAGATGTCAGGTGGTAAGAAAATATATAAAGGCCACCAATATATAAGAAATTGTAAAATGGGGACTTGAATTTAAAGAAATCTGCTCTGCGATCTTTACATGCTTAGAACACACTCATGTCAAAAATTTACATCGAGTATTAAAATTCACACTATCTAATATTCTAAAATTAATGCAGTACAAAAACAGGGGTTCTGGATACACACATGCAAAAACGAAGTTAGTCATGCATTATCTAATGATACAGTTTTTAAAAATATTCCATATTCCTTCTTTTAACCTGAATTTCTTGCACAAACATTTATCAAAGATCTATTAGGAGATAAAGATGAGCTTATAATGAGTCAGTTATGTCATTTGAGGCCCGTCATGAGAAAAACTGATTTTTGACTGTGCGAAAACAAAGACGCAGATCAGCTGTGCAGTAACTGCACAGCTGATCAGCGCCTGTTTTCGCTAAAAGGTATATTGTATAATGCCTTATCTACTTATATATTCGAAATTTCAAGCTTCTAACCATTTTCTGTGTCTGTACAGGCCGGTTTGTGTCAGACCTGGTAGGAAACCTAAAAGACCAGGTTTTCTCACAATGGGGCTCATTTTTAAGCAACAGTCAATCATCCATACTCACACAGTCCTTTAGAAGGGTGGAGGAAATGCTATCGTGGAGGAAATGCTAAGCACAGTACTCATAGAGTCAACACTGCCTTGTTCACATCAAGTTTTTTTTATTTCATGTTTAGTCCAGATGTCCTTATATATTTTTCATTTTCTCTTCATTATTACATCCGTTCTAGATTTATTTCACTCAGACTGAGACAAACAATCAGTATGTAGGGCAGAAATGGGAACCACCCAACAACACACGTCCCACAAGCAGTACCAGAGAAGATATCGAACCCAGAGAGGTGTTTATGAGATCTGCAGCCTTTTCATCTCTGTCAATATAATTTCCTCCTTTTTCTTACTGACTGAACAACTGTGGTTACTTTACATGTAATAGAGAAATGTTCCACGGGAACATATTCAAAGTTCATTTTCTATCGACCTGATACTTTTAATAATACAGATACATGATTTCCTGTTTAAATAAAACAAAAAATGAACTTTTAATGAGAACTCCGGTCCTCTTTAATTTTAAAACAATGTTGAGAACAACTGAACTCGGCTTAGTTCATTTGTATGATATGATGTTTCATGTGCACTGATGACAGTTTAGGCCAACCTAGCCAAACTATTCCATATTCCAGGCCAAGCCTCCACAGCTACAATGCTAGCTTAAATTTTAACATCCCTGTCAATAACATTTGAGTCATGTCAGGATTTGTTTTCCGGCTCAATTAACCATTGGAAATTTTAGCAGATAGACTGCATTCCCTTGAAAATACGAGGCTTGTCCTCTTTATTTATTTCCAAGTCCCAGAACTAGTCAGGATGGTGTCACCACTTCCTGGGTATTAATCAGTACTTCTTGGGTATTAATCAGTACTTCTTGGGTATTAACCAGTACTTCCTGGGTATAAACCAGTACTTTGGTGAGATACTGCGCCTTCCTCAGGAACGCAAACAATCTCTCTATTCTGAGTACATGTACAATGCTTTATCACTAGGTCACTGTGTTCCTCTTATTGAACAAGGTGCAAGAAGGTAGTAAGAACTCTTGTCATTTCAAAACAGAACTTTCAGGAAATTAGTACTGTCACATTTGAGTTGCCTCCTGAGGAAATGAGATTTTTGTCTATGCTAAAACAAAAGGGCAGATCAGCTGTGCAGAAACTCCATGGCTCATCAGTGCTTTTGTTTTCGCTAAAATGATAGTACAATTCCTCATCTTCGTAAATCTGAAATTTCAAGCTTCTAGCCATCTCCTCTAGATACACAGAGTGGTCTGTGTCAGACCTGGTCGGAAACCCCAAAGACCATTTACCTCGCGTCTTGGCTCGTTTGATACTGGTGTTTGACTTTATCTGGCCTTTATAGGACTTGTGAGTCTAGTACAAAAAAGTCAACTGGTCTAAAACAGTAAGTTTTCCTAGAATATTAAGAAGTAAGTAATGATCAGGAAATGGCACAATCAGAAAGAAATTTCCACTCCAAAAACCAAGTTGGGGAAAACAACAATAGACAATCAGTTACTTATACAAAAGAGAACATCGTAAGCTGAGTGAGCTGCTATTTCCCAATAGGTGGCCACTTAGTTACCCAAACTTAACTGAGTTCTAAACTTAACCTACAGACCAACCATCAACTAGAAATTGGCTGCAAGCAAGGCTTTCAGTATACCCCCCGCAAAATTATCTAAAGCTGGCCAATAACTTCCTAAGTCAAACATGCAGAAAATTTGTCAAAGATATCTTTTCAGCATTATAATCATTCATGTACATCCCCAGTATGCCAGTCACATCTATAAGATATTAAAAGAATATATTGAAAACTTGAGGTTGATTTCACTGTATGCACTATGATCATTGTTTATCATGAGAAATGGTAAACATTGGCTAAGTTAAATAAAAGCTGTAAGTTTGTCAAATATTAAATTTTCAGCATGAAAATTATTCATGCACATCTAAAATATATCTGGAACAAATCTACAAAGAATCTAAAAGAAACACTGAAAGCCCTAGGAGGAGTTGATTTCACAAAGTATGCACTACCAACCATTATTGTATATCAGCAATGGTCAAGAAATGGCTATGTTGAAAAATGATGCAAATTTGTCAAATATCACTTTTTCAGTATTATAATTATTCATGCACATCTTCAATATGTGTGGAACATGTCTGCAAAGTATTGAAAAGAAATACTGAAAGCCCTAGGAGGAGTTGATTTCACAAACCATCATTGTATATAAGCAATGGTCAAAAAATGGCTATGTTAAAAAATGCTGTAAATTTGTCAAAAATTAATTTTTCAGTATTATAATTCTTCATGCACATCATCAATATGTGAGGAACATGTCTGCAAAGTATCAAAAAGAAATACTGAAAGCCCTTGGAGGAGTTGATTTCACAAAATGTGCACTACCAACCATTTTTGTATATAAGCAATGGTCAAAAAGTGGCTATGTTGAAAAATGCTGTAAATTTGTCAAAAATTATTTTTTCAGCATTATAATTCTTCATGCACATCTTCAATATGTGTGGAACATATCTGCAAAGTATTGAAAAGAAATACTGAAAGCCCTAGGAGGAGTTGATTTCACAAAATATGCACTACCAATTTACCATTATTGTTTAAGCAATGGTCAAAAAATGGCTATGTTAAAAAATGCTGTAAATTTGTCAAAAATTATTTTTTCAGCATTATAATTCTTCATGCACATCTTCAATATGTGTGGAACATGTCTGCAAAGTATTGAAAAGAAATACTGAAAGCCCTAGGAGAAGTTGATTTCACAAACTATGAACTACCAATCATTATTGTATATAAGCAATGGTCAAAAAATGGCTATGTTGAAAAATGCTGTAAATTTGTCAAAAATTATTTTTTCAGCATTATAATTCTTCATGCACATCTTCAATATGTGTGAAACATGTCTGCAAAGTATTGAAAAGAAATACTGAAAGCCCTAGGAGGAGTTGATTTCACAAACTATGCACTACCAACCATTATTGAATATGGCAATTATCAAAAATTGGCTAAGTTCAAAATGCTGTAAATTTGTCAAAATTCATTTTTTCAGCATAAAACTTCTTCATGCATATCTTCAATATCTCTGGCACATATCTGCAAAGTATCAAAAGAGAATATTGAAAGCTGTAGGAGGAGTTGATTTCACAAAGTATGCACTATTAGCACTATGGCAAACATTCTATGTATAGGTTTAAAAAGTCCCATAACTCTTGCAAAACTGACCCTTTGGCCCCTAAATTCATACCACACATGTGTTGTCTTATGGTGCAGGTGTGTTGAAAATTTAAAGAACATCGGGCAAAAACTACTTAAGTTATTCAGCAAAGATGTCAAAATGTTGACGGAATGACGGAATCACGGAATGACGGAATCACGGAATGACGGAATCACGGAATTACGGACAGACTGAAAACAGTATACCCCCCTAAAACTTCGTTTTGCGGGGGGTATAATAACTAAGGCCATATGGAAACAGGACATGTGTTTACAGTGTCATTTAACAGTCTATGATCAGCTGTGCAGTTACTGCACAGCTAATCTGCGCCTTTGTTTTCACATAGGCAAAAATGCGGTTTTCTCATGATGTGGCTCAAAATATCCTGGACTAAAATGTCCAAAAGAATGAACATTTCTGAGTTAAAATTTTACAAGAAGGCCGCTTTACTACAGGGGCTTCAATATAATTATGGTCAAGCTTCAAAGAATTTGTCCAGAAAACAAGAAAAAGAAGTATATCCGAGAGTAAACGGTGATTATTCTCAACATCAGATGCTAGTATTGATTATAGCATCAAGTCTTGTGAACCGCATGTACTGATTTGGTAGACATTTATATACGACACTACACAATTACAAAACATGGGGACAAAGATTATGCTCAACCTAAAAGCCCAGTAAAATGCATTAATCTTGTTTATATCAAGGATCGGAAAGAAATCCAAAGACTGTTGACCTTTAACAGCCCGCTCCTTGTAGCAGGCTGATCTAGTTACGTACTGTTTGTCCAATATCAATGAACTCTACAATAAATCTATAAATGGACGCTCATTAGCTAAATCACAAATCAGGCTTAAGCCATTTGATCTCAGACATGAGAAAACTGGTCTTGGGAGAGTCCACTTTGTTTCATAGGCATCTCTGTACATTTTGAATCCCCGAGGGCCTGCTTTAACCCATTTTTGATGAATGCATCATTACCACATGGATTAGTCCACTTTAAGTCATTTTTATGCACCAGTCTTGTATCCTTGGCTCCCCTAGGGCCGAAGATAGCGGGGCCACAGCTGGGCTTAAGTGCTGGGTGCTGGGATTTATTCTCTGATGAGTCCAGGCAGTGCCGGGGATGTGCCAGGGTTTTAATGTCTCACCAATACACAGTCGTGAACATTAATTCAAAAAAGATAATAGTTGTATTTTAACATTAAATTACTTTTATGGTCCTTATTTAATTTACAAATGATCCTGTACATTTACATGCAGAAATTCAAAACCCTCTCTCATATTTTTCAATAGAACAACCACCAGCTATTGTTCCTTTATTGGCAGCCTCCAGGGAGCCGGCTCTTTTTAATAGCATAGATTTTACCACAAATCTGAGTCCGCAGTGCCGGGCTTTCAGCCGGGCTTTGAAAACTGAAAAGTTTAACGTCTCACTATTCCCCGGCCCCAGAGGGGCCGTGGATACAAATGACTGGTGCAATTAGTGGAATCTGGAGAGATTTTACACTTTATTAAATTTTTCAATGAAAATTCTCTAAGCAAACAGAATAGCCCCACATGGGAGGCCACAGCTTGCAGCATCACATCAGGGGCTACACAATCTGCCTATGTCCCATAAATAAGATGTTTTTGCTCTGTATTATAAAAGCTGCCTTTCAAGATTATTTCACTCATACTGGGACAAATAAAGACAGTGTAGTAAATGGGCAAAAAAATATGAGTCCCCAGGAAAAGCCACTGAACACATGAAACGGAACTTGGCTTATCATATGTGATATGTATTAAACACTTAAAGAGAGATTATCAAAATTACTGGATTTTACAACACTGAAGTTGGGGACCTTAATATAACCACTAGTCTTGTTATTTGGCCATTGGAGCCCAAAAAGACTGCTTAAGCCCCTGTCACACACTCACAATTTGGACCTACGAGTTAAGCTCCGACCACTTTTTTGGTGAACTCGTAGCAACTCGTAGAGAACTCACCATATGTCCATGGTTCAGGTTGTCGTAGACAAGTCTTCCTAACCCGTAGCATGTCGTAGCTTTAACTCATGAGTTTGTGACAGTTTCTTATTTTTTTTTCAACATAATTCATGTCAACTCGCGCGACAAGCGGCGACTTATAACTCCTGCCAACTCTTAGCATGCCGTAGCTTCAACGTAAGTGTGTGACAGGCCCTTTAGTATTCAGAATCTGATGTAAGTTAAAGATAATTGACAGAGTTTTGCTTCAAGTGCTGTATTAGGGTTTTGGAAATTAATCCACACTTTCAATGACCTGTCATCATGACCTTCACTCGCCCAAGAGATTACTATAGCAGAGTTCTTCATGGTATAGTAAAAGAGACCTCATTCATAACATAGTAAAAAAACATAAGAAATGGAATCACAGTTACACCCCCCTGCTCATTATTACTCAAATATACCTTGGTAGGGCCGTTACGTTCATCCTCACTAGTGTCATCACCGGCAGGTCTTTTTAATCTTTCGTAAGGTATTGTCTTGACAGTCGCACAAGGAACGGTAGTGGATGCCCCACAACCCATCTATAAGCTTCCAACATGCAAATTTATGCATGATTTTTAACTATAACTATAAATATCTGTAAGTCTATCCATTCTCATTCTGTGTTTACAAATTTTTATACTTAAATCACATGGTTCCCTCCAGTTATAAAATGAAATCACTCAAAAACTAATGGCCTCTACCACACAAAAATTAGAATATAACAATTGGCTACAATTTTCCTTCCTTTTTTGTACAATAGCTGCAGTTTTAATGCAATATTTATCAAAAATGTACTATATACAGTTTACAAAGTAGTATGTATTTAGTAAAAATTCTTTAACTGATCAAACTGTTGCCTTATTTAAATATGTAAACATGTATAGTAAACCTATAAAATCAATAATTGAACATTGTGGTTTAACCAAGGAGCGAAAACAACAATAACAGATTATGTACAGTCGCTAAGAGTTTAGATCCTTAAAAAAAAGACACAAGTCTTTCACATGAAAGATCTTACTGATCTGACATTACTGCAACTTTTCCATGCCCAAAATAAAAAAATATACAGGCTGATTATGGTCTATTTTCTGAGGGCAAGACCTTATTATTTAATCTTCAACTTGTCCCAACAAATACAATGGGAGCTTATTTGATATCAGTCGGTTTATTGAACATGAATGGGCTTTTTATAGCATAGAAAAATTTACACTTTACAACTGTGAAAATTAACAAGTTCTGTGTGCATTTATTTATTTATTTTTTTTTTTTTTTATCGGCTGGTACTTGTAGAATTGTATCAAAGAGTGCTCATGCACGTACTCTCAATTTATTTAAAAGGGCCAAAATAAGGTATACATGTAGTAACATGTTAAAATACTCAGTTTGGAGGAGAACTTGGCATCTGCTGAAAAGCGATGATTTGTTTGTTTGTATTGACGCTTAACGTTCCAGCCAACAATTTTTCAGTCATGTCGGGACAGAGCCAATGCTTCCTGGGTTTAACCAGTACTGTAGGGAGTTGATGTCTTGCTCAAAGACAAAACACGGTGACGCCTGTGGGGATCGAGCCTGGGACCTCTCGATTCAGAGTCCTACGCTATACCACTACCCCAACGCCCTCCCTAAAATGATGACCTTAATTCAAACTTCACAACTAGCTGAGTGACACCCCTTGTTAATAACAGAATGACATGTTACTTAAAGGTAGTTTCCGAGGAGCAAATTTAAAGCTGTCCGAATATTTATGATTTTACGGCACCGATTTCTATATATGGCTGAACCTGGTGATTATCTTAAATCTCTTTATGACTGCTATAAACTGACATTGTGACCCAAATATGAGCCGCGGTATAAGAAAACCAGATTTTGCCAATGCGAAAACAAAGGTGCAGATCGGCTGTGCAGTAACTGCCCAGCTGATCAGAGCCTTTGTTTTCACTACACGGATAGTACAATCCCTCTTCTTCTGAAATCCGAGCTATCTTCTGTAGCTGTACAGGCTGGTTTTTGTCGGAATTGGTCGGAAACCCCGAAGACCGTTTTTCTCTTGTCGCGGCTCGTATCTCTCCTGAGCATCTGAAGAGCGACAAAAATCAATGAAACTGTTCAGCACTGAACTTCAAGCTAACAAGACAACATCATTGAAAAAAATCGGCATTCCTCGAAGATGCTGTAATTTTATGCATTTTCGGGCCCATTATACCAATACAAACAGGGTGATCTTGGACAGAGAACCATAAGCTGGTTAGAAGCTTCACCTTTTGCCACTGAGTGGGCACAATTCCTGCACAATAACGATCTAATTAACACTTTAGGTATTGATACATTCTAAGAGGTGTTTGTTTTAGAAAAATTATAGTACTATCAAAAATTAATGCAAAAAGGGGAAAAAAGGGGGTAAAAGGGAGGGTAAACAAGACAAAAATTACTGGTTCACAAAACACACACCAATCCATGCTAACAAATTCTCGTCTATAACAAGACTCCATTCTCCAACAGAAACACTAGATATTTATACGAAGAAACACGAGCCTATGTCACGTATTCACGTCACAACACCGTTATAGGTAGTAAACATAAACGACGAAGATTGCAACCGTTTCCTTCCAGTCATTCTGCATTGGAGCCCTAATCCTCCAGGTTTAATGGCCTTTTTTATTATTATTACTTCCGTCACAATGAAAATCACACTTCGATGAATGAACGAATCGATGGCAGATTTTATTGGCACAGCGACGACAGCTAATTCCCTATATACACGCTAGAGAGAAAAAATCAACAACAAGAATTCGATAGCATTTCTTCAATGACCTATAAATAAGTGAGTGCCGACATGACAAAGCCTGCATCAATCACAGACCACAAAAATGACAAATAATAGCTGAACAGCAGATCAGCATCTTTGTTTTGCAGCCATAATTGTCAAACATTTTTCTATATCTGAAATTTGAAGAGTCAAATAATCTTTCGTGGCTGTACGTTTCCATTTGATATTAGACCTTGTTAGAAACCTAGGTGACGGGTTTTCTAGTGTCACAGCTCATCTGTGGCAGAATCAGTCTACAGTATTGATTTGCATGGTAACAACTGAGCCGCATCACCAGAAAACCGGATTTTTGCCTATGCGAAAACAAAGGCGCAGATCAGCTTCGCAGTAACTGCGAAGCTGATCAGCACCTTTGTTTTCGCTACACGAATAGTACAATTATTCCTCTTCTTCCTCAATCCAAAATTTCAAGCTTCTAGTCATCTTCTGTAGCTGCACAGGTTGGTTTGTGTCGGATCTTGTCGGAAACCACGAAGACTGGTTTTCTGGCGTCGTGGCTCAACTGAGCCCAGTCACCAGAAAATCTGTCTTTAGGAGTTTTGACACAAACCAACCCGTCATAGAAGAAGACAATGAGCTTTAAATTTTGGATTTAAGATGAAGATTGTACTATTAGTGCAGCGAAAACAAAGGCTCTGATCAGCTGTGCAGATACTGCACAGCTGATCAGTGTCTTTGCTTTCGCATATGCAAAAATCTGCTTTTCTCATGATAAGGCTCAACTGACAACAAACTATCGAGACTATTTGTCAAGCTTCTACCATAAAACAACTAGCGAAACTAGGCTGCCCCTTCAGAAGGAGCATTATCTGCATCTACACTGTTTGACTTGGTGTATTCATATATTACCATGGACTTTGAAAAATTTCAGGTCATTTTAGATAATGGGTTCAGTGATAATGGTGTTAATTAACACACTGTATTAGGGGCAATGTGGAACGTGTGATTTTATACAAAACTGTGTTCCCGACTGCCAAAAAAAGGAGTTTTAGATTGCCAATAAGAGCTGTCGCAGGACAGCGTGCTCGACTGCTTCTGACCTTTGTCAAACATAAGGCCAAACCCGACCAGTAACCCAAAGCATTATGCTCATACATCTTTTTGCCTTGATGCAATAAGGCAAAATCACTGAACCATGAAAGTTAACTATAACTACCTAAGATTTAAAGGTCTCACTCATATTGTGAAAGAAGTGTGTTCATATACCAACTGAGTGCCAAGAAACAAGGCAAAATCACTGAACCGTGAAAAAAGGTCACACTGACCTATAAGTATTGCAGAGTCAAAGGTCTAGTGACACTTACTCATAATGTGAAAGAAAAATGATCATATACCCATTCAGTGTTGAGATATAAAGCAAAATCACTGAACCATGAAATAAGGTCATAGTGACCTATAAGTATGTTTGGGTTTAAGGTGTGGTCATACTCATTCATAATCAGAAACAAGTATGAAAAAATACCAACTGAGTGTCGAGATATAAGGCAAAATCACTGAACCATGAAATTAGGTCACAGTGACCCAGGAATACTTTACGGTCAAAGGTCTTGTCATACTCATACATATCATGAAACAAGTATGTTCATATACCAATTGAGTGCCGAGATATAAAGAAAAATCACTGAACCGTGAAATTAGGTCATACTGACCTAGGACTACTTTAGGGTCAAAGGTCTTCTCATATGCAAACATAGTGTGAAAGAAGTTTGTTCATAAACCACTTGAGTGCTGAGATATAAGGCAAAGTCACTGAACTGTGAAATTAGGTCACAGTGACCTATAAGTATATTGGGGTCAATGGTCTGGTCATACTCACTCATAATCTGAAAAAAATATGAAAATATACTAATCAAGTGTCAATATATAAGGCAAAATCACTGAACCGTGAAATTAGGTCACAGTGACCTAGGACTACTTCAGGGTCAAAGGTCTTGTCATACGCAAACATACTTTGAAAGAAGTTTGTTCATAAACCATTTGAGTACCGAGATATAAGACAAAAATCACTGAACCGTGAAATTAGGTCACAGTGACCTATAAGTATATTGGGGTCAAAGGTCTGGTCATACTCACTCATAATTTGAAAAAAGTATGAAAATATACTAATCGAGTGTCAAGATATAAGGCAAAATCACTGAACCGTGAAATTAGGTCACAGTGACCTAGGACTACTTCAGGGTCAAAGCTAGGTCTTGTCATACGCAAACATACTTTGAAAGAAGTTTGTTCATAAACCATTTGAGTACCGAGATATAAGGCAAAATCACTGAACCGTGAAATTAGGTCACAGTGACCTATAAGTATATTGAGGTCAAAGGTTTTGGTCATACTCACTCATAATCTGAAAAAAGTATGAAAATATACTAATCGAGTGTCAAGATATAAGGCAAAATCACTGAACCGTGAAATTAGGTCACAGTGACCTACGACTATTCAGGGTCAAAGGTCTTGTCATACGCAAACATACTTTGAAAGAAGTTTGTTCATAAACCATTTGAGTACCGAGATATAAGGCAAAATCACTGAACCATGAAAATAGGTCACAGTGACCTATAAGTATATTGCGGTCAAAGGTCTGGTCATACACACTCATAATCTGAAAAAAGTATGAAAATATACTAATCGAGTGTCAAGATATAAGGCAAATTCACTGAACCATGAAATTAGGTCACAGTGACCTACAAGTATATTGGGGTCAAAGGCCTGGACGTACTAACTCATAATCTGAAAGAAGTAAGAAAATATACTAATTGAGTGTCAAGATATAAGGCAAAATCACTGAACCATGGAAAGTAGGTCAACTGACCCTTACCGTCATGACACACAAGTCAGTGTCACAAAGTCAAAAGATGAATGACCAACCATCCTCCTAAGTTGTTTCTATTAAGAAATAAAAAGAAAAAAAAAATTCGGGGAGTTCTAGATTTTGACCTCTAGCCCCGCCCCCCCCCCCCCTGACTCCGACCCAGAGGTCCGATGTCATGGAACCTAAAGTGTATGAAGTATGAATGCTTTATGATAAGTTGTTGTCAAGATATGCCTCCTTGTAAAAGTTACACAGCAGTACATCTATTTTTTAGTGTTCTAGTTTTTAACCTCCAGCCCCACTCCCCAGGCATGGACCCAGGGGCCCGATGTCATGGAATGAAACTCAACCCTACAGGGTACCTATGGTCCGAGTATAAAAGCCCTCTGATAAAAAGTTTTCAAGATATAGACTTCTAGAATACTATATCACAGAAAAGCCATTATTATTTATGGTGTTCTAGATTTTAACCTCTAGCCCCACCCCCTGGCATGGACCCAGGGATCTGATGCCATGGAATGAAAGCCGACCCTACAGGGTGTCAATGGCCCAAGTATCAATGCTTTCTGATGAGTGGTTGTCAAGATATGGACTTCTAGAAAACTTTAACACAAGAATTGCCATTTTTGAAGGTGTTCTAGATTTTAACCTCCAGCCCCACCCCCTGGCCTGGACCCAGGGGCCCGATGCCATGGAATGAAAGCTAACCCTACAGGGTATCTATGGTCCAAGTATGAATGCTTTCTGATGAGTGGTTGTCAAGATATGGACTTCTAGAAAACTTTAGCGCAAGTGTGACATGCACGCGCACGCGCACGGGAACGGGAACGTGGATGACCGGGGTGACTGCAATAGCTCTATGCACTTCGTGCAGTCGAGCTAAAAAATATGTTGCAATCCAGAATGTTCTATGTACATTCTACATCATCATTTTGGCAATCCAAAATGCCTTTATATGGCAATCTAGAACTCTTTTTGTTTATCAAATTGAATGTTCGAGATTGCCGCTAATTCTGTTACAAGAGGATTTGATTTACCCTGTGTTGATGTTAGTTTCAGTCAACGATAATTGAGCCTATGCTTGGGTTCCAGACCAGGTCCAACACAAACCGGCCTGTACAGTCACAGAAGCAGGCTAGAACTTGAAATTTCGGATTTAAGAAGAAGAGGAATTGTACTGTGTAGCGAAAGCAAAGGCGCTGATCAGCTTCGCGGTTACCGTGAAGCTGGTCCGCGGCTTTGTTTTCGCATTTGCAGATTGTTGGTTTACTCTGAAGATGCTGCTGCTCAATTATGAAAAATTCCCTTAATTTTCACTGTAGCGGATTTTCATTTTTGCTCATATTGAAGACAGGCAGGCTGTGTTAACATGACATTGGTATGGCAATTGTCACATTTTCTTCTATAAGAAGATAACAATAATCATCCCTTTTCACCATGTTTACTGGTAACCAGTATTAAAATATCATGTAGGTCATTTTTTGCCAACCATGAATTTCTATTTTTGAAATGGTGTTTCCATTTTGAGTTATTATAAACAACATGAGCCGTGGAGTGACACACCCTGTTCTTCAGGTTCTGAGTGCTACGGACTGACTTAAAATGAGTGCTAAACCACAAAAGATATTTGAGCCGCATCACAAGACAACCGGATTTTTGCCTATGCGAAAACAAAGGCGCAGATCAGCTTCAGCGCCTTTGTTTTCGCTACTCGGATAGTACATTTCCTCTTCTACTTAAATCCGAAATTTCAAGTTTCTAGCTCGTTTCTGTGCTTGTACAGGTCGGTTTGTGTCAGCCCTGTTCGGAAACCACATTGTTGGTTTTCCCACGAGGCGGCTCATATTTCATTAACATTGAAATTTCAGAATAAGAAATAAAACTGATCATACATCATGTGAGCCGCGACACGAGAAAACCAGTCTTCGGGGTTTCCGACCAGGTCTGACACAAACAAACCTGTACAGTCACAGAAGCAGGCCAGAAGCTTGAAATTTCAAATTGAAGAAGAAGAGAGATTGTATCTTCGGGGTTTCCGACCAGGTCTGACACAAACAAACCTGTACAGTCACAGAAGCAGGCCAGAAGCTTGAAATTTCAAATTGAAGAAGAAGAGAGATTGTATTATCCGTGTAGCGAAAATAAAGGCACTGATCAGCTTCGCAGCTACTGCGAAGCTGATCAGCGCCTTTGTTTTCGCATATGCAAATTGTTGGTTTTCCCACTAGGCGGCTCATATATTGTTGTTTTCTATTGTTAGGTTTAACTGCAGAGGGAATTTACAGAATACCGCCTTTGTTTTTGCATAGGCAAAAATCCCGTTTTCTCACGATGCAGCTCATGCAAAGCTGAACAATTGTTGTAGTGTGTTTGATAAACAGCAGAACCACAAAATGCCACATTTTTAGATACAAAAAAGATTCTTTTCATAAGACAGTTCAATAATATTCATGATCATGAAAAAAAAAAATGTCTTGTTAAAGCAGCCCTTTCCTATCTGGTAACAATCTGAGATGAGCATTAATTTTACATGACTAACAGTCCGAGGTCAAATGTACATGAGACGTGTCATGAGAAAACCAGATTTTTGCCTATGCGGAAGCAAAGGCGCAGATCAGCTGAGCAGTCACTGCACAGCTGATCAGCACCTTTGTTTTCCCTACTCAGATAGTACAATTCTTCTTCTTCCTTAATCCAAATTTCAAACTTCTAACCATCTTCTGTGCCTGCACAAGCCAGTTTGTGTCAAACCTGGTCTGAAACCCTGAAGACCAGTTTTCTCGCGTCGCTGCTCATATGTAAAGTCCAGGATTTAGACAACTTGCAACCCTCCAAGAAGTCAAGACACTGTTCATAAAAAAAAAACTACTGGGGGCAGTTTACCCATGGTTCATGTACATTCTTTTGACATTAACTCACTACTGCATTATCTACAATCATCAGAACAAAAGGAATGGCTACAGATAACTTTTCATGACTATTTTTTCCGATCAGTTAGTCACAAGCTACTATTATTCTTGCATCACATACACTGAAAAAAAGTTATAAGAGGCCACTTTTCAAACTCATTTTTTGTTTATAAGCAATGTTCAAAATTGCTCGATGTTTTGCCTAAAAACGTGTTTTTTAAGTAAGTAACGTTCCAAATTGTTCAAAAATAATTTTCTTTCACTAAACGCGTTTTTTGGAGTAAAAATGCAAAAAACAATGTTTTTGAATAAAAAAAATGATCAAGCACAGCATTTATTGAAATTAGGAGCGGGTGTCACCAAAGGGGCCGTTGGGGCTTGGAAAAACATCAAACATTCGAATTTTCTCTACTGGTAGACTTTTTGCGCATTTTTGAAAATTGCTATTTTTGAGATTTTTGAAAAATTCATCAATGTGCCTCTTAAACATGTTAATCCCTATAAAATTCACTTGACGAGGCCTAGAAATGAGAGATATAACCTGAATGAGCTATTTTAGACTATTTTCGATGACAAACAGGTCACGGTTGCTGCACACTTCTGGTTTCAATGCCAATTTTTAACGAACAAAATAACGAAATTTATGGACGACTTTTTTAATTTTCAAAGTTTATCAGAGTCTAGTATTAGATCTTAGTAATCGCTGAAAATTTCAATTTCATACTGCTGATAATAATGCAACTGGAGATGAACAAAGTTTGTATGCAAATTGCATGCAAAAAGCTGAATTCATGTTATTCATGTCGCTGTCTTCTTTCATATGTACAAAACAGAAACGAAGATTCTTATTGCAGCAACGCATCTGACTTAATTTTATTTTGCATCATGGCAGTCAGTAGCACTTTCAAACAAATTAAAATATAAAACACAACGTCATAATACGACATTTAAATCGACGTTAATAAAATGTGACTTTTTGAAATTAGGGTACCTTTACTCATGCTTCGTCTGTATGAGAGATATCACGCATTTTGGAATGCAGAAACTCACAGAGACACTGTTAGACATTGGCTTATTCATTTGATCATGAATTTTAATTGATCGTATTTTACTTTCTGAACTAGAAGGAAAAATATGAGGTGGCCTCTTATAACTTTTTTTCAGTGTACATGCCATTAGATCACAAAGACAATTTTATTCACATGGTTTTGCATACATTATTTCGGTTAAAATATTAAATCTTGTAAAGTCAACAGATAAATTACCCATAATTCTGACTGTTGTAAGTCGGCAAGATGCAAGCTACGATTAATTATTAATTTTGAATCACATATGCGCACATCCGTGCACGAGGGATCATTAGTTCACACAAGCAATTTTATTCACATCACTTTGCATACATTATTTCAGATTTATTTATCTTGTTAGATCACAACTGACGATTTTTAGTAACATCAGCAATTAGTTTTTATCAGCACATCATTCCATTTACATACCATTGTTGACTTATAATTTGCGTAGGGACCCTCCTGTAAAACAAAATACTGCAAAAGTTTACTTATAATTTGTCTATTGTCTCAAACATCACTTTAATGGCTAGAGAGAGCTACAGTTACTGAAATATCCTTGTTACATGCAAAATCTATTGATAAGTACTGAAGAGCTTCAATCAAGTCCAAAAATAATTCAAAACACACATCCCCATATCTAAATTGCTGAAATGTAAAAGAACTTTACTGCAAAAAAAGGAAAAAGTTTTTGTTTTTTTTCAAAATGCCAAATAACATTTCTATGTACACAAGCTCTTTCTAACACTATTGATGGGGTCCAAGCCAGTTTCCGTGTTAGCAATTCAATCTGTGTTATAACTAGAGTAGAATGTATAAACACATAGCAAAAATAGTCTATGATGACCATTTGGGGTCCAACAATGATCAGTTTATATCTAAGGCCTGGTTTCTATGGACAATGTTTCTTTGACGAAGATTATTTGTCACAGAAACTTTGACAATGAGTTTGCGTTCAAACAAAGCAAAGATTACTTGTATTACCTAGCTCGCTCATCTTTGTCACAGATATTTGACAATGAAACTTTGCCACAAAATTGAATTTACACATTACTTTTCTGCGACAAACCTACATGTACTTTGTCAAAGAAAAAATGTCTTTGGAAACAAGGTCTTAAACAATGTTGTAACAAATCATGTTATAAAGAGGCCCAGGTGTATCATCATGCACTTGGACATCTCACTCCTGAGTCCAATGATCTGCTACTAAGCTACCAAACTCCCAACATTAACATAGGCTTGATATCCGTCCAAAACATTCAGGGACAAAACTAGAGTTAAAACTCTTGGAAGCCTGTGTATAGGAAGGGTGAGTCTGGCACCATGTTTCATAAATAACCTTGCCCCACGGTTATAAAACTTTTTTTCGTGCTCAGCTCAGCTGAGACTAGAATTTATCCTGCTCATAAATGATAAAATGCCAACTCATAAATGATAAAATGCCAACAATTGTTGGCATTTTAGCATTTATTAGCATTTCAATTTATTTGGGCCATTTCAGTATTTATGAGCAGTTTAAATTTTATGCTCAGCTGAGTTGAGCATGATTTTTTTTATAACCTCAGGATCTTATCATGGGCTACAAAAACATGAGAAGTAAAAAAGAATGCTCATGGTATGTGATAAGTACAAAAATCTCAAGGACTGCCTCCAAATGACATGCTCAGCAGATAACTTATTTTCTTAAAATTGTCATGCATAAACATGTGTAGCATCCAAAACACTATCTAGAGCATTTTCTGCTCAAAATCTAATCTATTGTTTAAAAGAATATGTACTTTTATAATAAAAGTGTGAAAAACGAAAAGAATAGTAGAAGAAAAATCAAAACCGTGAATTTCTACAGATCTAACAATATGCATTTGAACAAGAATATTAATGAATTCAAACAAACAAGCGCTCCATGAAATCTTATTTCTCCCAAATTTTGCAAGCAAATATGGCATATAATATTCGGCATATCTAGATATAATATAGGGATACATATGAAAGCAGAGGAACATTCATCTTCGAAAAATACCAGTACCTGAGCCTTTTATTGTATCAGAAAGCGGAAGTGCTATGTCGCCATATTTACAGCAGATTCATCATTAAAGACGCACAGGCTATGAAGCCTCTTATATAATAAATAGGTTCATATAATCACCCTATATACCCGTGATTCTTATGGCACAGATTGGTACAACATCACACAACACATGACAAAATGGAGTGAAGCGACTAGAAGCCTGATCAATTGGGCAACAACCCGAAACGACCAGACCCCGAGGTTATAAAACATTTTTCATGCTCAACTCAGCTGTGCATGAAATTTCAATAGCTCTTGACTACTAAAATAGCCAATATCAGTTGAAATTTCTGGCATAAATCCCATAAGACAGTAATTTATCCTGCTCATAAATGTTGGCATTTTAACATTTATGAGCAGGATAAATTTTAGTCTCAGCTGAGCTGAGCATAAAAAAAGTTTTATAACCTCAGGGCCAGTTCATTGTCCCTCTGCTGGATGCAGACAAACCGATCCAGCTTTTATTTACCACACTCAATTTTGCCATGTTTGATGTTGCATCATTCTGCACTGTAACAAATTTTGTTGCATCTTGAGTATACAAAGTGTATATGGTCATCTTAGCTAGAAGAGAGGATATACATGTATATAGAACAAACCTAGCCAGAAATGTGTTAGCATCAGCTAAAGACTAACTACAGTTTAGATTCTGATGACCAGCTTTGTTTGTGCTATGGCTTTATGTCCATATTAACAATTTTTGTCCATGTCAGGACTTAACCCGAGTCTTCTCTGCCTGCAAACCAGCTGCCAGACGAAACTAATAGAAGGCTATTTTGACGTTAGAGAAGTCTCGGGTTAGTCAGGACTGAGCAAAGAACACAAAAAAGGGATTTTCCTGGGCTGATTTTGGGGCCCATTACAGGCCCCTTTCCCAATTGAAAAAATGTGTAAAATTTCCCAATTTTCAGGTAAAAAATACCAAAATAATAAATAAATCCTTGTACATTTGTTGTGGATAGGTAGATCATACCCTCAAAATATTTTTTTTTTCGGAGAAATATCCTCAAATTAACACCAAATGTGCATATTATCCCCTGTTCTGTTTTGTATACATTTTCCCAATTTGACTGATGTACGTATTATTTTTCCCAATATCGTTGGTCCCGGAACCCTGTTTTGAAACGGTAGGAAAATCCCTGAACATAGAATATAGGGTAGAAGCCAAACTTTTCTCCTCCAAGTCAGTTGCTTTTCCATTTAACACCACATTCTTTATGAGCCGCGTCACGAGTAAAACCAGATTTTTGCGCATCCGAAAACAAAGGCGCTGATCAGCCTCGCACTAACTGCGATGCTGATCAGCGCCTTTGTTTTCGCTACACGGATAGTACAATTCCTCTACTTTCTAAATTCAAGATTTCCAGCCTCTAACCATCTTCTGTGACTGTATAGCTCGGTCTGTGTCGGACATGGCTGGGGTTTTCTCGCATCAAGGCTCTTATTGTAACAGGTAACACAAACCACTGGTCATCCGAATTACAAGTTAGTCTTCTTCATGCATCTGCTAGATAAATATTTGAGCCGCCGCATCAGAAAACCAACAATCTACATATGCGAAAACTAAGGCGCAGATCAGCTGTGCAGTAACTGCACAGCGCCTTTGTTTTCACTACAAGAATAGAAGAATCCCTCTCCTTGTTAAATCTGAAGTTTAAAGTTCCAAGCTATTTTCTTTGGCTGTATAGCCTGGTTTGTGTCAGACCTGGTCGGAAACCCAGATTGGTGATTTTCCCACGCGAAGGCTCATCTGTGGCTACAGTGTGTAGAACATAGAGCTGAAACCAGTTATCAGAAATGAGCCACCTCGTGGGAAAACCAACAATGTGGTTTCCTAACAGGTCCAACACAAACCGGCCTGTACAAGCACAGAAAAGAGCTAGAAGCTTGAAATTTCGGATTTAAGTAGAAGAGGAATTTTACTATCCGAGTAGCGAAAACAAAGGCGCTGATCAGCTTTGCAGTTACTGCGAAGCTGATCTGCGCCTTTGTTTTCACCTATGCAGACTGTTGGTTTTCCCATGGGGCGGCTCAAATAAGCTATCAGAAAAGAGCTACCAATACACAGTGCATAAACAAGTCTGTTGACTTTCATTTTCAGCTGAGAATTTCAAATTTAAGAAACTTGGTACCAATACACAGTGCATAAACAAGTCTGTTGACTTTCATTTTCAGCCATGCTAGAATCGGAATAGTTCACTGGTGAAATGCAATTAAGATTTCTGTGAAATTAGAAAGGCAAACATCTGATCCTTCAGCGGGAGACCATTAATTTTTAGAAATTTAATTGAAAAACATATTTCAGCACAGTCTCGGTAGAAAAAGAAAGTCAGTAGACCAGTCTACACTCAATAAATATTCAAGACAGGCCAGTGTAGCTCTTGATTAACTTTATATTTCAAAGTTAGTATAGGATATCCCCTATGACTACTGTATTAACAGTTTTGTATAGACCAAATGAGAGGGCATTTTTTTTTTGGGGGGGGGGGGGTATTCAGCTTAACCTCATTATTTCAGCTCATATGAGACAGGCCAAAAATACATGTGGCACCTGGTAAACAGAATTTGGTAACAAAATGCTAACTTTTATGAAGAAATGAAGTTTACATTTTTTTTCTTAATGTCATTATACCACCCTTATTTGGTCTACATAATAATGATATGCATGTGCAAGATATGCATTTTTTTACCTGAAAATATACTTCAAATCGTTTCTGAGTTAGCTCCTGTAAGGAAGCAGTTAGGCTCATTTTAAAAGCGTTAACATCTTTGCATTTATTTCAAAGCAATAATTTCCGAAAATTTCCTAAAATCTTTGCATTAAAATATTAATGAAATCACCTTTAAATTTGCAAACCTGTGGCTTTGCACTAAAATGGTTACAGACCAGAGCATGCACTACTGCTCTGGGTTTTTGCAACTGTTTGCCTGCATTTACTTCTTAGACTTAGATTTGAGTAGTCAGTTAAGATATGTATCACAATTATTCTCATGAATAAAACAGTATAACAGACAAAATCATCAATTGTTCTTCAACCAAAAAATTCAGCCATAAACATCTAGCAATACAGTATATATATTGTGTTTGGGTAGAAAAATAACATAAGGCACTTTAACAATGTCACTTTTTGGAAATAAAATCGACACCCATTTCACATGCACTGAAAAACCTTACAGGAAATTCAAAATATTGTCAGCAAATAAAAAGGGAACTGGACCTAACACAACATCAAATACATCATGTGTATCTAGCACTACAAAAAACTGCTAAGTAACTCGAGAAAGACAACTTACATCGTCTTTCTGTCTGCGCCGTTCTTCCTCCCGATTACGTTTTTCTCTGGTTCTCAGCGTGTCTTTGCCCGACTTCTTCTTGAACCAAGTTCCCCAGTTTCCACTCTCATTAATATCTAAATCTCCCTCTTCACTGCCAACCTGTTATGACATATTGGGAATAGTTACTTATTAAAATTGTATGCAATGGGGGATGGGGAGGGGGTGGGGGTATTGGGGGTCTTAGCATGATGGTATTTGGAACTTCTTGAACCAAGTTCCCCAGTTTCCATTCTCATTGATATCTAAATCTCCTTCTTCACTGCCAACCTGTTATGACATATTGGGAATATTTACTTACTAAAATTGTATGCAATGGGGGGAGGGGATGGGGTGTGGGTGGGGGTATTGGGGGTCTTAGCATGTCTTTGGAACTTCTTAAACCAAGTTCCCCAGTTTCCACTCTCATTGATATCTAAATCTCCTTATTCACTGCCAACCTGTTATGACATATTGGAAATAGTAACTTACAGTTCAACCTCATTATAACGCGCCTCATTATAGTGCGGTTTTCAATATAACACGGCCATGTCATGGCTCCCAAATTGATTATTTTGTTATATATCTATTGTAAATAACCTCATTACAACACGGTTCACTTATAACACGGTCTGTTTCTATGGACCCCAAAGATAGCGTTATAATGAGGTTGACCTGTACTAAAATTGTATGCAATGGGGGATGGGGAGGGGGTGTGGTTGAGGGTATCGGGGTCTTAGCATGTCTTTGGAACTTCTTGAGCCAAGTTCCCCAGTTTCTGCTCTCATTGATATCTAAATCTCCTTATTCACTGCCAACCTGATATAAGATACATGTATTGGGAATAGTTATTTACATGTATTTACATTGTATGCAATGGGGGATGGGAAGGGGGTGTGGGTGGTGGTTGGGGGGTCTCAGTGTGTCTTTACTTCTTCTCAAACGAAGTTCCCCAGTTCCGCTCTCATTGATGTCTAAATCTCTTCACTGCCAACATATTGTAACAGAATTTGTGATTATTTATTATCAATATGAAAACATGTAATACTGGCAAATTTTAGTACAAATATTCTGTCATTTTTTCTAATTTTTGTTCAAAACGTAGATTGTAGGTACACATTAGACCTGCCTTGGAAAACTCAATCTGTTAGCATTAGTTTAACAGCTCTGTCAATCTAAGCCACACAAGTATGACATTTCTTAATCTTGTCCATTCACTTACTTTATAGATATCTTCCTTTATTGAGCTATCCTCATCGTCCAGTATCCTCCCCGGCGAGCTGGCAACCTCACTGTCCGAGTATGTCACACTGTGGTTCGTTGCCGGCCCACTCACACTATCGGGAGAGTGGATCTTTTTTCGGAAAGAACGCCGCTTCTTCTTTCCTGACTGAATCTCGTCTCCTGTTCCCCCACTGTCTTCTGATGGAGAATTACTACGACCTAAAAAAGAAAATAATATCTTTTTTCTCTCAATTCTCTGGACTTCTTCCAGACAGAGCCATGTATAACACAAACTTCCAAGAGTATAACACTTCTCAAACAAATGGCTAGGGCTTATATGCATGGTTAGTCTGACATAACCAAGGCAAAGGCTTCTTTGTGATTGAAAATAGAGTCATTTTGCAGCCCATTATGAATACTTCAGCTTTACTGGACTATATCTATCTAAAGATACTTGATACTGAGACACTAATGCTGTGTCAAAACCTTAACTCTTAAAAGGAATATAATAATCTTCACCCAAATCTCCTTTTCTTACAGTCATTTCTGCCACATATACAAACCTCTGTCCCCATGTTCCATTTCCTGCAGCCTCTCCTGCTCGGCATGCCTTGGATCATGATAAACCTGCGTAACAAACTTCTCCTTGTCCTTGTTCCGGTGGTGCCTGTGCTTCTTCTTGTGTGGCGTGGGTTTCCGATTCACCTTGGAGTACATGGTTCTCTCCTTACGCTCCAGAGAATTGAACTCGGACTCTTCTGAATCTGTGGCTGCGATAATTGAATGAATACAAGTAGGCAATGATCAGGAAAAGGCGCAATCAGACAGAAATTCCCACTAAAAAAACCGAGGTGGGAAAAACTAAATTGACAATTAGGTACTTATACTCTTAGAAAACATATTGTAAGCTGAGTGAGCAGCTATTTCCCAATAGGAGGCCATTCAGTTTTCCGAAATTGAATAAAAATATGAAAACGTAAAAAATTTGACTCCAAAACATAAAACAAATGAAACCTCAACAGAAGTATTGCCTTGGAACGATCAGCAAGAAAAAATTATATTCATTTCATAAAATAAATCATGAATTTAACTCTTGCCAAAGTATTTCTGAACATTATCTTTTAGTTCTTAATCTGTTGTAGTAATATCCTCTTATCATCAGTTTGGTGGTAGAAAGTCTTCTCAAGCACAAGGAATAAGAAAATGTCTTTGCAATCCTAAAATAGCCATGTCATGAGAAAACCCTGATTTTTTGCCTATGTGGAAACAAAAGCACAGATCAGCTTCGCAGTAACTGCCAAGCTGATCAGCACCTTTGTTTTCGCTACTCTGATAGAACAATCCATTTTCTTCCTAAATCCGAATTTTCAAGCTTCTAGCTATCTAGTACAGGCCAGTTTGTGTCAGACCTGGTTGGAGACCCCAAAGACCGGTTTTCTCGCATCGCAGCTCATTTGATAAAGGCTTTTCCAGTCTTTCAATGAACATTTAAACCAAATTAAACCAACCATATGTACCTACCAGTGAACTAAGTTCTAGATGGGATGTTAAACCATTTCACATCAAACTTTTGTCTGAGTTTGTAGCTGTATTTAAAACCCAACAGAAAAACTGAAGTTTTGTTTTTAATGTGTTTTTTGTTGTTGTAGTTTTCCCCACAAGAACTTTTACTTACTTTTTTCATTCTTCTTGGACGTAGATTTGATCCTATGTAGTTTTCCAGCAGGTAAGGCATCGTCAACAGAAGCATAGTCGGCTTCCCCCTGTCCACTCCCTGGGATAGCATCCTATAATAGTTCAAATATTGTTTTCATTTTTATCTATACATGACAAAGCTTTTACCCCATGTGACTATATGCATGTATGGTAGTGTGTCAGGACAGCTGTCTGCAGGTTACCACGCAAGACAGAACCTTTTTTTGTACAGCATTACCTTTATGTTATAATGTAACCAGTGGAGGAGAGATGCCCAATTGAGTATCACTGACCTAGATTGCTTTGACAGGTAAATGTTACTATTAATAGCAATTTGATACTCAATTGGGCATCTTTTTGTCATTTTTATAGTACTCTCAGAAAATCGAAAAAATGTATCACAGTTTTTAACCGATTTCCACCAATTTTGGAGAGCTTAAAGATGAATAAATTTCCAAACTTTTGACCGTTCAGATTTTTTTTTAATTGTCTAGAAAAAAAGTTATTAAGGTTTAAAATCAGGATTTTTTTCTGATTTTCTGTGATTCCTTTTTGGGAGCTAGAAAAAAAAGTGATGCCCATTTAGGAAACGGTGATTCCTATTTAGGAACACATAATAAGATCTATGATTCCTGAATGGGATACAAATAGTTTGTTATGCTTCCTGTTGAAGAACTTTGTTTACCAGAGCCTCACTGACTTAACTGTCATGTTATTTTCTGAATACCTTTCTGTATCTCATATCGATCATAGAGATGCTCCACATTCAACCTTTTTTCATTTTAATGGCCAGAGTGTATTTTAAGTTCAGTTTCACAATCATTTATACAAGTGCGTTCAGTTATTGATATGCCCCTGCCATATTCAGAAATAAATTGACAACTCTTCTTGCTTTTGAACAATCTTCACTGGCAAGAAATAGACATCTGGATAAATTTGTTTATATAATGTGTTAAGTGTGTCTATAAATATTTACTCTGTATATAAAACTTCCAGAGTTTGTGATGCTGTATGCCTTCTTTGATTACATACCATATGGAGCCAAATTTTTAACAAAAAATTCGCTGATATTCGTGTTTCATAGATACCACAAGGAACCATGGTTAATGGTTTGTAATTTTGTTTGTAAATTACGAAAGAATAGCCATTTTGTACTACGGCCGAAAATTTGGTGTCGTTATGAGCTCTATTTACAATGTAACACCGCTGATTTTCATTCATTGTACATTTTAGAATTTCATGGTAAAGCGGTTGTTACAATATAACTAAGCATGTCAGTGTTTTTTGCAAGAAAACTAATATTCTACTAGGACGGTTTTACGACCAAAGCTTGCTTATGGGTTCCTTCATGAGGTAAGCATGTCTTATGCTCTGGAGTCACCCATGACTTTGTATTCTGTCAAAACATGGGTTGGCATTTCATCATACAGTTTCATGATTGTTTCACTGAAGGGCTAAGTGGGCTAAATTTATTGTTAAGCAATGACACATATCTACTCCTCGTGATATTCAAAACCTCTTCTATAGGGTTTAAGTCATGGAAATTAACATGCCAGTAAAGGACGTCAAAAACTAGTAGTATTAATACAGCTGTACGAGGCAATATTCTTTGTATTCATCCTTAATCCGCAAAATACATTACTGATGTTAGAAGAATGTCTGTCTGTGAATGTCCTGGTGATTCCCTTGACTTAAAGCATATACAAGAGGATTTAAATATCATGAATATGAGCAGTGAGACATAGCCTAAGTATAAATGTTTCTCTGTGAAAGTCCCAGTCCCCTATGGTATTCTGTGCCAAGAAAACAAACCATGAATTTTATGATGAAATGCCAACCCACGTTTTGGCAGAATACAAAGACATAGGTGACTCCAAAGTACTTTAAGGACTTATGTGTGGTCACTGTATATATACTTATTCGCAAAAGAAACACGAAAATAATTAATACGCTTGTTTTTCTTTCTATATCGCCAAAAAATTTTTTAAGTGATATAAATATTGATAGTCCCGTTAATTTCCTTTCACAAAATTAGAAAATCATAACGTTAAGACTTACGCTTGTCGCGTTGCCGCGAAAAAAAAGTTGTCACCCATTTCCATAGCTACAGGGTAAGGATACCTTTAATTACCTTGCAAAAGTTTACAAACCAATACCAATATTCGAAAGTCACGTTTGAAACAAAATCAAATCGGAAAATTTTATGTCTTTTCCGACGCTTTTTTCTTGTACGTGACGTCGTTTTTACTTTTTGACGTAAATTGGTGTTTTCTAGCAAGCGAATAGACATACTCAAAATCTTTTAGTGCCATAAGATAGCTGTTGACACACTGAACAGACACCTACAAAATCACAATTTGAAAGCCCATAGTGTGTCTGTAGTAAAACAATTATGACGATCTCAAAACAATAGGCTGACGTCAACAGAAAAACGCGACCCTTGGGGGCGTTGACAAGCAGTATTTTTCCAATCTTTTTGTACGATTTCTTTAGGCTACTACTTCACGCCATCTGTTTTCAAATCACATTAATCGTGAATGTTTTAGATTCAAAATCGTAATACACGAGATCGTACACTAACGTCATTGTAACGTCTTAATGAAGAATGCTACAAATGTTTAATTTTGGTTGATTATTGCTCACTGAAAATACTCAAAAGTTATATCACTGAAAATTCCATCACAATGATTCTTTTCAAGAAAATGGTGTTTTAATATTTTCGCATTTCTTTTGCGGATAAGTATACATGTTTGAAGATTTACTTGTATAAAAAAACATTGTTTATTTTTGTCAACAATATCATATTCTTTAGCATGCTTTATCATGGGACTGATGAATATGTTGCAAATACATATATTTGTGTATACATGATTGTGAAATGAGTGGTCAGCTCAGAGCAAGTGAGTCATTTTTCAGTTACTTCAAGGTTGAAATCGTCGGACCCATTTTTATTAGCTTTTTGAAAAAAAAATAAGCCAGATTTTTCAATGTAGTTATTGACTTCAGTCACACAAGAACCTGAATTTTACAAAAGGCATGTCATCTTTCAGCAAACAATAAGTGCACACGAGCCGCCCAAAAATACTCACTTCGAGAATTTTCCAGAAAAAAAACAACATGTTTACACTAACTTTTTCCAGAGAAATACATTTCCATGACCCCAAAATAATCTTTAATTTTCCAGATTATGTATCCTAGACATGTAGGCTTTGTGTAATTTTTATTCACATGCATTCCATTTTCCAGGAAATGGGTCCCAGGAAAACCAGTTACATTTCCAATTCTAAACCAAGCTATTTAAAATTTTAAAAGAATAACTATATTTAGTCATTCCTTGTATCTGTGACATCTAAATTAGCAATAAATGCACATCATCATTTGATTCCGTTTAAACTTTATTTATTTTACTTCAATTACACAGAAAGCTCATTGAACTTATATACGCGTTCTTGAAGGCGCAGATGTTAGCGTTATGTGGTCCAACGTGGTGGAGGAAACCGGAGAACCCGGGGAAAACCACCGAACCTGGACGGGCGACCACTACCCTGCCACATGCCTTGACCCGGATTCGAACCCGGATCGCAGTGGTGACAAGCGAGTGCGTTATCCACTACGCTATCCAGGCCCCCATCATCATTTGATTGACAGATTAAAAAATCACAGTAGATGTCTGTTTAACATACCCCACCCACTCATGTCAATATTGATAAACTCTTAAGGCATGCTTAACCTCATGAAGGAACCCACAAGCAAGCTTTGTTCGTAAAACCGCCCTGGTAGAATATTAGTTTTCTTGCAAAATAACACTGACATGCTTAGTTTTATATTGTAACAATTAACCGCTTTACCATGAAATTCTAAAATGTACAATGAATGAAAATCAGAGTGTAACTTTATAAATAGTGTTGATAAAGACACCAAATTTTCAGCTGTGGTTCTGACAAACATGGTTATTCTTTCAAATTTACAAACAAAATTACAAACCATTAACCATGATTCCTTGTGGATTCTTTGAAACTCAAATATCAGCGTTTTTCTTTTTTTCTTTTTTTTTTTTTTTTTTTTTTTTTTTTGTTAAAAAAATTTGCTCCATATGTTATGTAATCAATTTAGGCATACAGCATCATAACTCTGGAAGTTCTATATACAGAGTAAATATTTATAGACACACTTAACACATTATAATATATATAAACAAATTCATCCAGATGTCTATTTCTTGCCAGTGAAGATTGTTCAAAAGCAAGAAGAGTTGTCAATTTATTTCTGAATATGGCAGGGGCATATCAATAACTAAACGCACTTGTATAAATGATTGTGAAACTGAACTTAAAATACACTCTGGCCATTAAAATGAAAAAAAAGTTGAATGTGGAGCATCTCTATGATCGATATGAGATACAGAAAGGTATTCAGAAAATAACATGACAGTTAAGTCAGTGAGGCTCTGGTAAACAAAGTTCTTCACAAGGAAGCATAACAAACTATTTGTATCCCATACAGGAATCATAGATCTTATTATATGTTCCTGAATAGGAATCACCGTTTCCTAAATGGGCATCACTTTTTTTTTCTAGCTCCCAAATAGGAATCACAGAAAATCAGAAAAAAATCCTGATTTTAAACCTTAATAACTTTTTTTCTGAACGGTCAAAAGTTTGGAAATTCATTCATCTTTAAGCTCCCCAAAGTTGGTGGAAATCGGTTAAAAACTGTGATACATTTTTTCGATTTTCTGAGAGTACTATAAAAATGACAAAAAGATGCCCAATTGAGTATCAAATTGCTATTAATAGTAACATTTACCTGTCAAAGCAATCTAGGTCAGTGATACTCAATTGGGCATCTCTCCTCCACTGGTAACCTTAAATAGTAATTTGTGCACAGAATGAATACTTTCTCACTGAATAGTGCACTGATGATGTCTTTCTGATTTTTTCTTACGACACTCTGATGTGATATGTTGCTGGATACCAACAAAATTTAAGGTGAGCGTGTTGCCCTAGTGGTAGAGTACTGAATCAAGAGGTCCTTGGTTTGATCCTCACTGGCGGCACTATGTTGTGTGTCTTTGAGTAAGACACATCAACTCCCCACAGTACTGGTTGAAACCCAGGGAGTGGTGGGACTGAATTTTTTTTTTACTGGAACGTTAAACCTCAATAGAAACCAACAAAACTTACCAGAGGACCAATGGTCCTGTAAACGCTCACCTGAGATCTGAGATATATACCAATAAACTTGTAAGACATAAGACAAATTTTATTTAAAGTCGGAGAGTATATAAAGGTCATATACATGTATATAGCCCCAGGACAGGGTCAGAACAACCCCTGGGTTTAATTTCTTTTTCAAATTCATAAATATTCTGTTCACTTGCCCAATTCTTGAAAGTTTTTCCCTTCCATGTCATTTTAAGTTTTCTGCATATTTGACCTATGTTGACCTTGCAGTAAAATCTGTCAAGGTCATCACAGGATCATGATTTACAAATACTTTGTAGAGCTCTATTGCCTGATGCTTCATGCCATGTTTCAAATTCATAGGCCCCCTGGTTCTGAAGAAGATTTTTAAAGGTTTTTGCTATTTATAGCCATGGCGGCCATCTTGGTCATGTGACCTTGACCATTTATATAAACTCTCATTGCCCCTCCCTAACGATGCTCCACATAAAGTTTGGCTTTGATTGGCCAAGTGGTTTCAGAGGAGATGTTTGAATATTATAGTCATATACATGTATATAGCCCCGGGGCAGGGTCAGACAACCCCATGCGGACAAACTTTTTTTCATAAACATAAATATTCTGTCCATCTGCCCATTTTCTGCAAGTTTTGCCCTTCAAATCACATTTGAACAATTTTCCCCATTTAAATGCATGGGTGACCTATGTTGACCTTGCCATAAGGTCACCCAATGGTCATGATTTATATAAACTTTGTAGAGCTCCATTGCCTGATGCTTCATGCCAAGTTTCAAAATCATAGGCCTTCTGGTTCTGGAGATGTTTGAACATTATGGTCATATACATGTATATAGCCCCGGAGCAGGGGCAGACAACCCCCTGGGGACAAAATGTCTTCATAAACATAAATATTCTGTCCATTTGCCCATTTCCTGCAAGTTTTTCCCTTCAAATGACATTTTGACAACCCCCTGGGGACAAAATGTCTTCATAAACATAAATATTCTGTCCATTTGCCCATTTCCTGCAAGTTTTTCCCTTCAAATGACATTTTGACAATTTTCCCCATTCAAATTCATGGGCGACCTATGTTGACCTTGCCGTTAAATAGGTCAAGGTCACCCCAGGATCATGATTTATATAAACTTTGTAGAGCTCCTCACCCTGATGCTTCATGCCAAGTTTCAAAATCACAGGCCTTCTGGTTCTGGAGAAGAAGATTTTTAAAGGTTTTTGCTATTTATAGCCATGGTGGCCATCTTGGTCATGTGACCTGGACCATTTATATAAACTTTTGTGAGGAGAAGATCTTTGAAATTGTGGACGGACGGACGTACGACGGAGCATGGCCATTCTATAAGCTCACCTTGTGAGCCTTCGGCTCAGGTGAGCTAAAAATGACCAACTACCACTCACAAAGACAGTTCCATATGTATCTGCTATCTCTATTTTCTCCGGCATGGCCAGTGGGGCCTGTACCCCACCCCGAGGCCCTCTTGGTAATGAATCATATGAGTACTGTAAGAAAGAAGATGAAATTAACATGTACTGTCATCAAATTTAATTTCGTGGCTATTAAATTTCATTATGTCTCCGTGTGAACTTTCATGGCAATTTATCATCACGAACTGGATAACTGGCATGCGCAGTGCGGGTATTTTTGTGGCATTTTTTCCATGATTTTTTCCTTCTCAACAAACTTATACCATTCATTAAATTGGTTCATAGTAGTATGACACTAGCCAAAACTTATTTCGGGTTAAACGAGTTGTCACCAGATAAACTATGTACCTGTGATTTAGAAGACTTGTGTAGTGAGAATCTATCATATGACACATTATCTGTCCATACTGGCTCGTCCATGGCACCGTGGGAATTGAGAGGTGAGTTGAACAGATCATCTGAAAGCAGAGAGAGTAAAATACACTAAATGTACTTCAAGTATGATAAGCATAACTAAGCTTTAATATTCAATGCATAGGTCCAGCATTCTTTCACAAGATGGCAGTTACAGGTGGAAGAATGAGCACCCAGTACTTGTTAAGCCTGTTCCAAATATAGAGTGTGCAATTTTCATTAGAACTGTTTGAATGAACATTAATTCATCTATGGCTATCTATAGGGATCTATGGGACCATCTTTTTGCATTTTATTTTGTTCAATAACACTTCTAGTGGAATGCATGAAAATGTAGAAGACTGTCTGCAAATATCTTTTCATAAGGTAGTTGATCATGCAGCCACACTTCACAAGAACATTCAGCAGGGAGACACAAACTAGCACAAGCATTTCCTATTCAATGTCACAGTAGCTGAAGGTCTGCTCCTTTGGCTTGGATACTTGTTTCATTCACAGAACATGCTATTAAGTCAAACACAAGAAAGCAACATAGGCCGCAAAACATTCTAACTCATTATATCTAGCCTTCAAACCCCTATTTAAGAGAAATTGATCCACTCTTCTGGATTATGTTGTGTGTAGATGTACAAAATGCAAAACTGCTAGATGCAAAAATGTTGTCTACACTTATCAAATATGAAACAAATGTGTTCTAGGTACTTGGAAAGAATACCAAACATGTAATATGGTCCAAATGAGCATTTGAAATCTTTAAAGCATTGAAAGGCAGCAGACATTAGCTCTTGAAAATAGCAGCAGCATCTGAAAGGCTGAATGGCATAGCAGTGAACTGTAACAAACCCTTATAGCCTGAAAATTCTGTTTATTTTGTCTTTTTCATCCATTCTATAAATTCAGCGATGTTCCTTACATCCACCAGACATAGCTGCAGTTTTTTGTCTCACCAATGAACACAAAATGCATATCAAAAATAAAATCAAATGTATGTACTATGTTACGCATATGCTCTCCTTATACTATGTTGTATTTCAAAGCAATATATTTGTGAGTATAGGATATAGCATAATTATTCAACAAC
The DNA here is from genome assembly GCA_964017185.1 of Rugalucina vietnamica. Lineage (NCBI taxonomy): Eukaryota > Metazoa > Mollusca > Bivalvia > Lucinida > Lucinidae > Rugalucina > Rugalucina vietnamica. The sequence goes on from OZ024878.1 coordinate 56,214,791, forward strand.
CAGGTTAAGTTTGAACCAGAATATGAGCACTAACACCAAGCTAAAAAAATAAGTACATGTACATAAGCTTATGTTAATTACACATTCTACTAGCAGTAAAAGCAACTACTTGTACTTATACTCAGAAGACATGATAAGGTGGGGATTTGGGAAAAAATATAAACTATTTATTACAAGTCCTGAGGCAAGTAGATTTATTTTCTTTGGTAAGAATTATGATGAGAACTTAGAGTTTAACTTGTTTTGTCAAAAATAACTATTTTCATGATGCATCCAATAGATTTGTACAAGAGATTCCTGTTCAAGAGCTATGTACATGACACTTTTGATTTTTGCAATTTCCCATCAATATGATATATGAGCCGCCTCGTGGGAAAACCAACAATGTGGTTTGCGAACAGGTCCGACAGTCGCAGAAAAGAGCTAGAAACTTGAAATTTTGGAGTTAAGTAGAGGAGGAGTTGTACTATCTGAGTAGCGAAAACAAAGGCGCTGATCAGCTTCGCGGCTACCGCGAAGCTGATCTGCGTCTTTGTTTTCGCCTATGCAAATTGTTGGTTTTCTCACGAGGACGGCTCATATATGAACAGGGATTCAACCATACAGCTCTGCTACAGGAACAAAGGTTTAGACAATTAGTTAACTACTGCAATGTTATTTCATAGCACATAGACAAGGGTATACAACACTTGCTATTCATGTGGTCATTTGTTGTTGTTGTTTTTTTGTGTTTTTTTTTTTTTTTTTTTTTTTTTTTTTGTTTTGTTTTGTTCTTTCTTTTTTTGTCTTTGTTGTCACAACATTTGACCAAAGTAATGATTAATTCTGGTCTAAGTTGAAAAAAAAATCTTTTTTGAGATATTTGTGATGCTCGGAAACTTGTGAATCTACATTTCCAGCAAGCCATCACTCATTTCTTATCAAAGGTCATTGTGAGAGGTTAACATAAAATACTCAAGCTACTGCATGCTGAATTCGGTCAAACAAAGCATCAGCAATTAAATGTAATCATTTACATGTAATCATAATGTAATCATTTACATGTAATTATAATGTAATCATTTACATGTAATCATAATGTAATCATTTACATGTAATCATAATGTAATCATTTACATGTAATCATAATGTAATCATTTACATGATGAAACCTGACCACAAAAATAGCCTATGCTGTACCCCACAGAATAGCAAGGTTTTAAGCAAAGCGATGCACAATGGGTAACTCAATTATTCACCCTCTTGGCGCGATAATCTCCCTTGTGGAGCAGGAAATGTGGTCGACTTCACTGGACCATGGCGTTTAGGCTCGTTAATTGCCCAGGCTTAAAAGCAAAGAAAATGGTTATATAACAACTAAATTACACTGACCTCTGAAAGAAAGAATAGAAGCAAATCATTAACTATAGGAAAGACATATATAAAGCTGGCATTATCAAAGCTTTTCATAGAGAATACACTGCAAAAACGCTGTAAGATGTAAATTCACATAGACATAAAATTTCAAATCCAAGAAATTGTAATTTTTTACAAGGCACCACTCTGAAATTTTGAAGACAGTATGGAATCTTAAGTTTCAACCATTTTTAACACCATTTTATCAAAGTCTATCCTGACAAACTCCGTCGTGTAATGTTTTGTAGTATACATAGACACAAAGAACATTTAATTTAAAATTCACATGTGTTCGATCGAAATTCTGTTATATAAGTTTTGCACGATCATATACACTACATGTACTTTACAGACAACATACATGTAACACACAACACTTACAATCCTTGCAAAAAGCAAACACTGTGTAGATTTGAAAAAAAAAATAAAGAGATATTTAGTAGCCTAACTTTTAGTGATATGCTTAAACAAAAATCTTACATTTTAGTATGAAACTTTTTTTGCAACCTAAAAGCAAAATCTCAGGCTCCAAACAAAACTGTCATGCCCCAGTGGCGGATTTAGAGGGGGTTCAAGGGGTTAGCTTGACCCCCCCCCCCCCCCCCCTCTTCCCTCTGGACCCATATTATTTCATTTTCTCGGGGAATTTCAAGACATTTTGTGTGAAATTAGGTAAACGAACCACCCTTTTCTACATGTGAACCCCCTCTTCAGAATTCCTGGATCCGCCCCTGTGCCCGAATGTTAAGAATGAGGGTAGAACAAGCTGTTACTTTATCATCATGACAAAACCAATTTTTCTGATAATGCTTACAGCATTGATTTTAGTTGAAGATAGCGGTGTCTAAAACATTAGAGATCCATTTGATTACAAAACTTAATATGAACGGATAGCCAGATGCTTTAACTCACAAAAAAATAACAACACAAAATTGATGCAAATGACTGGAAACTTCCATTTACAAGCACATTCAGACTGTATGTCTTTGAAGCCCAAGTATATTTTTTTTTTCCTTTTTTTCAAATAGCCATTTCCGGTGCAACAAGTCTAAGTTAGAGTTTGATCCCCACAGGCGTCACAGAGTTGTGTCCTTGAGTAAGACACATTAACTACCTACAGTACTGGTTAAACCCAGGAAGCATTGGCTTCATCCCGACATGACTGAAGTATTGTTGACTGGGATGTTAAGCCTCAACACAAAGAAACAAAAGTCTTAGTCAGAGCATATGTTGCATTTAAGTATATTACTTATAGCTGATGGAACCTCAGAGTGTGTAGACCCTGTAACTAATACTGTTCCATGAGCAGAAATATTGGTCTGCACTGTTTGCTAAATTCTGATCAAAAACAAAAGAATTATTTATATCATCCTCCCATAAGCCATTCAGTTTGCTAACAAACTATTCACACAAAAGAATCAACTAATCTATTGAGAAAGTTTGGGTTCAGAAACAGAAAACATGACAAAAGCAAGGTAGGGTAACAATTTACAGCCAAAATCGACTGAGAATGTATAACTTAAAACCGAAATTTTAAATTTAATTTTCTTAGTAAACTTTTCTTATTGAATTAAAGCAAATAAAGGGTATCCATTGATGTTGGCTGAGTGAATCAATTTTTTAAGGGGATTAGGCCAGAATTTTTTTATTGGATGGTTAATGAGAGAGCATACCAAAAGTATTTTAGTTGCATAAAAAGAAACGCAAGCAGATCATTTTAAATCATGTAAGAGCTTTTACTCTTTAGTTTAACAGTGAAAATTAAATCTTAAGAGAAAAAAAGAAACTAAATTTTTGGTCTTCTTTCATTTTTACAAAGAGTTTTGTCTTTTTTTTTTTTTTTTTTTTTTTTTTTTTTTTTTTTTTTTGTCGCAAATAGTGCTTATCAAAAATAAAAAAGTAGATATATATAGTAAACTAAACAATAAAAACATTTCTGGCCTAAAAGCTCAACATAAAACCTGCAAAATAAACCAGAAATTCATGAAACAACAGCGGTATGTTTGCAAGATACAACAGCCAACTTTTTTCGATCAATCACCTTCCAGCTCATCCTTCACTGCGAGCTTCATGCTGCGAGACTTCCTGAACTGAAACTGAGACTGCACAGAGAGCTCCGAGTCAAGGTGCTCGGTGACACTCTGACTCATGGCCGAACGGATTTTGAAGGTGTGACTCTCGAGCACGGGGAAGGACCTACGGTAGTGACCCCTAAGAAGACCTGATAATGGTCTGTAATCTGAAATTAGGTGACATTTCTACAGTTTCAGATGACCAAAAGTACCAGTATCCTTATTACTGCAATTATCGTAGCTGACAAATAAGAAATGCTACAAATAAAACAATGCAGATGTAATGGTCAACAATGTAATTTGTGATTAGACTGCTGCCTGAGGTGCGGCCTTATCCATGTTTGCAATGCTTGGTCAGGCAAGTTTATTTTGTTTGATTCGTTGCTTTACTTCCGCATGAAACAGTTGAGGTAACATCAGATGCAGTTTACCGATGCTAAGTGTCCATTCTACAGATCCTTCCACAAAACAATATACCAGACTTGATGAACAATCTTGGATCCAATGCCGAATCTACCGAGCTCCACACCCAAATGTCATGGAGGTTTGTATATTCATGCATCATATTTGAGGAGTCATACCACCTATACAGATTTGCAAGAAATACATATATATATATAATATTCAAGGCCAGAGTTATCATCACAATTCATTATTTACGCAAATCCCATTCAGAAAAATGCAATATGAAAGTTGGATTAAATATACAATATTGAGTTGACAAACAATAGCTATCGCAATACAGCATATGACCCACATATGTGTTATTACATCAGAGTCACGCCACCTCAGAATTTTAGTGTCACATACATTAATATACACTGAGCTATCAAAATGCAACAGAATAGCATTTGCAATATACATATTTTACTACAAAAAAAATCTTAAAAACTAACGGACATAGTTGTGCCAAAGCTGGCTTGACTAGAATTTGTCCACAATTTTTTCATACTACTAACTTGAATGGTAAATTTAGTTCAAAAATGACAAATTTAACAATCCTTATAATACCCAATGTCATTTAAACATTGTCATGAAAAAACTGCTTTTTGCATAGGTGAACACAAAGAGCAGTAAACATTTAGCTAATAAATTTATTTTTGTGACAGTCCCTCTAGATTTTAAGCTACCATTCATCTTCTGCATTTGAACAGCCTAATTTGTATCAGAACTGGTTGGAAACTCTGATGTAAGGTTTGCTCATGTCATACCCAAGGGAAGTAATCCCATATCTACCAACCTGCCGTTTCGTTTTTCCTATTTTTGATCTCGCTGGGTCGAACACAATGAAGGCTGCTGTAATAGTCGCGCTCCGGGGGCGGGCTCGAACTGGGCACAGGGGGAGGGGATGGTGTGTAGGACCGCGTGTTGGCCGTGTGGTTTCTGACCACCACAGGTTGAGCATACACTGGTTCAATCTCATCTAAACTATGACTGAAAGAAATACAGTGTTTGGGTTACAATTTAACCCATATTATGACGAATGGATTCTCCCAGCATTACCATTTGGGCGAGTCCACTTTCATTTTTAGGGGCATCAGGAGTGATTTTTAAATTTTATTCAATTTCTCGATGAAAATTCTCTAAGCAAACAGAATAGCCCCAGATGGGACGCCGCGCTTTGCGGCGTCACATCTGGGGCTATTCTGTTTGCCTATGTCCCATAAAAGGGACGCCAGGCTTAAATGAGTTAAACATAATTTTGTCATTTCGGAAGTTATTATTTGCTATGATAACAGTTCATGATTTTACAACACTTTCAAGAAGGTTGATAATGAAGCACCTACTATGGTATATCTTTGAATCATTTCCGATTCTTTTACAAAGTTGTATGGCTGTATGTACTCAAAAGAGGTGACCTTGCAAATACACAACCAAAGGGTCAGTGATCTCTTTTTAAGTTTTTTATGCACATAGCTGCTTTTTGTTTGACATTTTTTATCCTTTATTGAAGAAAAAATATTACTCTGTTCATTATGGTTTAGATATTTGTCCTATTCTACATGGATGTGTATTTACTTCTTTGTGGAACAACAAACATAGTTAAAGTATTTATTCAAAACCAAGCTGCTTCTTTTAGCACTCTGGAACGGACTAGTATGGGGGGGGGGGGGGGGGGGGGGTCTAAGTTGTAGGTTAAGAGGAAAATGATGGTCTAAGATACAAACCTGCTTCTATCACTACCTCAGCACTCAGGAATGGGCTAGTAGGGAGGGGGCCAGGTCGTCGATACATCGGGTCGTTGGGGACGTACGCAGGGGAGGCTGGGGGGTGAGGTTAAGATAGGAAAATGATGGTTTAAGATACAAACCTGCTTCTATCACTACTTCTATTAGCACTCTGGAACGGACTAGTAGGAAGTGGGGCTGGGGGTCGTCGGTACAGCGGGTCATTGGGGTCGTACGCCGGGGGAGGACTAGGTTCATCACTCATCATCTCATCATCATCGTGGTTCTCCCAGACGTCGCGGAGGAACTTGTCATACAACTGCATTGCACCTGATAATGAGAGAAAAGTCAATTTACCTTTTGTATAAAAGTGATATTACACTTTTCTTTGATGGCCAAGTCAACAAATATGTAGACATGTTAAGAGCCACAACTCAAATATGAGGCAGGCTTAATCCATGTTGTTTTTTGTATTGCAGAAAAACTCCATCATATTTGGTTGATCAAGCAATATGCTATCTACTTTTTATGCTAATGAAACATTTTCTTAAAACAATAGCAATTCAAAACTAACTTTTCATATGATAATTGTTGGTCATCTTCATGAAAGTCCCGTTAAGAGATCTAGCCAGCTCTTCCCCCTCTTTAAACCCCTGACTATGTTCGTTCATGTTGTAACAAGGGTCACCATTCTCAGGAACTGCGAGAACCAGCACGGTGGAGTGACGCAGATTCTGCTCCGCAAATGACCTGAAAACAAATTCACTTTGAGAGTCTTGTGATGATATATGTACAATTTGAATAACAATTTTCTTTCAATCTTGTACAAGAATTTTTTTCTTTTCTTTTTATTTCTTTTTTTTTTTATTTTTATTTATTTATTTATTTATTTATTTATTTATTTTTGGATTCAGTTTTACGTCCCTTTCAATATTATTTCAGCTCATATGAGACGGGCCAATCAGTAGATGGGCGAGAACGGGAGAACCCCAAGAAAAACCACCTGGCACACCCGCAAGCAGATTTTGGCTTGTCTCACATGTGGCCAGTGTGGGGCTTGAACCCACACCAAACACAGCAGTGAGATGATCGAGTGATTAAGAAACAGCGTTCTTAACTGCTCGGCCACAGGGGCCGCTGTACAAGAATTTAGATGCACATATGAGCTGCCACAAAGAAAACCTACAATCTGCATGTGCGCAAACAAAGTGTCTTTGTTTTCGCTACAAGGATAGTACAATTGCTCTTCTACTGAAATCCAATATTTCAAGCTTCTAGCCAGCTTCTGTGACTGTACAGACCGGTTTGTGTCTGACCTGGTTGGAAACCCAAATTTGTTGCTGTAAGCAATATGAAATGTTCTACAGATAAAAAAATTTGAAGTGTGCATTACCTCATTGTGATTATAGAAGACTTCCTTTTTGGACAGTACGCAAGGATATAACCGTGAAAAATCTCATCTCGGTTCAGTAACGCCTGAGCACCATGGTACGAAGTTGCCGTCACTTCAATTTTCTGCTTTACAAAGTTAATAGTTGCGTCTATAGTGAACACATTGTCTTCCGCTTCCGACAAGGAAGAGGTTTCGGGGTCGGAAACGACCACAAAACTACTGTCTTTCATGAAAGGTTTTAAGGCAATGTCCATTGGGTAGGGGTCGGCGCACATCATACAGATCATTATCCTGTGAGAAGAGACAAATATGAAATAAGATGATTTTAAGCTGAAAATAATACATACACATCAAACTGTCAGCTTGCTTCTAATTTTAATTAATTTTTATACACTTTAAATTATCTAAAGTAGCTAAATTTTTGAATATCTTACAGTGAAATGAGTGGACGGGGATTTAATTTCCTGACAAATTGTTGCTACTACTGACTTTTATCCCCTTTGTCAGCAATGACAGTATTTTTCAATGATATCAATCGTCAAGCAATTCATGATTCAGATTTATTCACAAACGCCTCTAATACTGTAATGCTCCAAATAATATGGCATTACATCAAGGGCCAAAATAAACATCTGGGACCAGTTGTTCAAAACTCCTTTAGCTTAACGATGTCATTAAGACCTCAATTTGTTTACTATATATCGACTTCAAAAGCAAATACACTGTTATTTTTATTGCAAAGGATTCTCAAATTTCTTAAAAAATAACAGACTGGCTGTTAGTGAGATGAGAGCCTGCTCTATTTGTTCCGGATAAAACTTGCTGACTTACAAAAACTTCAGTTGACATTATATTTACTGGGGTAGACTAAATGCTTACCGAAAGTCGGCCTCAATATCTTCCATGGTCCTATGACTGACTGTTGAACCATGACTGGCTGTTAGTGAGATGAAAGCCTGCTCTATTTGTTCCGGATAAAACTTGACGACTTACAAAAACTTCAGTTGACATTATACTTACTGGGGTAGACAAAATGTCTTCCATAATCCTATGACTGACTGTTGAACCATGACTGGCTGTTAGTGAGATGAAAGCCTGCTCTATTTGTTCCGGATAAAACTTGACGACTTACAAAAACTTCAGTTGACATTATACTTACTGGGGTAGACAAAATGCTTACCGTAAGTCGGCCTCAATATCTTCCATGATCCTGTGACTAACTGTTGAACCGTGACTGGATGTTAGTGATAAGAGAGCCTGCTCAATCTGTTCCGGGTAAAACTTCAATTTCTCAGCTAAATCTTCATCAGGAATGTCAACAAACTCACACTGTAAACTGAAATTAAAAGGAACATATGTAACTGGTTGACAGTAGCTCAGTAGTAGCGTGCTCGCACATTAAGCGAGAGACCCTGGGTTCGAGTCCTGGTCGGGCCACGTTTTTTTTTCAAACCCCTGTGACACACTGGCCGTGGCCCGACCGGGACTCGAACCCAGGGTCTCTCGCTTACCATGAGAGCACTCTACCAATGAGCTACCGAGCCACATGTCAACCGATTACATATTCCCCCTGCTTAATTGGATTCATCCCCAAATCTGCTCAGAACCATGCCCGAACCGAAGAGACAGTCTCTTTCAGGTTGCTGCTCACAGCCCGAGCACGGACCCACACTGCACCACCAAATGTCACAGGGGCAGAAAAAGAATGTGGCCCGACCGGGACTCGAACCCAGGGTCTCTTGCTTACCGTGCGAGCACTCTACAACTGAGCTACCGAGCCACACGATCGACTGGTTACACATATAAAAGTTCTTCTAGATCCTTTTTATTCTTTGTCTGCTGATCCCATTTGTTCTTTGGACTTGTATCATATCCAAAACTAAACACATGTAGCAGTATTATTTTCATGCAAGAGTAGTCTCCCTCAGTGAAAAAATATTCAAGAAGTTTTGAAATCGATATTCCCTTTTTCGCCCTTGGTGAACACCTTAGGTCATATAACTATGGCCAGTTATCACAAGCATGCTTTTCCTGGTAGGTGTAAGAGGTTGACTATAAGTCAGTGTATACCGTATTCATTCTAATTAGAACACAGTGCGCTTTATCTTTTCTAAATAACTAAAAGTTAAGGTAACAAAATATCATTCTAATTAGCGCTTACTATGAAGGAAAACTACTCATCAAAATGCTGAAAATAACCACGTCAAATCTATCAATGGTGATGTCATTCAAGTATTCGAATTGTTGGAGTTTTTCTCGGGCTTCTCCCGTTTTCGCCCCACCTACTGATTGGCCCGTCTCATATGAGCTGAAATAATCTTGAAAGGGACGTAAAACTGAATTAAAAAAAAAAAAAAAAAAAAAAAAAAAAAATTGTTGGAAAGTAGTTATTGATCATTTAAGCCACCTCGTGGGAAAACCAACAATGTGGTTTCCGAACAGGTCTGACACAAACCGGCCTGTACAAGCACAGACAAGGGCTAGAAGCTTGAAATTTCAGATTTAAGTAGAAGAGGAATTGTACTATCCCAGTAGCAAAAACAAAGGTGCTGATCAGCTTCGCGGTTACCGCGAAGCTGATCTGCGTCTTTGTTTTCGTCTATGCAGATTGTTTGTTTTCCCATGAGGCGGCTCATTTAAGGTTAAGTTTTTAGGCTTCTAATGCGGTATTAATGAGTAGAATCGGTGTAAAGTACCAATATACTATTCGAGCAGTGTGCGCTTCTGCATATGTTTTTCGGAAAAGACCGGGGTGTGCGCTTATTGGAGCATGTGCGCTAATTAGAACAAATACAGTATATCATTTCACAAGGGAATTTGACTGACAAAAATTTTTTACCAACAGCATATGAGCCACATCAAGAGAAAAACAGATTTTTGCCTGTGCGAAAAAAAAGGCGCAGCTCAGCTAAGCAGTTACTGCACAGTTGATCAGCGCCTTTGTTTTTGCTACATGGATAGTACAATAAGTCTTCTTCCTAAATCCAAAATTTCAAGCTTCTAGTCATCTTCTGTTGATGCACGGACCAGTTTGTGTCGGACCTAGTCGTAAACCCCGAAGAACAATTTTTCACATCAAGGCTCATGTAGTCTCAGCTCAGAATTTTCTAGAATAATTCATTACGAAAACACGCCCATGCAATATACAGAGATTTTTTAAGTCGTAAAAATTGAAAAAATCAGTAGAAAATCTTTGATATTTTTCTTATTTTTGCTCAAAACATAGATTGTGGGTACACGTTAGAACCGCCTCGGCGAGGCGGTTCTAACGAGTACCCACAATCTATGTTTTGGAGCAAAAATAAAAAAAAATAGGTTTACCCCTGCAAAACCCAGTTTTGCTATATAAAAGTGGGGTTCAAGGGGGTAAACATTACACGGACATGTTTTCCGGATGACACTGAAATTTTTGTGCATGAAAATTTACTTCTTTCAGAGTTACCTCCCTTACCTGTCAGCCAGCAATTTTCCGTTGTCTCGGAGATAGCTGAGCTCTTTCTGAGTGTAAGGTTCGTACGCGAGCATGATGATCATAGGCAGGCTGTCTAATCGCCCACCCTGGTTGGCTTCCAAGATCTTCAGCATACTGGAGCGGATATACTCTAAACTTTCTACCGAGGAATAGACGCACACACAACCTACAAAATATTTTAAAAGCTACCTCATAAACAGTGTCGATTTGGAAGTTGCATCCACTGAAAACTCACAAAACATCCTGTGCTTTTTATAGCCCATGAAGTTCAGTTCTAAAATTCTATATAGAAAGTCTTTAATAGCAAAAACTCTGAATTCATAAGGCGATGTGAATATTAGCAAAGATATGTTAAAGAACTAACAGTATATAACTAGAAGGACAAATGTATGCAGACAAACTTGTTTTTAGGTGCCATGACAGTATAAAGAGGTTTTTTTTTTTTTTTTTAAATTGCATTGTTTCTGCAGCTAAGTTAATCACTTCCCCTGTAAATTATTGTTTTCGTACAAATAGCTGTCTGATCTTGATCTACCGTTTCCTATGGACTAATTATCTGTCCAAAACATAACAATTCCTATTAATCTTAACCTATGAGCGGACGAAATGCCTACCTTGAGGTTTAAAACTAGGTGTAGAGAAGGAGTTTCGTTTATCCGTAACATCTCCGGAGATCGGCCGATAGTCCAGGCTGAACACTCGATGACCGATTTTTATTTCGTCACTATCACAGTAGGACTGCAAATAGAGGAAAAAATGAAAACATAAATGAGCTGCTGCACCACAAAAACAACAATCTGCATATGCAAAAACAAAGTTGCAGATCAGCTGTGCAGTAACTGCACAGCTGATCAGGCCCCCAGGTAATAAAAATATTATCATGTTCAACTCAGCTGAGCATGAAATTTCAATTACTCATAAATACTGAATTAGTCTAAATTAACTGAAATTTTTGATCAGCACCTTTGTTTTCGCTCCATAGAAAGTGCACTACCTATACTTTCTAAATCTGAAATTTCAAGCTTTTAGCTATTTTCTGTGACTACACAGGCCGGTTTGTGTCGAACCTGAACGGAAACCTAAATTGTTACTTTTTTCATGCCAAGGCTCAAATAAATTGAGCCGCATCGTGAGAAAACCGGATTTTTGCCTAGGCGAAAACAAAGGCGCAGATCAGCTTCGCGGTAACCGCGAAGCTGATCAGCGCCTTTGTTTTCGCTACTCGGATAGTATAATTCCTCTTCTACTCATAGCCAAAATTTCAAGTATCTAGCCTGCTCCTGTGACTGTACAGACCGATTTGTGTCACACTTGGTCGGAAACCCCGAAGACCGGTTTTCTCACGATGCGGCTCAGTTGTTGCTGGGTTGGCGCTGGTTGGTTTTGTATGTTTGTTTGTTTGATTTGATACTTAACATCCCAGTCAACAGCTACAGTCATGTCGGGATTGTTGCCTCCATTTTATGGGACTTAAACCCAAAATTAGAATGTCATGAAATACAAAAAGTGATTCAAATACAACCGACCAATAAAGGCAATAAGGCTTATATGTATAGATGGTTTTACTTGAACCATTTTCCTGGGCAGGCTCAGGCCCTAGGGGTTTACCGGTAATCAGATGGTCATGAATAAAACATAAATAAGTAAATATTTGTTTGTCTGTATCATTTTTAATATCCAAAACGGTCATGTCCAGACTGAGCTATTGTTCAAGGACACAAGCTGGGGCCAGTGGGATTCAAACATCAGGCCCCCAGGTAATAAAAATATTATCATGTTCAACTCAGCTGAGCATGAAATTTCAATTACTCATAAATATTTAAATAGTCTAAATTAATTGAAATTTTTGGTTTAGACCATCAAAGCCAGAAATATCCTGCTTATAAATGTTAAAATGCCAACAATTGTTGGCATTTTAACATTTATGAGCAGGATAAATTTGAGTCTCAGCTGAGCTGAGCATAAAAAAGGATCCAGAAGACTTGAACCTGCTTCACTCTACCACTTACAGGGTTCATACAGACTTTCCAAACACAAATTTAAGGCCTTTTTAGGGCTTTTTCAAGCAAATTTAGGGACACATATTTTCAATTTTCATGCGCAAAAAAGCACAATGGTGATGTTTTATGGCAGATGTTGCAAAACAATGACTACTAGCATGACTAACGTGTTGGTATTGATATTTACCGGGAACAGAATAGAATAGAATATTTTGTCAAAAAAGAGAATCTGAGAATGGCTACCGATTTCCATGGGGGAAAAATCAAATTTTTGGAGAGAACACAAGACCAAATCAGCAGAGAATTAGATTTATGGCCCAAACATATTGGTTTCAAGGCCTCTCAGATGAAATTTAAGGGCTTTTCAGGGCCTCCCATGCAATTTAAGGCCTTTTTAAGACAACCTCCAAAATTCAAGGCCTATTCAAGACTGTATGAACCTTGACTAAACCACTGTCAATTTTCCAGAAATGTATATCTTGTTTTTGTATGACATGATCTTTTGCTTATTCAGCTTCCTCAAAAATAGTCAATTTTTATTAGTAGGCCAAAATTAAAATTATATTTGTTTCCCCTTACCCGACCGACCTAAAAAATTGCCCCTATCCTAAAAATTCTATTGCAATTTTTCATACAAGATTATCTTTTTTTATTATTGTTTATTACAGAGAGGCAAAAATTTCATGTTTTAGAAGGATACATTGTCTGTTAATGCTTTCAATGATAGCCTTCTAGGTAAGTTTTATTTCTGCAATCAAGTTTTAGCTATATTAGAACAACTATAAACAAATTTCAATCTATATAAAACCTGAGAGAATAAAAATAAAATAATATTCCGACCAACCGACCCACACCTGAGAAACAGGGTCGGGTAAGGTGAAACAAAAATATTTCTAAGGTTGGCCTTACAAGGTTAGCAGATGAAGTCAGCCTCATGAAGGATTTGTCCAAGGCACACTTTTCATGGCCTGCCTTTGTCCAGAACTCAGTGCTGGCACATTCATCAGTAACTCACAACTGCCAGGCATATGCCAGTGATAACATTTTTGTTTGTATTGAGGTTTAACATCCCAGTCAACAATTTTTCAGCCATGTCAGGACGGAGACACCACTTCCAAGGTTTTAACCTGGATCCAGTTGTTCAAAGCATCGTTAGCTTAACGATATCGTTAAGACATAAATTTGTTAAGCAAATATCAGCTAAAGTAACAAATACACTGTTATTTTTTGCACTGCAAAGGATTCTCACATTTTTTCAACAAAAAATAACAGTGTATTTGTAATATTAATGTTTGAAATTTTTAACGAAACGTTAACTAACGCCATCGTTAGTTTTGAACAACTAGGCCCAGTACTCTGGGGAGTAAATGTGTCTTGCTCTGGGAAACAACATGGTGCCAACTGTGGGGATCCAACCCAGGACCTCTCAATTCGGAATACCATGCTATAAAGCCACCGAGCTCCCTACTAGTGATAAGAGAAAAACTTTAAAAAGCATACTTTGAGGCACAAACACACACACACAAACTGCATCTATAAACACACTTTTTTACTATTCATCCAAATATCAAACATGTTTTCTATACAGTAAAAAGTAGACAAAGCCGCAGACATTGCGGCTTTTAACCAAAACAATTTTTTCTACATACAGAAGTTGACTGAATAAAGAAATTCAAATTGGTGGTTATAAGGTCAGCTGTCTAGAAATTTAACAAAACCTTAGATGTGGTGTGATATTTTGTCTGTGTTTAAAAAGTCGAATGACACAAAATCTTCACGTAAAATGCCATACATGCTTCTGTAAGTGTGCTTTTATTTCAAGAACAAACAAAATTTACTAACCTGAAATTTGGTATACCGTATTTCAGTCTGATACTTCATTTTATAGTGCTAAAGGATAGGAACGTTTATGACTTACTCTAATTTCCGTAATCAATTCCAAGAATAGCCCGTCAGAGCCCAATATCACAAGGTTTAAAGGTTTGGTTTGAGATGATTCCGTAATAAATTCTGAGGCCAATCTACCATCAGATCCCAATATATTTTATACACCATGACTTACCGGTACTCTAATTTCCATAATAAATTCAGAGCCCAATATCACAAGGTTTAAAGGTTTAATTACTATGACTTACTCTAATTTCCGTAACAAATTCCATGGACAGTCTGTCAGAGCCTAATATATTTTATATACTATGACTTACTCTAATTTCCATAACAAATTCCGAGGCCAGCCCATCAGAGTCCAATATCACAAGGTTTAAAGGTTTAGAAATATCTATTAATATGACTTACTCTAATTTCCGTAACAAATTCCATGGCCAGTCCGTCAGAGCCTAATATATTTTATATACTATGACTTACTCTAATTTCCATAACAAATTCCGAGGCCAGCCCATCAGAGTCCAATATCACAAGGTTTAAAGGTTTAGAAATATCTATTAATATGACTTACTCTAATTTCCGTAACAAATTCCATGGCCAGTCCGTCAGAGCCTAATATATTTTATATACTATGACTTACTCTAATTTCCGTAACAAATTCCGAGGCCAGCCCATCAGAGCCCAATATCACAAGGTTTAAAGGTTTGGTTTGAGATGAACTGGAATCACCGTCTGATCTGAAATACAGAATATAAGTTTCTTGCTTTTGTCACTTTCAAATACATGTAATTGAGTGTTCACATAAGAACACCAACAATCTAGCTTTCCAAAACCAGGCTGTGCAACCACAGAAAACAGCTAGAAGCTTTAAATTTCAGATTTAGACAGAAGAGGCTTCATACTATCTAAGGAGCGAAAACAAAGGCGCTGATCAGCTGTGCACGCTAACCTGCGCCTTTGATTTGCATGTGCAGATTGTCGGTTTTCTGATTTGGCAGTCTGAAAATAGGTTTCTTGCTTTTATCACTTTGAAATATTTGAGGTCCACCACAAAGAAGACATTCTCAGAGGTTTCTTACCAGACTAAAGCCACAGAAGATGGTTAAAGATGTGTTTTTCATGGCTAGAAAATACAAGTTTTATTTAAAAATATTCAGAAAAAAGCTTTTCTCAATGCACATTAAAAGTTACCTTTAAGGCCGTCTCACACAGAACACGGTTGGGCACACGGTTCCAATACGGTTTACTCGGTTATACACGGATTGAATGGTACGAGTATTGAGCTCCAACCGTGCCTGAGGTACGATTTAGACTCGAATGTAGCAAGAGTGAGTACGATCAAAGCACGGGTATACTCGATCAAGCAATGTTTGTCACGGTTTGAACACGATTTGCCAACGATTTTCATACGATTGTTTTACGGTTCCAAGTACGGTCTAGTTCGATCTGTTACGGCCTAGTACGATTAAACACGACGTTTACAGGGTTTATATACGGTCGATTCCATACGATTTATGTACGATTTTGACACGGTTGAGCTTACTCGTGCTTTGTGCTTCATGTACGGTTGTATATACGGTCTCGTACGGGCTCACACGGTCTCTTACGGTCTTGTACGATCGCTTATACGATTATACACGGACATCGCACCCGTGCTAGTTTTTTAAAAGTTTTAAAAATCATACACGGCTTACACGGATACACTCGAATGGCCCGAGTACAAGTCGGATAAGGCCACGGTTTATTCGGTTGTATGTACGGTTTACACGGGTGACCAACCGTGTAAACCGTGTGTTCTGTGTGAGACGGGCTTAAGACACCTTGGACAGGCATTGTTTTGACATGTCTATTACAAATTTGAAGTCGTGCCAGTCAGTTACCATCTGTTCCTAATCAAGCCCATTGGGGCAAATGACCAGAACTTAATGCACATTTTTACACCAATAACTGACAACAGTTACTGCTCTTTTTGAATCTGCTAAAGTGAGGACAGAGTCAAAAAAAATTCGAGATCAAATTGTCTTGAAAAGATGCACATCAAGAAAACATGTCCGTGTATTGAATACCCCCATACCTACTTTTATGGAGTAAAACTAGGGGATTCAGGGATAAACCTTTCTTATTTTTGATCCAAAACATAAATTGTGGGTACACGAGGCAGTTCTAACATGTACCCACAATGTTTTGAGAAAATATATTAAAAACATCAAAAATTTTCTGATGAATTTTTTTTTTTCAATTTTTACACCTAAAATAAACTCCATATAACGCATGTGCAAGTTTTCTTAATGTATGGGTAAGACTTATGATAGATACAAGTTTAAGACTATTCATCATACCTTCTTAAAGACACGTCAGAGTGAGAGTTCGTCAGAAGTCCCCGTTCTCGTCGTAAAATATTCGACACCTGGCACTCGGTGCACTTGCACTTCTCCGGGTCGAGGGTGTGGAAGACACAGCGATCTAGCGACGGGTGGTCGAGGAATACGACATGATTTAACAGCATCACCTTACGATAGTCTTCAAGTTTCCGAAGTTTTCGAAATCTGTAAGATGAAATACCATATATCATGATTCATTGTTTGAAACATGATTTAACAATGTTAATGTCCAACTGGATTTTTTTTGACTTATCAGAATGAAAATCTCAGATTACCTCAGGACCTGGTCAATATACTGAAAAAGTGCCTCATTGAGGCAGCTCTTACGTGTACACACAATAAATGTTTCAGGCAAAAACAGGAAAAATATCTCTTTTTTTTCAACTGAATTTTTTCAATTCTAATAGTATCAGAAAACTATGTATTATTGCATGGGAAGCTAATTTTTCCTAGGCATGAATAAAATGCACACAATTTCTTAAAAATAGGTTCATATTATTAAAGCAATCAGTGGCTTGTTCATAATGTGAAGATACTTTATCTCATGTTTTATGTTAAAGACATTATTTGAGCATTCTGCATATGCGAAAACAAAGGTGCAGATCAGCTATGCAGTAACTTTCGCTACACGGATAGTACAATTCCTCTATATTTCCTCTACTTTCTAAATCCAAAATTTCCAGCCAAAGCCATCTTCTGTGCTTGTACAGCTCAGTTTGAGTCCGACCAAATCTGAAACCACATTGTTGGTTTACTTATGTTGGGGCTCAAATTATTTCCTTTGCTAAATAATCTCCAAAATTTGTGAGAATATTGTTTATATGTTTGTTTGTATTGTAGTTTAACATCCTAGTAAACAATATTTCAGAAATATTGGGACGAAGCCAGTGGGACTCAAGCACTGGGCCTCTTAATTGCAGTCAGGTGCCTTAACAACTAAAGGCCAAATCAACTCCTGTTTGAAACTGTTGGGGCATTTTTGCCAAGTACTGAGTTTGATGACCCATCCAATATTTTAGTCATGTTAAGCCAGCCGCTTACTTAAATTGTTCTTCTGCTTTTTCTGCACTGGTATAATTTTGCGCACATTGATTCTACATACATGTATGTAACTGAGAAAGGGTCCATATCCACATTGCATGCATATCAAACTCATTTTATTTACTAGATTTATATTTTTTCTCACTTAGCTTTTAGATTTGCATGTATGTCTGAATTTAAGAAGTATTTACAACATTCCATGGTAATGAAAACTGATAGTAGATAATACTGACTTTTTTAGGACCTACAAAGTACATATACTGCCAGAGTACATGTACTTTTTACAACTGTGGTCTGAAGAAAGTACTATAATCCTTGCATTGTTTATTTCGCACCCAACCCCCCCCCCCCCTCCCCCATGTACAGATAAATGGAGTTGTTTGTGTATTTTGTGAATTAACATCCCAGTCAACAAGTTTTCAGTCATGTCAGGATGGAGCCACCACTTCATAGCTTTTAACTAGAACTATGGGGAAGAGAATGTGTTTAGCTCAAAGAAACAAACCTGGCCCTGAGGTTATAAAACTTTTGTCATGCTCAGCTCAGCTGAGGCTAAAATTTATCCTGCTCATAAGTGTTAAAATGCCAACAATTGTTGGCATTCTATTGTTGGCATTCTAACATTTGAGCCGTCTCGTGGGAAAACCAACAATGTGGTTTTCCAACAGGTCTGACACAAACCGGCCTGCACAGTAACCTAAAAGAGCTAGAAGCTTGAAATTTCGGATTTATGTAGAAGAGGAATTGTACTATCCGAGAAGCGAAAACAAAGGCGCTGATCAGCTTCGCGGTTACCGCGAAGCTGGTCTGCGTCTTTGTTTTCGCCTATGCAGATTGTTGGTTTTCCCATGAGGTGGCTCATTTATTAGCAAAATAAATTTACTAGTTTAAGAGATTTGAACCCGATTTTCCACTAATTTTGACTATTTCAACATTTATGAGCAGTTGAAATTTCATGCTCAGCTGAGATGAGCTTGAAAAAAGTTTTGTAACCTTGAGCCTTGGTGCCAGTGAGTTTCGAATCCATGACTAGTAACTTTGAAGTCTGACACCTAAACCCCTTGGCCACCGCACTCACCCAAATGGGGTTTGTGTATGCCCTAACTGTGCATTAAAAACTCTGGTCTTCAGAATTTCTGGCCCTGGTCTGATACAAATCGGACTGTGCAGTCAAAGAAGACGGCTAGAAACATGAAATTTCTGATTTAAGAAGAAAAGGAATGGCACTTAACTGTAACAAAAGCAAAGACGCTGATCAGCTGTGCAGTTACTGCACAGCTGATCTGCGCCTTTGTTTTTGCACAGGCAAAATTCTGGCTTTCTCATGAAGGCTAAATTCATCAAAAGAATTGGCATACATGTACATGTAGTTTTACTTTACCATCAACAAAACCACAGATCAACACTAGGTTTCTGTGTCAATGCTTCGCATGCAGTGTCGTGATTAAGGCAAATAAGTGTCTTCAAAATGACAACAATGAATTCCTTTTGTTTCACAGGTAAGGAAACTCTAAACCAGGCTTTTAGGTTAATTTTCATGTAAGAGTCCAGTCAAGCAAGAATCTGTCTTTCTATCAAGGAAAATTTTCAACATTTGCACCCAATTTTTGCATCCTAGGGTCATGATTTATACAAACGGGCCAGAGTCACTGATGCTACATACCAAGTTTCGTTGAAATCAGTCCACCGGTTCTGGAGAAGAAGATTTTTTTAAGGTTGAAACCATATATGGGCATGGCGGCCATCTTGGTCACGTGACCGAATCTACTCATTTCAAGGCTTAAATGAGTGTCATTCAAGAACTACCAGTTTTCTATGTTTTAACCAAATGGGTTGTACGACCAAGGTACCACATGGAGGATCTGAGACCAGAAAGGTTAGACATCAGAAATAATGTCTGTGAAATAAATACCGCCTAATAATACCCCATTTTTATATAACAAAATTGGGAAAAAAATGGGCTTACTTATTTTTGCTCTAAAACATAGATTGTACTAGTTAGAACTGCCTTACGTATAGCCATAATCAATATTTTGAACAAAAATATTAAAAATATCAAATTATTTAGACTGATTTGTTTTTTCCGTTTTCTCAGCTTATTAAAATTCTATACATTGCATGGGCATGTTCTCGTAATGTTTATGTGCTGAAGTAAGGTTCTGATCATTTGCCCTGCAGGGTTCGAATTTAACATTTTTTGCCACTTGCTTATTTTAGCAAGTGCCTACTTTTCCTACTTGCTAACTCTGAAAGTCACCTTGCTTTTTTGCAGGAGGAAAAGCTCCGGACCTGTTTTACCATGTAAAACATCAAAAGCGTATTAACCTTTATCATGCTGAGATTTATTTTTTCCAATATCTTGTGCCACTGAGTTTTTTTTTTTGCAAAAAAAAATCGCTTTTTCACCACTTTTCAGGCTTCAAAAAACACTATGTTGCATTTTCCAAAAAGCTTATACTTGCTTTGGGAGATCGACACAAGTCTGTATATCACTACGTTTTGTGTCTAGACATCATTAAATCCATCAATGAGCTGCCATTTTAGCATTCAACAAGTCTGTAATTGTGATTTCTTACCAAAATCCCAGTTCAAATGCGTTTTCTTGGCTTAAAATGCCAAAAAACAACCTCATTGCTGACAATTTCCTGATTCAGTTTTTTGCACACCATCTTGAAGTATAGCGCGTCCGCGAAAGAAAGCACACTCACTGTTTACAAAGGTAACGTGTGCAAAAAATGGAGGAAAAAAATCGAAGTCCGATCGGACGAACGATTGCACCTTCAGTTTCTAGCGGTGTGACAGTTATTGGACAAAAATTGAGAATGACAAGCGGTTGCGTGACTGCGCATCTCAATTGCGCAGAACATTCCGACATTCTACTTTCATTTTGCATACGAAAAACGGCCCGAAAATGCGACTCGCAGAAAAATTCAAGTGCTGATCTTCTCTACTCGCATTCTTAAAATATAACTCGCATTTTGCGAGTGTGCGAGTGCTAAATTCGAACCCTGCCCTGTTACTGTGTAGCTGAGCTGATCTAAATACTTTTCCCTCTTGCTTAAAGCTTTTTAGCTTGAGATGTGGCTCAAATGTGGAGTATGAGCCATGTTGTGAGAAAACCGGTCTTCGGCGTTTCCGACTAGGCCTCACACAAACCAGCCTGTGCAGCTATAGAAGATGGCCAGACGCTTAAAATTTCGGATTTAGGAAGAAGAGAAATTGTACTATGTGTGTAGCGACCTGTGCCTTTGTTTTTGCATAGGCAAAGATCCAGTTTTCTCGTGACGAGGCTTGTATGATAATGAAACAAAAGTTTATCAGACAAAATCAACCAAGGCGACTGCCCTAATTGTCTGCATCATGAAATATAGTAGTAAATGTCACTCTTTGTATCCTTTAAACTGATCTTAAAACAGGTATTGAGCCCTGGTGTCCATTTTAGTGGACATAAAATGACATTTAAAATTTGGAATTTCCCCATATTTTTTTCAATTTAATTTAATATGATACATATGATATGAAAAATGAAACTGCTGTCAATGTGATAAATATATAGATATTTATCTTGTTTCACCATATAAGAACATATATGAAATAATAGCTTATAATCATGAAAGAAAAAAAAACATTAGCAAACTTGTGATACATTATAAAGCGGTCGAATTTCTCAAAACATTATACAAATGGCGTTTGTGGCGGCGCGAGAATGGTGACGTGGCTTAAACTCAAAGACTGAAATCAAATAATGGACCAAAAAAATTCTTACTGGGTATAAGCAAGAACTATGGGGAGAAAAATAAATCTGTGCCAGTGAGGATCAAATACCCAATCTCTATGCCATTGAGGATCAAATACCCAATCTCTGTGCCAGTGAGGATCAAATACCCAATCTCTATGCCATTGAGGATCAAATACCCAATCTCTATGCCATTGAGGATCAAATACCCAATCTCTATGCCAGTGAGGATCAAATACCCAATCTCTATGCCATTGAGGATCAAATACCCAATCTCTATGCCATTGAGGATCAAATACCCAATCTCTATGCCATTGAGGATCAAATACCCAATCTCTATGCCATTGAGGATCAAATACCCAATCTCTATGCCAGTGAGGATCAAATACCCAATCTCTATGCCATTGAGGATCAAATACCCAATCTCTATGCCATTGAGGATCAAATACCCAATCTCTATGCCATTGAGGATCAAATACCCAATCTCTATGCCTCTGAGGATCAAATACCCAATCTCTATGCCTCTGAGGATCAAATACCCAATCTCTATGCCATTGAGGATCAAATACCCAATCTCTATGCCTCTGAGGATCAAATACCCAATCTCTATGCCTCTGAGGATCAAATACCCAATCTCTATGCCATTGAGGATCAAATACCCAATCTCTATGCCTCTGAGGATCAAATACCCAATCTCTATGCCATTGAGGATCAAATACCCAATCTCTATGCCTCTGAGGATCAAATACCCAATCTCTATGCCACTGAGGATCAAATACCCAATCTCTATGCAACTGAAGATCAAATACCCAATCTCTATGCCACTGAAGATCAAATACCCAATCTCTATATCTGGAGTATTAACTCATAAGCCTGACATATTTTTTATGGGACATAGGCAAACAGAGTCGCCCAGATGTGACGCCGCGTCGCAGAATGCAGCGTCCCATCTAGGGCTATTCAGTTTGCTTCGAGAAAATTCATCAAAAACAAGATAAAATTTCAAGATTTCTCCTGATGCCCCTAAAAATGAAAGTGGACTCGTCCAAATGATAATGATGGGAAAATCCATTCATCATATAATATGGGTTAAGCATGAACTACTAAACCGCTGCACTCCCTGTGTAGGAACTGTGACATTGTGATGTATGTATGTATCACATTTAGGTCAAAATGTCACAGATTTTGATCAATCAATCAATCAATCAATCAATCAACTCCTTCTTACCTAGGATCGTCATTCAAAGAATTATATATCACATTAAGATCATCCTCTCGTAGATTTTGATTCAGATTGAGGCTGCGGAACACTTGTGGTCTTTCCCATAATAATTCCTGAAAATCTGTCTTTAGTTTATTTTTTAAGTCTCTCTGGTATCGATCGTAAACTTCCTGGCGTTCATGCTCCTGGAGCCCTGTGTAGCACTCTTTGCCGATAAAAAGCGTGTAATTCTCATTAAGCTGGGAACCAGGGATGTCTATGTGTTTCTCTAGCAACAGACGGAACTCTCGCATCAATCTGCAAATGTATCAAATGAGCTTGGAACCAGGTTTCAATATATCAATATATATCAATATAAAACTCACCATGCTATTGAAAGTGAGTAGAGCATATTCTTGGGAAAAAATTACTCAAGTCTTCTTTCTTTTCTATGAGCTGCCTGAAGGGCTTTGATATGGTTTAGAAATTTCTGTCCGATTTGATATTTTTATAAGCATTTGAAAATCCCATACTCACCTCATCATGCTCAAGAGAGTTGAGACTGATAAGTTTTATAGCTTTGGATGTTGGAATTAAGACGCCACTCACTTCTCTTTCCTATAAAATTTGAGCTATCTATCTATCTTCTGATACTGAGTTGATCAATATAGGGATCAACCATGGTTTTCAGTGTTCAAACATTCGATGGATCACGAGGAAGGTGTTTGAACACAAGGCCGCAGGCCGCGTGTTCAAACACCTTCCGAGTGATCCAGCGAATGTTTGAACACTGAAACAAACCATGGTTGATCGCTATTCTTGCATTTTCACTCTAATCCACTTAAAATCTCATGAAAATAACATTAACAACGTAAAAACTCACCGAAAACCGCGGAGCTTCTTCAACGTCGGCCATTTTGTTTCTACAAAACACATGACGTCACGTCGCATTGACCAATGACGTCGGCCAAAACCCATGTTCAAACGGCACGTGAATTTCATGATTTGAACATGGGTTTTGCAGTTTGAACACGGCTTTCGACCAATCGAAAACGGCTTCAAACAGCCATGCGCATAGATATCTATGCAAGAATTTCTGATCATCATCTCAGGTGATACTGAGCTGCATTGACATGCTTTAGGAAGCAAGTTTTGCAAGCCTGCTTTGATAATGAGATCTATATGAGCAGTTTAAATATGCTCAAGATAAATGAGCATGAAAAGTTTTACACTCTTTACTCACTTTTCTTTCCTATGAGCTGCCTGAAGAGCATTGACGTAGTTTAGGAAGCAAGTTTTGCATGCATGCTGTGATATTTATGAGATTTATATGAGCACTTTAAATATGCTCAAGAAAGGTGAGCGTGAAAAGTTTTACAGCCTTTACTCACTTTTCTTTCCTATGAGCTGCCTGAAGAGCGTTGACGTAGTTTCGGAAGCAGGTCTCAGCCTCGGGGGAGGTGAGGAGATCAGCAGGGAGCCGGTTTTCCGTCTTGTCGTCCACAAACTCCGTGAACTTCCACGACATGCCGGGCTCGTCACAGACTTTGATGAAGAAAACCTCGTAATCTTTGTGACTCAGGATCTTGTTTAGACAGGAGTTCCAGCTTCTGCAAGCATTTCAATGACACAGTTTTATGTAAGTTAAAGTACTGACACAAAGTTTGTTTGAGTGGTTTTTAAATATCCTATTCTATAATTTTTCAGTCATCAGGGTTCCAAGTGAATTTTGAAACTGAGGGTACCCTTGCATAATTTTCTTAGGTTTATACCCACTATATATAGGCTTGTTTAAGAAGGTTTGCAAATTTTGGGGGTACATGACAAATTTTGAGGGTAAAAAAAAATAGAGGGAAATGTGAACCCTGGCAGGGTTCCTATTTACCCTCTATTGAGGGTTTTTCACCCTCAAAATTTGACATTCCCCCAAAAATTGCAGACCTTCTTATACAAGTCTATACATAGGGGGTATAAAACTAAAAAAAATAGTCAATGTACCACCAATTTCACCCTGCCTGTTCATGTATCTTAAGAAAATATTTCAGGGGCTGAAAGGGTTTCAGACCAGGTTGGACACATTTACATTCACCTTTGTTTACCTTTTTTTTGAAGCTACATTTCTTATAAATATGCCAACTTTGGCAACCTGATGAGGAAGATTCTCTATAAATATATTTTATAAAGCAATAAAATTTATGTTTCATAACCAAAGCATTGTGACTCAAACCAACTGATTCAACTATAGACAATAACAAACCAATGTCTACTCTGGAGGGAATACTTTCAGGAAAACAAGTGATATATGAGCTGTGTCATGAGAAAACCAACATTTTGTATATGCGAAAACAAAGGTGCCGATCAGCTTCGCAGTAACTGCTAAGCTGATCCACGCCTTTGTTTTCGCTACACGGATAGTGCAATTCCTCTACTTTCTAAATCTACAATTTCTAGCCTCGAGTCATCTTCTGTGACTGTACAGCTTGGTTTGTGTCGGACCTGTTCGGAAACCACACTGTTGGTTTTCCCATGATGGGGCTCATATATGGCTGAAAAAATTGTTGTTTTCACTCCCTATGAAAATCTACATTGCACTGCTTGAACCTTGTTTCTACAATCATTACTGTTGTTGTTGTTGATGTTTTTGTGTTTTTTTTATTTCTAGGAAGGCTAATTGATACCTCCAGCCCTTATAGTTTCAAAACAGGTCAGATACAAACTAGTATGTACAGCCCCACTGCCAACCTCTATGAGTTCAAGATTTTTGAACTTCAAGACTATAAATGCCCTGTTCAGCTGATCTGAGCATCTGTTTTTGCCAAATTGTATATACATTTGTATTTAGTAGGTTTTGGGATGATCAAAATATATAAATCAGCTTTTCTTTATCTGTCTCAAAATATTAGGGATGTCAAACGGAGTCCGAACGTTCGGACTTCGGATCTTATACCGAAGTTCGGATCTAAATTTTAGCATCCGGACGTTCGCTAAAAATCAACATGTCCAATATTTAGGTAAATTTCCATTAATATATGGCAAAAATACACAATATAGGAAACAAGGTATTTATACGAATTTCTAAAGATGCACTAAGGCGGGACAATGCAGCTCAAGGGGGAAGCGACAATAAACAAAGCGAGGATTAAAGATGATAATTGGCCTCTTTTGTTTCCTTTTGAAAACGATTATGATTCACACTTATCAAGTTTGAAAAATAAAGTAATAATTATACAGACCGTCGCCCAGCAAAACATTGACAGATGTATTTTGGGATTAACAGCTATGATTCAAATAGGCGGATTTTTAAACTGACCCGTAAATGCAAAGAAGAAACAAATTCAGAATACTTTAAGATTTTCTACATGTAGAGTGTGACTTGAATTTGTTTGCTGCCGCGCCAGTTCGTCAAAATGGGAACTCGGTGAATGTTCGTGAATTTTTGATAATGGCATAATTATTTAATTTTGCATTATAGAGTAAGTTTTGAGTAATGCTGTTTTAGCGTGATGTTTGTTACTTTTGTCACTGTAAATTGAATTTTCCTAAATTGCATGGCGTTTCGTTTCTGCGTCACATCAACGGAAATAACGCCAAGCTCAGTAACTCTTGATTATGAATGTTCTTTCAAGGAAGCATTCGTTTAACACACATGTAAATGTACATGTAATGTTATGGTCTAATTCGAAAAAAATGCGAACGTTCGAACCATCCGGATGTTTGCTTCCGAACGTCCGAACCCTAAATCTGACACCGAATGACATCCCTACAAAATATGACATTGTCGACATATAGGATGCTGCACTTGAAATTTTAATGACTTTTCCAGTCAAATACAGCTGATTATACCCACCTACGCTTGTGCAACATCATGAGAAAAACAGATTTTTGCACATGTGCAAATAAAGACGTAGA
Source organism: Rugalucina vietnamica (assembly GCA_964017185.1). Taxonomy (NCBI): domain Eukaryota; kingdom Metazoa; phylum Mollusca; class Bivalvia; order Lucinida; family Lucinidae; genus Rugalucina; species Rugalucina vietnamica. The sequence continues at coordinate 56,241,443 of OZ024878.1, forward strand.
TCAGCAGTGCACAGCTGACTAGCGCCTTTGTTTTCACTTCATGAATAGTACAATCTCTCTTCTTAATTCCAAAATTTCTACCATCATCTGAAATTGTACAGACTGATTTGAATTCTAGTCAGAAACCCTGAAGGTCTAGGTTTTCTTGTGATGTGGCTCACTTTTCAAAGGCCAGACACTGATACCCATCAGATCATAACAAGGGAAGTAACTGAAACTGCTTACAGTAAAAAAAATATATATATGTTCGCAGTCATATGCAAACAACCCAAGTAAGAGATGTACAGCTTCATCCTTAATTTGATGTAGCTAGTAATAGCTAGTACGATACACGGGGTTTTCTATACTGGATATTGTACTTCTGAACTAACAGGCTGGTTTGAGCGTAGTTTTGGTCCGAAAATCCCAAACACACATTTTCTCAACTAGGTAGCTAAAAACATTTCTATTTTTGTTACTGATAGCTAAACATTGTAAATCTTTCAATCAATCAAATTTCAAACTTAGAAAAAAGTATTTATTTATCTTCAGGTTGAATATCCCATGTTGAATATTACAAATTACTATAAGTACCCTAAGTAAGAAAGTAAAGACTTTATTTTATGAGGGTGACAACATTTAGCATATACATAAATACTATATGTCAAAGCTAATCTTCCATGAGGCCCTCAAATAAATGTTTTCCCCAAACCTGTACAATCCTTCGCTTTTAACACATTTACGATCTACTGCTCCGGATTGTCACAACACAGAGATCAAGCCTTAATGTCTGGAAAAATCTTTAAAGGCACTTGGACTTATCACTATATACCCAGCAGGCACATGATGTCATAATGACCTCAGATTGACGTCATGTCGCATCGATGTTGATATGACGTCAGAATATGTGCCCGCTGGGTATGCCCTGACATCCAAAACAATATCAGACTCGCTACAAAGCAAGTCAGTTTATCCAAAAAAATAATAGGATTATTACCATAAGGTAATTTATGTAAAGGGCTCTGGAAATACCAACCTGTCTCCTATGGTTTCTAAGTCCGGCAAAAAGTGGCTTAACACGTCCGGCAACCGTTTCATAAACAACATCTGTCGCCGCTTTATCAAGTCCTCCCTTAACTGAACCGTGTGTTGCTTGACTAGCTTACGAGTCTGATCAGTTCCGAACAGTTCTATGTGATGTTGATAATCCGATTCTTTATCTAATGTTCTCTTTACCGTATTCCAGTTCGTTTTATGATCCACAATTTTAGTCCGTAGCAATGACTTAAAAGCTTCTCTGGCCACGTCCTTAATTTCCTTCCGCGACTTCATTGCCTCGGCAAAAGGAATCACTTTAGTTCGCGTCTTTGATTTATCTATCATGTGCGCTAACAATAGAAAAGCAGTTTCAACGTTCACATTTTCATGCGCCGAAGTTTCTACTACCGGAATTGCACCTTTGAAATCTTTGAGAGTCATTATTCTCTCTACCTCCCGAACGGACACCATTTCCCCGATTTCATTCTTTGTAGTCACTAACACGACTGGTTTCTTCGTTTTTATGGCATTTTTCAACAGCACTATACAGTATTCTACTTGTTTTTCTAGCGGCCGTTCACTGACTCGACTCACGTCAAAGCAACACAAAAAGCCGTCTATTGTTATTTTATCGGGCATGAGTTTCTGTTCATACCCGTCTTCCATACCTGCAAAGTAAAACAATTTTTAAAGATAATATTGATTTTGATTTTCAATTTTGGATTTATTGTGTTGTTGTTTAATGTCCCATCAGAAATGTTCATTTATGTTCACACTGGTCAACCTATACTTCGATTTGCGGTGTTCACGACGGTTTGCGGGTATTTACGCTGATTTACTGAGGACAAAAAATGGCGGCGACCCGTAAATTAATTTTGGATTTTTCATTTTTAATCGTGCTGATGCTGTATAGAAAACATACAGCATGTCAATGGGACTATAGATTTTAATATGTTAGTTGTAAGAATATGACATGCACCTGGTGATTGATGTAAGCTTTTAGGGATGATTTCAAGTACCGACCCAAAGAGTATGTCGCTTTGTTTTGATCATCTACCTCCTTGATCGGTACTCGAATATATTCTTCACAAAATATACATATTTCTACAGTCCCTTTAGCATATGGCATGCTTTTCCATCGGGTATATATGCAAATATAGAACCACTCCCAAGTTTTAAGCACCATCAAACTTGCGTAAAACCCACCGAATCAGCATATAGGTTGACCAGTGTGATGCTGGTGGGATGGACTATGTTTTATAAGTCTTGCTCAAGGTCAACTCAGCAGAGGTAGGTTTATAATCCAGTACTCAAGGTTATAAAACTTTTTTCATGCTCAACCCAGTTGAGCATAAAATTTAAACTGCTCATAAATGACAAAATAGCCCAAATAAATTGAAATTTCATGTTTAGATTACAAAAGCCTGTAATTTATCCTGCTTATAAATGTTAAAATGCCAACAATTGTTGGCATTTTAACATTTATGAGCGGGATAAAATTTAGTCTCTGCTGAGCTGAGCATATTTTTTTTTGATATAACCTCAAGACCTGGGCCTCTTGATTTGAAATCTACCACTAGACCATTGAGATACACTCAAAAAGGACTATTTTGTTACACATCCCTTTGTTTGTTTGTTTGTATAGAGGTTTAATGTCCCAGTCAACAACTTTTCAGTCATGTCGGGACGAGGACAACAATTCCTGAGTATTAACCAATACTATGGTGAGCTCATGTTTCCTGCTCAAGGACATAACATGGTGCTCCATGCGGGGATCGAACCCAGGACCTCTCAATTCGGAGTGGGATGCTCTACCACCAGGCCACCACGCTCTCCTGTTATACATTCGTGACAAATTACTGCAATTTTTAGATGCTATTGAGTTTTGATTGCACATTTTATTTATGAAGGATATTAAGTAACCTTTATCCTACCATATCACATTGTCTTCTAATTACTGCAGACCAACTATAATTACATCTTATTTATAATGCTGACGGGAATGAATAATTATACCTAGATGATGCATTTATTTCTGCTATATATCTATGTATGCCATTTGAATTAGGGAGGAACAAAAGTACAAACAGCCAAGAAATTATAATGTTTGATAAGTTCATTTCTTAATCACACCGTTCATCCAGATGCAACAAACGCGGAAAGGTCTTCCAAACGCGGATATAAACAATTGTATCGCGGGAATACACAAGGTAAGAAAACATTAACATATAGCATGTAAAGTTGTTCCTATATAAAATGTGTTTATGCAGAACTGATGCGAAATGGTTTATCTTGAGAATGGTACAGTACCATAACAAAAGATTTCTGTAAACTGGAGGTAACACACTGTCGACATTCTCCACCAATCTCCCCCAATTTTGGGGATCTCAAATTCCTCTGATTTTCATTTTATCTCAACAGCTCTTGCAGTTAATTAGCTTCAGTTTAAATCTACTTATAAGGCAGGTAGTATTACAGCCACTCTGCTGCTTTTAACATCACTCTTTTACTATCATGTAGTTACATATAAACAAAGAACTGCGGATTTCATGATATATGACCAGTTTATCCAAACACTCTTGCAGAGAAGTGTAGAGCTCTAGATAAGTCAAATTGGAGAAAGTCGTCTGTCTGGTAAAGCGATTTTAATTCGTAAATCGTAATTTTCTCACCTACTTCATATTTGGAGAATTCATTTGTTTGATTTCGTCAAAATATCTCTTCAAATCTAATTTTCGACATCTATGGAATATATCTATACCATGCATCAAACTTGAAAACTTTTATTTGGTGCCGATATCCATGTTTAAAAAATCAGCCTTGTTTACTTCAAGGTACAACTTACCACGGACGTTGATACTACACAATGCGGATGATCCACATAATTTGGGTAAAACAAACACGGATTCGAAAATCTGGTTTTAACGTGCAAAACACTGACAGAACGCTTTCTAATTAGAATACAATGAAGAATCTATATTATTTTACAGTAAACGTGCTATAAATGCGTGCTGTTGGCTTTTTAATCGGTTATTCACCTAATGTATGATCGAATTTGGGGGTGGCATATAACATATAACACCATATTATAACATATCTGCTAACAGCTTTTTTCTATGGATTATTATTTCGTAGAATCAGAGAAACGATATACACACCTTGTGTGTATGTTTTGTGTATGTTTGTGTTGTGAATACACATCCCAGTTAACGACTCTTCAACCGTACCAGGCAGGAACCGCCGCTTCCTGGATACTAATCAGTTCTACGGAAATTAAAATGTCTTGCTCAATGACAAAACCCTGATGCCAGACTGCAACCCCCCCTACCCCCCCCCCCCCCCACCCGACCTCGCCGGATCTGGATCCATGTTTGCATGGAGAAGAATTCTATAAGCGATGCTTTCGTTCTAATCCTTTTCGTCATGTACCTTTAGCCAATGTATGTAGAGGTGTTATTTGTGAATCTGAATAAAATGTTTCAACTAAAATACAGTTTCAACAGCCAATGTCATATAGAGACGGTCAGTCATATTTCACACCATAGCCTTCCAGAGGCATGGTAACGAGGTCTTTGTGCACACTTCTTTCACCACTAATAACTGTACTTCTTGGATCTACGTAGTCCGAGTACTTTTGTATTCATAATTTGTTTCACATGTTGTCATAGAGGGCCTTCCACAAAGGCTTTCACTTCATCACACTTAAGAGGGAGAGAGACAATCATGATAAATATATTCCTGATCATATCTTTACGAAAGAAATGCAAACATACATTACACCATATGTTTTACATGTAATAATCTACAGACATGCGTAAAACAGTTGATTTTTTAATATGAAAGGCGAAGGCATTTGGATCTCTGACCATATCTGACACTATCAAACTGCATGAAGCTACCAAAGGCTTTTAAATGGCGAATTTAAAGAACTGAAACAAAAGCTCGGACAACTTCTCGGTTAACATGCAGCTTCTTTATGCGACTATCACTTTGTATAACATGTTAACATGGTTTCCCTGATGTCGTGGCCAAAGCGTAGTGAAAGTGCTTATCCACGTTCCTTGTGGTTTTATCATGCCATGTTAAGCCATAATTGGTCTTAAACCAACCATTTATGGTCTCTAAGACATACAAAATTGGCTTCAACAATGATTGCAGCCAGTTTTCCTTATTATCAGACAAGAATTTGGTTTTTACTATCCATGTTTGTTGCACCGAATGGTCCGAGTTTGTTTCACCTGCTTGAGAATTTGAACCGTGGTATGTTCACGGGGACCCAACTGTTAATCGTGATTATTGATGCGACGTGGAATGTTAATGCATGCTATTATGAAGTTTCGTATGCGTCGGCGAGTTCGTTACGAATGCGACGCTCCACATCCTCTGTCCTTGGACGGTAAGTACCACATGTTTTGCTCTCGTGAAAATAAACAAAGCCGAATTTACAAAATCGGCGTCCACTATGATCTGCAAAAATCTTCTGTGTTCCCACTTGAAGTCAATTGGAATACTTACGGCACTTGTGTTTTTCAGCTAATGGTTTATAAAGTTGACAGGTAGATACAAGATTGCCACGAAAACTCATTACATTCTTAAAGTCCTTTTGTTTTTCTAATTCTTGGTCGTAAACTAAGAAGTATAACACAGTCCTATCGGTGTCTTTATTGAAATATGTATCAAAATGGCGTTGTAAATGCACATGTATCTACTGAGCGTGAAAAACAGTAAGATAAGTATCTTTTGTATGCATCGAAGATGAAGATACGTACTACTAGAATGAGTCATGGAAGAATTAGCATTTTGTTGTGCTCTTACAAAAGTTATTTACGTCAATGCAGAAGCATAACTTGCGCCTTTATCAAGCGCAATATTGCATGGCGTATTTTTTCCTTGTACTACATGTACTTCGTTGAGCGAGCTTCAAAGCATGTGCCACTTTTATTTTGAATGAGGTCACAGAGTGGTTTTCTGATATAGCTTTGTCAACATTCGAGTGACTTCTTGCCTCGAAACAGCAAATCATTTTCGGGCATATCAGTGACATAGGTAATATGTTTTCTAACATTAAATGACCACTAAGGCTAAACCAAGTATTATTTGATCATTTAATATCGGTGGCTCCATGCATTTTGATAAGCGGGGGTGGGGGGGGGGGAGAGAAAAAAGAATTAAAGGGATTTGTGCGAGTTTTAGGTGCGGTTGTCAATCAGTTTTCCATGGGAATGCCCGGAATGGTGTGTTGTCCAAGAACAGCGATCAACTATGGTTATTTTATTGCAACTAGAAGTCTTTCGGGAGCCCTTTGAGCCTTCGGCCTCAGGCTAAAACAACTTTCTCCAGCCTCTGCAAATGTTAATACAGTATAAAAACATGGTTGACCCCTTTAACATGTATCTAGAAAATATTAATTGAAGAAAATACATCACTGTCTCCATATCGTAACATTTGCTATCTTATTTTACTGCTTCATCGGTCTCAATCTTCCACGATGCATTTCTGTGTCGCATATTAAATTTTAACAAAATCTACGATGCATACGAAAGATGCTTATCTTACTATTTTTCACGCTCAGTAAATAAGTGTGCATTTACAACGCCATTTTGATACATGTTTCAATAAAGACACCACAAGACTGTGTTATACATCTTAGTTTACGGTCAAGAATTAGAAAAACAAAAGGACTTTAAGAATGTAATGAGTTTTCGTGGCAATCTTGTATCTACCTGTCAACTTTATAAACCATTAGCTGAAAAACACAAGTGCCGTAAGTATTCCAATTGACTTCAAGTGGGAACATAGAAGATTTTTGCAGATCATAGTGGACGCCGATTTTGTAAATTCGGCTTTGTTTATTTTCACGAGAGCAAAACATGTGGTACTTACCGTCCAAGGACAGAGGATGTGGAGCGTCGCATTCGTAACGAACTCGCCGACGCATACGAAACTTCATAATAGCATGCATTAACATTCCACGTCGCATCAATAATCACGATTAACAGTTGGGTCCCCGTGATGTTGCACCATATCAAATGAGAGTACCCTATTTCAAATAGTTCTTATTCTCTTTCTATAATTTTGCGTGGGTTCTTGTAACTGCAACACTTGAAGCGATCCCCGATCCACCGAAAAACATCAATTTGGTCATATTTTCGTGGTTTAATAATGATTTACAGACATTCTTACCAAGATTTTTCGCCTTTCGTGCACCCAAGTCAGATTTAGAAGCCCATATTTCTCCAACTAATTAAACTTATGAGACAGGATTTTAGGTAAACATTTGCAAAGTTATGTACTTTTTCATTGTATGTCAAACAAAAATCAACTCAACCGATATTCGTTATAATGAAAGATAATAAATACTCAAACATTTCTCCCCGCCGTTCAAAATACTATTGTTTATATCCGCGTTTGGAAGACCTTTCCGCATTTGTTGTATCTGGATGAACAGTGTGTTAATATCTTCATTTCTTTGTGTGTACTCAATATATTCTGCGGTAAAACATCGGTAAAACATCGCAGAGGCAGTTCTAATGTGTACACACAATCTATGTTTTGAGCAAAAATAAGAAATTTTCAATATTTACAGCTGAAACTCCTCCTCTGTGTATATTGCATAGGTCTGTTTTCGTAATATCCATTTGAGCCGCCACATGGGAAAACCAACAATCTGCATATGCGAAAACAAAGACGCAGATCAGCTTCGCGGTAACCGCGAAGCTGATCAGCGCCTTTGTTTTCGCTTCTTGTATAGTACAATTCCTCTTCTACTTAAATCCGAAATTTCAAGATTCTAGCTCTTTTCTGTGACTGCACAGACCGGTTTGTGTCAGACCTGTTCGAAAACCACATTGTTGGTTTTCCCACGAGGCGGCTCATTTATCTGGCCTTTATCTTACCTAGCTGATCCTTACAAATATACATCAGTTTCTCAGCCGACTGCACCTTCGTTTGACAACACCGCTTACTGTACGGGTCCGTCCGACCCGTCTTGAAAGGCATGAACGACACATCGTCCACAAACTCTGTCTGTTCTATCACGTTAAATGTAAAATTATTCCCTTCATCCGTTTTCGTCACTTCGCCCCAGTAGAGGAAGTGATCATTATTAATCACTCGTCCCGCGAAGTCGCTTTGACTCAGCACCGAAATATGTTCCTCGTAATATTTATCCTCGATCTGATGTATGAACCGATTACACAGACATGATTTCCCAACACCTGCTAACCCTTTATCCTTCTCCGTGCCCGAAAGCCCGATAACGCTTATGTTGAAGCTCCGGCCCTCTTGGCCCTTTGCTTTAGCCATATCTCTGACAACTGTAGTTTATGGCAACTGCTTCACTGCTATTTCACGGCAATTCGTTAGCCGCTATTTCACACTTCCATTATAGAATGTTTCACAACTTTTAAGCCATATTTTAGAATGAATATCACTATATATCCCAGCCTGTTGTAAATTCATGGCGATTTAAGTGGGATCATTTAATCTAATAAGGCTTTTAATTAGATTTAATCTTCCGTGTGTATTAATTCCTCCTAACACAAGACACACTCCTTGAATTTAGTATTATCCTAATTCTCAATTATCCAAATTTACCCTTGAAACAAAACCACTTAGATCCATGTGAAAATAACTAATAATATTCACTGTACATACACCCACACATGTCATACGGATAGCTTTATATACTGGACTTTACATTTTCCACTTCCTATATCTATGTATGTTAATATACACAAATTTACGTAGATTTCTTCTATAAATAATAATTTAGATAGTATGAAGTTGTGTATGTTGTAATGCCGCCTGTAGAATTATTCTATATTTGGCTGTTCATCCCATCTTGTCTTCCTTGGTCATATTGTGCGTGTCAGTGAACCCTGAAAAGAGACAAAAATAATTATTACATTGCAGCATCCCTGTTGTGAATCATAACACTCGTAAACCTATGGCCCATCTCCATATGACTTAATAGGTGTTGAATGAATGAGACATAAAATACAAAATTCTACTTGCAGGTGTGCCAGGTGGTTTTTCTACCTAACAATTGGCCCTTCTCATATGAGTTTAAATAATCTTGAAAGGGATGCAAAACAGAATAAAAAAAAATCATCTTGAGATGTGGCTCACAAGTCTGCATCATTGTTGTTTTAGATTAAAGCATGTTCATAACATAACGTGGCCATTATTTGTAAACAAAATATGATATACCACATTGAAAGCAATACAAAGTTTTTGACAATTTAATACCATAATCAGCAGATATCTATCTGGGTAAAATTTGTGTATTTTTCCAGTTTTTGAAATAAAATATTTACAAAAAAAAAAACAAACAAACATGAACTAGGTCTCCAGGTTATAAAACTTTTTTTAAGCTCAAGTCTTTGGGTTTCCGTCCAGGTCTGACACAAACCAGTCTGAACAGTCACAGAAGAAGGCTAGAATCTTGAAATTTCAGATTTAAGAAGAGTTTATACAATCTGATTAGCGAAAAGCAAGTTACAGCACAGCTGATCTGCACCTTTGTTTTCGCATAGGCAAAATTCCGGTTTTCTCCTAACTAATCTATATCACAACGTAGCGACATGCAGGCAGGCGAGACAGCATTATCTCAGCCTCCTCAAGTTGATATTGATTGCTGCAAACCACAACACACATTACAACAACAGGCGAAGGATATTTGAGCCGCAACATCAGGAAACCAATAATCTGCAATTATATTTGAAAACGAAGGCGCAGATCAGCTGTGCAGTAACTGCACAGCCGATCAGCGTCTTTGTTTTCGCTAAACGGATAGAACAATAATTTCTCTTCTACTTAATACCAAAATTTTAATTTTCTAGCCAACCTCTATGACTGTATTGGTATTCTTGTGTCGTATCTAGTCAGGAACCCTAAGCCTGGTTTTCTTGTGACACTGCTCAACAGGCGAAGGATATTTTTATCCTCAATATTCCAATCAAATATATCAAGTAGTTTAACCCACATTTGAGCCGCCTCATCGGAAAACAAACAATCTGCATAGGCGAAAACAAAGACGCAGATCAGCTTCGCGGTAACCGCGAAGCTGATCAGCGCCTTTGTTTTCGCTACTCGGATAGCACAATTCCTCTCCTACTTAAATCCGATATTTCAAGCTTCTAGCTCTTTTCAGTGCTTGTACAGGACGGTTTTTGTTGGACCTGTTCGGAAACCACATTGTTGGTTTTCCCACGAGGCGGCTCATTTATCCCACTTCTATTTCTGCGAACAGCAAGCATATCTGGAATAATGTCTTGGAACAGCAGAGCTGGTGGAACTGGTGGGCGGGGGTAGTGTTAATATCTTACATCCCACTCAACAGCTAACGTCATAATGAGATGAAACCTTGCTTTATTTATTGTTGGTTGATTGGGGTTTAACGTCCCACCAACAGCTAAGGTCATATGTAGACGGGACCTCGGTTCATAGTCCCATCCGACGGACTGGAGAAGCCCAGGATCGAACCTGCGACCCCTGGTTTACAAGGCGAGTGACATAACCACTGCACCACGGAGGCTTCTTGCTTTAATTAGTTAAAAACACTAGACAAGCCCGCCTAATCAAACTCAAAATGATGGCTTCTGGATTCACTATTTGTCAGCTAAAATTTTATATTTTAATAATAATGTTTAATCATAGTGTCCCAACAAAAGCTAAGGTCATAATGAGATGAAACCTTGCTTTAGTTCAAAACCCTAGACAAGCCCGCCTAATCGGATGCAAAACGGTGGCTTTTGAAGAGAAGAATGTAGATTCACTTTTAATTTTGTCAACTAATTGTTTTCCTGTTTCATCATAGTGATGAAACCTTGCTTTAGTTCAAAATACTAGACAAGCCCACTTAATTGAACTCAAAATGATGGCTTTTGAAGAGAATGTAGATTCACTTTTAATTTTGTCAATTCATTGTTTTCCTGTTTCATCATAGTGTACCAACAAAAGCTAAGGCCAAAAAAAAAAATAAAAATGTTTCTCAGGCACCGCCGCATCTGTCTGAAACCCCCCGCATTACCCCTTTTTATCGTCTCAAAAAAAAATAAATAAATAAAATAGCGCATCTGTTTCAAATCTTCGTTTTTGTCTTTGGCGATCAAGGAGATAAAGCCAAGCGCTTGCAAAGAGGCATGGAAAGCGTCTTCATGATTTTGGGTTAATACAAAACATTTTTTTTTTTTTTTGGACGGAAACGTTTTTACTTTCGGATCCAAGACGTTTCTTCCCAAGGTTGTTTCGGTCCAGTTTGTTAGAAGAAAAAAAACACTAGTATGGTGGAATGGGTGTACCCTTAGAGGGTAGGGTAGGGAGGAATCCTTGTACAGGAGGATGGTTCACTAATAGGGTGGGTGTATCCTAGGAGCTAAGGTAATGTGGAACCCTGGTAAGTTAGGGTAGTACAAGGCGCCGTTTTACCCTAATATATTCCTGTATTGTATTGCAGTTAAGGCGTTTATGTGCGGATGAATTCACTGTTAAAAAGATCGTTTGCAGGGAATTCGCCAAGGTTCAATTTTCTTACAGTTTCTCTTTATGGTAAAAAAAAAAATAATAAAAGCCGTTGTCAGGCGTTTGCCAAGGAGCGATTTTCTTACAGTTTCTCTTTATTGTACATTGAGAACAATTAATGTTAATTATCTTTTGCATATTTAAAACTGACAGAACAGGTTTTCTAATAGAAAGCATTATGTGTTTACGAACCGTGTCGGCTGCGTGTATATTCACGAGTGATAATTGCCATTTCAGTAATTTTTATACGGACACAATCCACCGCTCGCGAAGCGTGGATGACACATTGTTTTCTTAAGATTAGCCATAAAAGTTGTGAAAATAAGCCAAAAGCACTAGGGGATTATCGATAGACCATAACGAGACGGTAAACACAGGCTGCTGTAGGCTATTTGTGACAACTGTTACGCAACGTTGCTCACTTTCGACGGCGACACAAACCAAAGATTTTTTAAGCATTGGGACACCTATATCTTGTATAATTCTATCCGATCAGAAAATGCATTTGTGCTTTCTCGATTAAGAACGGCGAATTAAAATAATTGTAAATAAGGAATCGGCAATGACACTTGTCCGCGTTAAATATCCGGGTGCGCCAATAAGTCAAAGGCGGAACAGCAACATTAGCGTGGTGTCATTGACGCTTTTTCACATTCAATCGTTGTAGATCGTTTTTAATTGATTAAAATATGGAAACAAGCAAAATTTCACTTTTGTTTATTCCATTTTACAAGGACTCCGGGATAAACCGCCAATTTGCTCGGTTAAGCAAATTAACACGCCGTATAGGCGCTTTTCCCCACCCACAAAAACTACATGAACTGTGATCAGCCTGGTCCGACTCAGTAGATTTGCATTACGCGCTTCACCTATAACGCGCATGCGACTTGTGGACGCCGACCAGCGCCTTATAACGGGTCTGAAGTGTACACTAGTAGGGTGGGATGCGTGTACCCTGAGAGGGTAGGGTATGGAGGAACCCTATTAGGGCATGATGGTTCACTAGTAGTAGGAGTACCCTAGGAGACAACGATAGGGGAAACCCTAGTAGGGTATGGTGGTACACTAGTAGAGTGGGTGGCAATCGCTGAAAGGTGAATTGAGGATCTGTCATCAGGACAACAATTTTGTAATACTCCGTTGTTGGTGGTGTTCTCATGGACCTGAATTTTTATTAGCTGTAAAAGTCATGGAATAAATGATATAAGGTCGAAACCGCCTGAAAGATGTATCCAGCAAAGTTCGAAACGTCTACGAAACAATTTCGTTTCGCTCAAAAAACAAAAACAAGTTTTGATAAGTTTAACCTCGTTTTCGGACTTACTTTCACTTTCCACCTACGTGAATGGAGAGCTCACGAAACTCATAATTTTTACTTGTTTAATGGAATTGTCAGTCAAAAGTAAGTAAATTATGATGTTTTGTATGTTGTATTCAAATTAGCAATAGCAATATTTCTGGCTTATTCTGCGTAGAAGTTGAGATTCACCCGATCGCATTAGTATTGTCTTGCCTTGTATCGTAATGTTCCCCCATCGATTTATCGATGCACCTCTTTTTAACCCCGAGAAAGGGTATCACCACCACCAGAGTGACCAGACCCCAATGATAGAACTACACTGTCTGCCACCAACCATCACCTTGACATATTTACTGTATTCCTATCACTGAGGTTGTTGTTTTTGGAGAAGAGAAGGCAGTCAAATGCTGAGCACCAAGTAGCCACTGATACCATTTTTAAAGTCTTTGGTATGACCCAGCTGGTATTGAACGCACAAACTCCCACTTCCAAAGCCAACGCTGTAACCATTATGCCAGATGAGAGTCTGGTATTTTGACAGGAACATCATAATAGAAAATACAACCCACAGGTAAAGCTATGTTGTACAGTGGTATACATATATTTTTGTATTTTTGCTTTAAGACAGATTATGGGTGATGCAGCTCTAGTGCATACCCACAATCTATTTTTTTGAGCAAAATTAGAAAAATATCAATTTTTTTCACGCATGTTTTTCCGGTTGCCAAAAAAAAAAAAGTGGCCTCATCTGTTTTTGGGTGAAAAAAAAAAAAAAAAAAAAAACCTGCCTGCCTCATCTGTTTTTTCCAAAAAGTGCCTGAGAAACAATTGTAATTTTTTTTTTGGCCTAAGGTCATATGGAGAAAAGACCTCTATAAAGTATTATCCAAAACACTGGACAAGCCCACCGGATCAAGCTCATCATGACATGGAGGATTCTACAGAGCTAAGATAGATTTGCCTTTGTCAGCTAATTGTGTTCATGTTGAATGTCCCAACAAAAGCTAAGGTCATGCCGAGACAAACCTCTGTTAACTGTGTCACTCTAGACATTCTAGAGAAGACAGAATTCAACCTACCAGCTACGACCCCTGGGGTAATAAAATGTCTTTCATGCTCAGCTCAGCTGAGACTAAAATTTATTCAGCTCATAAATGTTAAAATGCCAACATTTATCAGCAGGATAAATTACAGGCTTGGCTAATCTAAACCTGCGTTTCATACCAATTTCTATTATTTTTGTTATGAGAAGTTTATATTTTTATGCTCAGCTGAGTTGAGCATGAAAAAGGTTTTATAACCTTTAAGCCAGGGTTTACAAGGCAAGTAGGTTTAAGTACACGAACAAGGCATCTCATGTTGGATTTTGTTTGTTTGAGCTGTGGCTTAGCCTCCCAGTCAACAGCCTTGGTCATGTCAGGACGATGCCTCTGTTTTATGGGACTTCTACATGACTTGAAAAAAAATAACCATCCAAGCAATCCACAAGAGCTTATATGTATGGAAGGTATGACTTGAACCAGTGTAATCATATACATTATGTTTATATGTGAGCTTCATCCAAGGATGTTAATCTCTTCTGTAGGAAATTTATGCAGACATATCATGAGACACGTTCAGAGAAAACCTGGCTTTTGGGTTTTTTAGCAGACTGCGCACAAACCGAGTTCTAAAAGCATTGAAGACGGCTATTTATAAAAGCTTGAAAATTCAGATTAAGATGGCAAAGTTATTATACATAGTTTTTCCATCGAAAAGTAGTGGTGTTGACCTGCATTTGCTTTTGCATGTGCTGAATGCAGGTTATCTCACTAGTCAGCCCATATATTAGCCGCCTCATTAGAAAACCGGATTTTTTGCTGATGCGAAACCAAAGGCGCAGATCAGCTTCGCCGTAACCGCGAAGCTGATCAGCGCCTTTGTTTTCGCTGTACGGATAGTACAATTCCTCCTCTACTTAAAACCAAAATTTCAAGCTCCTAACCTTCTTCTGGGACCGCCAGTTTGTGTCGGACCGGGTCGTAACTATCAAAGACCGTTTTTTTCTCGCGTCGTGGCTCATATAGGTCAAGGAGCATATTACCTTGCCACATAAGATCAGGAAATCCTGCTGATAAAATATTCTGAAAAAAATTCTGATATGTATGCATTTTTTTTTTCAAGAACACTGTATCTTTATGTCATTATCCTAAATATTTCACGGACAGGCTAGAAATGTCGCCAGAGAAACTTGTCTTTGCAGTTTCTAGCTCGAACTGATACACAGACTTTAAGCTGAGTTCCCATTTCCATGTCCCTAGGGAGTGACCCTTTCTTATTTGGGCTGGAAGACGTCTTCAGGCCTGGATACTTTTTTCACTCACGGCGACATTTACAAGAATTTATACATATTTTTTTTCTATTTTTTTATACAAGTATATAATACAATGCATACCGGTATAACAGAATTTACCCTGTCCTAAATATTTTTGAGACAAAATATTCCCCCTCCCCACACCCAAAAAAAAGGTAAATGGTTGCTCCCTAGGTAGGCTGCAGGAAGCAATGTAACCCAATGTTAAACAACTGACTCCTGGACCCAGTTGTTCAAAGCATCGTTAGCTTAACGGTATCGTTAAGACATAAATTTGTTAAGCAAATATCAGCTAAAATAACAAATACGCTGTTATTTTTTGTTGAAAAAATGTGAGAATCCTTTGCAAAAAATGTGAGAATCCTTTGCAGTGCAAAGGATTCTCACATTTTTTCAACAAAAAATAACAGTGTATTTGTAATATTAATGTTTGAAATTTTAACGAAACCTTAACTACCAACATCGTTAATTTTGAACAACTGGGCCCTGGTCTTTGCTATACCAAAAAGCAAAAGGTAATTCTCTCATGACACTGGTCATTATAGTAATAAGGCCTGCCTATAAACACCAAAGGATCGGTAATAATATTATTGAATGAAAATATGAAAGGCGGGGAATGAACACTAAATGAGCCATACCGAAATAAACACTAAACAGAAAACATTAAACAGAAATAATGGTATAAAATATACAGGTTAACCTGGTTCAAAGGGAAAGAATTATGATAATTCTCAGCTGAGCCTGCCAAAAACATGTCATAACTTTGAAGCTTATTTCAAAATGCAACTTTTTTAATTTTGTCAAATCAATGTTAAAACGAAACCGAGCAATTGTAAATTAATGCAGAATTTGCTTGCTGTTATTTTTTCCTTGTCGATGTGGGATGACATCATAACCTTATTCGGCTTATACTTAATCTTAACTGAAGTGCTTTTTAAGGGCATGCAATTGCAATATAATCAAATTAACTGGCGAATTTTAGTAACAGATTGATTTGATTCCATTCATGTTGTTACAAGCATGTGTGATCTTATAAAGGCACCCTGCATGGTTGTGGGGACCGCACTTCACCTTCATTACTTGTGCTGACCTTATATGAGCCGCAATGAGAGAAAACCGGTCTTCAGGGGTTCCAGGCTAGACCCGGTCCGACACAAATTGATCTGTACATTACGAAATTATGCCCATATGATATACAGTAATTTTTTCAGGTCAAAAATCGATAATTTTCAGAGGAAATTTTTATATATTTTTCTTATTTTTGCTCAAAACTATAATTGTGTGTACTGCCTCATCGCCGAGGCAGTTCTAACGAGTACCCACAATCTATGTTTTGGAGCAAAAATAAGAAAAATAGGTATACCCTTGCATACCCCAGTTTTACTATATAAAAGTGGGGTTTAAGGGGGTATTCATTGCACGGACATGTTTTCCTGATGAGGGTGAACTGTTTTTGTAAATAGTCAACATACTCAAAGGCCATGCACAGTGTATAGTCTTGATTCCTGCACAGCAGAGTCAAAAGATCATGCTTGAGGTATTATATGAGCCGCGACGCGAGAAAACCGGTCTTCGAGGTTTCCGACCAGGTCCGACACAAACCGACCTGTACAAGCTCAGAAAAGAGCTAGAAGCTTGAGATTTCGGATTTAAGTAGAAGAGGAATTGTACTATCCGAGTAGCGAAAACAAAGGCGCTGATCAGCTTCGCAGTTACTGCGAAGCTGATCTGCGCCTTTGTTTTCGCCTAGGCAAAAATCCGGTTTTCTCACGATGCGGCTCATATTACATAGCGGTATATTTACATATGATTCTTATAACATTATTAATGAAAACAAAAATCAAACTAACAAACTGACCAATAAAACTGCCTATATTGCACACCCTGCATGTGAAGGTACTTTATGTGGAGTGTTTTAGATACAATATGACTCATCTTTTATGTCTAATAATGTTGAACTACCATAAAAACTAAAAAAAAATTGTTTTCATGCAGGATATCAATGAGTCCAAACCCAAAATCTTTTAGCCTATGTGACGTAGTGATTATATATTGGTGAAGCAACTCGCCTGGTAAAGAAGGGGTTATGGGTTCGATCCCAGGCTTCTCCAGTCTCTCCGATGAGACTTTAAACTGAGAACCTGTCTGCATATGACCATAGCTGTTGATAGGGACCTAAAATACAAGATCAATCAACCTAAATCATGATTTAACAACCCTTTGAACTAACATTGCAGTCCCATGCTCTGTCATACTGTTACAGTAATGCACCAGTCATTTGTAACCACTGCTCCCCCACCTACAGGGAAGGGCGGAGATTATGACTTTTCAGCTTTCAGTGCCCTGCTATAAGCCCCACCCTCAGGCAGCAAACTGGAGGTCAATACTATGCTCTTTGCCCTGCCCTTCGCAACAGAATGCCAAATTCTAATGTCAAAACCCTGTCATTTCCCCTGCACTGAGAGGACACTCGAAAAGTAATTGCCCTGCACTTTGGTCCGGCTATCCCCCAGCCTTCCCCGTGTGTGTGTGTGTGGGGGGGGGGGGGGGGGGGTACAAATGACTGGTGCATAAGGACCAGTCCTGTCTTGGCTTTCAGGCCGCTCTAACCAGAAAGTGAAAATCTTCAGGCAGATGTTTGGGGTTAAACATCCCACCAACAGTTAAGGTCATACAGTTTTAAAGGTGAGAGGCATAACGGGCTACTCTGCCAGCTATTAATTGAGCCGCCTCGTGGGAAAACCAACAATGTTGTTTCCGAACAGGTCCGACACAAACCGGCCTGTACAAGCACAGAAAAGAGCTGGAAGCTTGAAATTTCGGATTTACGTAGAAGAGGAATTGTACTATCCGAGTAGCGAAAACAAAGGCGCTGATCAGCTTCGCGGTTACCGCGAAGCTGATCTGCGTCTTTGTTTTCGCCTATGCAGATTGTTGGTTTTCCCATGAGGCGGCTCAATTGTTGTTTTACCCAGATCCGACACGAACCGGCCTGTACCGTCACGGGGGCAGGCTAGAAGCTTGAAATTTTGGATATAAGTAGAAGAGGAATTGTACTAAACGTGTAGCGAAAACAAAGGCGCTCATCAGCTGTGCATTTACTGCACAGCTGATCTGCGCCTTTGTTTTCGCATAGGCAAAAATCCGGTTTTCTCATGGCGCGGCTCATATATACATGTATTGTGTACTAGTACACATACTTCTCAAATATAGCTAGTTTTTCAAGCAACAACTACTTTGGTAGCTTATCAGTTTCTCAGAGGCTGGTTTCCTTGACATGACATCACCACAAATATTAAACAGGAAAACCTAGATCCTTGTTGATGTTTCAAACCAAGTTAGATACAGATCAACATGCTCAGTGTGTGACAGAGCCTCACATGAGACTTTTAGTGTTTAAAATGAAAACAGCAAAGCCTCTGATGTGTATTGGTATTAAGAAGCTGCAAGTTAAGGATGCTCAGAAAAGTATGAGCCACGTCATGAGAAAACCGGATTTTTGCCTATGCGAACTGCGAAGCTGATCAGCGCCTTTGTTTTCGCTACACGGATAGTACTTTTCCTCTTCTTCTCAAAACCGAAATTTCAAGCTTCTAGCCATCTTCTGTAGCAGCACAGACCAGTTTGTGTTGGACCTGGTCGGAAACCCCGAAGACCGGTTTTCTCACGTCGCGGCACATACGGCATGAGAAGTAAAAGGACACGCCATAAAAACACGTGCACATGCTGTGGATCAGTGTTTCAAGCATAAAATACACTCATACACTGCGCAGAGATCGTACCCACTTACTATCTACCCTGAATGTTAATAATGCGAGATTTGTAGCTTTTTTTACTGGCATTTGGCCCATGTAAACACCTACATAACATGCTACTGAAGCCAAGATAAGGAGAAATTTTGAGCTAATTTTTCGACATTTCTTTGAATACTTCTCAATATTTACAAACATTGTGGGTACTTTTAAGAACCACCATGTCAAGGCAGTTCTTAAGAATACCCACAACATATGTTTTGATGTAGAAATATGGAAAACTTTGTTAAAATATGAGCGAATATCTTAGTTATATGTTTTAGCAATGCAAGTGGGCAATTATGTAATAAAATCACCTGGTGGCATGCAAAATTAATCAGTTATACTAGCTCAAGATAAGACAAGATTTTGGAGGAATAGAGCAAACACTGTAATGTATGTGCACGACATGAGAAAAGCAGCCATCGGGATTTCCGACCAGGTCTGACACAAACCAGCCTATATGTATACACCCAGAGAAGAACGCTAAAACCTTGAAGTTTTGGGTATAAGTAGAGGACGAATATCCGTGTAGCGAAAGCAAAGGTGATCTGCACCTTTGTTTTCGCAAATGCACAAATCTGGTTTTCTCATGACGGGACTCATGTTCACAATCGTGAGAAAATCAGTTTTTAGCATGTACACCAAGAAAGGCATGGATCAGCACAGCTTATCAACAGTCCCCCCTCCCCCCCAACTCTCAGTATCTCTATTGGAAATCCTGAGGACCTGAACTAAGATTATAGATTGCCCCCTCCACAACCCCCCCCCCCACCTCCACTTCCCATACATTTCTATATTTACCAACCTTGTCAGAAACATCTTTAGACCCAGGATCATATCAAAATTTGTCATCTTGATCTATCATCACAAAAAAAATACTGTAAACCATAAAACACATAAAAATATAGAATTGTTGTCATAGAAATCAGAATAATATGAGCCACATCATGAGAAGACCTGATTTTTGCCCATTCGAAAACAAAGGCGCAGATCAACTTCGCAGTAACTGCTTTCTCCATTCAAATGCATGAGCGACATATGTTGACCTTGCCATAAAAAAGGTCAAGGTCATCCCAGGATCATGATTTCTACAAACTTTGTAGAGCTCCATTGTCTGATGCTTCATGCCAAGTTTCAAAATCATAGGCCTTCTGGTTCTGGAGAAGCAGATTTTTAAAGGTTTTTGCTATTTATAGCCATGGTGGCCATCTTGGTCATGTGACCTGAATCATTTATACAAACTTTTGCTCCCCCTTCCTCAGGATGCTCCACATGAAGTTTGGCTTTGATTGGCCCAGTGGTTTCAGAGGAGAAGATCTTTGAAATTGTGGATAACGGACGCTGGATGACAATAGACGCCGGACGCGGGAGCATGGGTATACTATAAGCTCACCTGGTGAGCCTTCGGCTCAGGTGAGCTAAAAATACGTATACCCATGCAAACCCCAGTTTTTCTATGTAAAAGTGGGGTTTAAGGGGGTGTGCATTTCACGGACATGTTTTCCTGATGTGAAGATGATTTTTTGCAGAGAATAAATTTGTAACACCAAGGCATCACACATTCCTTGTAGAACCTTATCTTGCCTCCTAGTGAAAAAGTACAACTTGTACATACGAATTCTAGGAATGCCTGGGAAAATCTCTCAGAACAGTTTAATTAACACAAGATTTATGAAGTAAGATGCTTCAAATATGCAAAACACATAGATAAAGATGCAGTCATTTACATTATTTGTAGCACATTTGACTCCTGAGAGGAATCTGGGAGAACCTAATGCACCAGACAACATTTTATTCCCAGCACTAATGCACTAGTCATTTGTAACCAATCAACCAATGCCCCCCCCCCCCCCGCCCCCAATGGGAAAGGGTGGGGGATAGCTGGGCTAAAGTGCAGGGCAATTACTTTTAGTGCAGGTGAAATGACAGGGGAAATGACAGGGTTTTTACATAGGATCCTTACGCAAGGGAAATTTTCTATCGCTAAGAGTGGGGCAAAGAGCAAAGTTTTGACCTCCAGTTTGCCCCCTGGGTGTGGGGCTTATAGCAGGGCACTGAAAGCTGAAAATTCATAATCCCCGCTCTTCCCAGCAGGTAGGGGAGCAGTGGTTACAAATGACTGGTGCATAAAATAGCAGATCTATCAACTTTTCAAAAGCCCTGCACTGGTGGTAAAATTTTTGCTAAAAGCCCAGACTGACTTCCGACAGAGGCTAACAAAAACACAGACTTCTGCAACACAGACTTCGGCTTCAAGCCTTGTCGGCACTTAAGACCTGCTATGTCCCCGCTATCTGCAAACCCATAGGAGGCCAGGAGCCAGGGATACAAATGTCTGCATTATACATGTTTATAAAATTATGGGGGGAGTGTAGAGTAAGTGCTGGTAGCACAGCCTTTTTAGCCTACAAGTGCCAAAGTCCACCCAGTTCAGATCAGTCTCATTCCTGTACCTGAAGTAATGCACCAGTCATTTGTAACCACTGCTCCCCCACATACTGGGAAGGGCAGGGATTATGACTTTTCAGTTTCAGTGCCTTGCTACAAGCCCCACCCCCAGGGGGCAAACTGGAGGTCAAAACTTTGCTCTTTGCCCCTTTGCAATAGAAAATCTCCCTGGGGTAAGAATCCTATTGTCAAAGCCCTGTCATTTCCCCTGCACTGAGAGGACACTCGAAAAATTATGGCCCAGCACTTTAGCCCGGCTATCCCCCATCCTTCCCCAGTGCCGCAGTGGTTACAAATGACTGGTGCATAGTGCCTCAGTCTAGATACAATATACATGTACCATGATAGATAAACTGGTATCAAAAACAGGACTGATAATCTACCTGTTTTGATACTGTATATAATATGAGCTTTTAATACTACCCAAGTAAACAGGTTAAGAAGGCTCCGCAATATCACTTGCAAAAGGAAGAAGTTAACCAATAATAAATGCTCAGTCAGTTTACAGCAATTCACCAAAAGCCCTTCTTGTAGACCATGTATTTCACAAAGGGTCACAGAGAAGGTCTGGCCTGACAAAGGGGGCTATTAAACACATGGTGTAACAGCAAGGTCCATGGGCTACCCCTTTACAGATACACTTCAATCTCATTACAATGTGCCTTTCTACAACATGTTTTTCAATATACCACAGCCATGTCATGGCTCCCAAAATGATTATTTTGCAATATGTCTATAGTAAGCAACCTCAATATAACACAGTTCACTTATAACATGGTCAGCTTCTACGGACCCAAAAGACACTGTTATAATGAGGTTGACCTGTATTGGTTTTTTATTTTTTGTGAACTGTTTCTGTGGTTCATCATCCCAGTCAACAGTTTTTAAGGGGCAAATGCTTCTTGGGTGCTAATGGGAGTTGCCCACAACCCCAACTAGTGTAATCCTTGTCATATTATCATTTGAGCCACGTCATGAAAAAAACGGATTTATGCCAAAGCGAAAACAAAGGCGCAGCTGATCAGCACCTTTGTTTTTGCTACAGGAATAGTACAGTTCCTATTCTTTCTAAATCCAAAATTTCCAGCTTCTAGCCATCTTCTGTAGCTGTACAGGCCGGTTTGTGTTGGATCTGGTCACAAAACCCCAAAGACCGGTTTTCTCCGTGTTTCATCTAAAAGAAACAGTTATATACCCAAATCATTGATTTCTTTTACCAAATTCCCTTTTCTATCACGACATATCTTCAAGACTATTGAAAAAGCATGTTTTCCCCAGTTAAAACTGAATGATTCATCCAAATTATCCAATATCTAGTACCACACAATCTATAACCAGAAGCAATTGAGCCGCATCATGAGAAAACCGGATTTTTGCCTAGGCGAAAACAAAGGCGCAGATCAGCTTCGCGGTAACCGCGAAGCTGATCAGCGCCTTTGTTTTCGCTACACGGATAGTACAATTTCTCTTCTTCTTAAATCCGAAATTTCAAGCTGCTAACCCGTGTCTGTAACTGTACAGGCCGATTTATGTCGGACCTGGTCGGAAACCCGGAAGACCGGTTTTCTCGCGTCGAGGCTCAATTAATGTCAGTTGATTCCAATACAACCTTTATATTCCAATCAAAACACTGTCATTCCCACACAGTTTCCAAGAAAACACAAACAAAACTTGAAAAATTAAATACTCCACTTGCCAAAACACAAAACTCTTTAACCGAATGCACATGACGGTTATCCAAAAAATATTTTTTCCCTGAGTTTTTTTCTCACATCTGAATCCTCCCTCCTGTTAAATCAATTGAGCCGAGAACCAGCAAAACCTAACTGATAGCCGAAAAAACAGGAAACCAGAAAAAAATTCATGATGTTTCTTCCTCATTTTACAAAAACATAAAACAAAATACCATAATTCATCCAAAATTCACCTTTTCAATGAGCAAAACAGGTGATCATACAGCCAATTGCAAGAATATGCTACCTATCATTATCATGTATCATTTGCCGATTTTGCTGGTTTCTGGCTCCAATCAATTACCACTGCAGTGGTACAGAGAATGATGAATGAATGCTTTACCTTTACTCATGTTTTTTTCATTGATTGTTACAATGTCAATGAAACTGGGAACCTGATACCATAGTCAGTCTAGTAACTGTCGCTCTGGGTCATTTCAGTTAATTCAGTAGTTACCGTAAATTGTTGAAAAATGCATGTGCATGGTAAACTTTATTCAACAATGCTTATATTACTTCAATTCAGTATGCCCAACTGAAAAAATGCCGCACAACTGACGAAAAGCTAAAGCTTTAAAATTGCGGAAATACGTTACGTCATTGACAACATCCGTAACAACAATGTAAATTTTCATTGAAAATATGTCGACTTCGAAGGCGATGAAATCCTATTTTAAAAGTCATATGATAAAACGAATCTTACACTCGTGGTCATTTCATATGAAATTTATTAAACTCGCCGAAGGCTCGTTTAACAAATTTCATATGAAATGACCACTCGTGTAAGATCCCCTATTTATGTCCCTCTAAACAGTTAAGGTCATACATGTATAGTGATGGGACCTAGGTTTAAAGTCTCATCTGTATAACTGGAAAAGGCTAGACTAGAACCACTGACCCATATTTTTTTCAATTGAGTATCTTTAACAATGTGCCACAGAGGCTCTTTAAAATTTTTAATTTTTCAACTATTAGATTTTTTTTCAAACAAAACAAAACATACATGACTGTTCTTCCTAAAAAATATATAGAATAGAATTTATGATTTAATAAAAATATGATTTATAGCAAACTACTGTGTAATGTTTACGACTCTGCACTTTTAGATAAAGTGATTACACCCTTCAACATTGCGTCACAATTTGTGGTTTACTGATTTTACCTGTTTTGACCGATTTTTGCTAATCCTTCATTCATACACCAAAAGTTAAAGTACTGATTATATCCTGCTATGTAACACCAACACAAATAAAACCAATTTTCAACCTCCTCCTTTTAATATGTCACTCCTTGACTTATAACGTGTCTTCGTATTCGAGACGTTCAATGTCATACACACCTTGGGATTCCCGATTAGCTATAAAAGGAATAAAACTCTAAATATAGAGCTTTGTAACTGGCCGTATGACAAAGCATGTGTAGTTATATAATTTCCTTTAGTTTTCTATTTTTGACCAATTCTCTTCTCCCACACCCATCCAAGACATTTTATTCAGAATTTGAGCCGCCTCGTGGGAAAACCAACAATGTGCTTTCCGAACAGGTCCGACACAAACTGGCCTGTACACGCGCAGAAAAAAGCTAGAAGCTTGAAATTTTGGATTTAAGTAGAGGAGGAATTGTACTATTCCAGTAGCGAAAACAAAGGCGCTGATCAGCTTCGCGGTAACCGCGAAGCTGATCTGCGCCTTTGTTTTCGCATATGCAGATTGTTGGTTTTCCCACGAGGCGGCTCATTTTATTCAGAATTTATTGAGTTACACAAAATAACATTTCATTCAGTTTTACACCCTAACAAGACTATTTCACTCATTTGAGATTTATCAATCGGAAAGTTGGGCCAAAATGGGAGTACCCTGGCCCGAGAATAAACACATGACACACGTGCTAGCAGAACAGATGATACATAATATGCATCTTTATATGTTTTAAGCTATTTGTTTGTGTTGTTGCCCGTCAATAATTTTCAGTCATGTCAGGATGGAGTCACCACAGCCCTATTAGGATATGAGCTTCGACGCGAGAAAACCGGGCTTTGGGGTTTCCGACCAGGTCCGACACAAACCGGACTGTACAGTCACAGAAGAAGGCTAAAAGCTTGAAATTTAGGATTTAAGAAGAGAAATTGTACTATCCGTGTAGCGAAAACAAAGGCACAGATCAGCTTCACAGTTACTGCGAAGCTGATCTGCGCCTTTGTTTTCGCATAGGCAAAAATCTGGTTTTCTCATGCTGCGGCTCATATTTTATGCAAAAGCTGCCAAATGTACACTAACATCAGTCTTTATTTTTACAACAGTAACAGTAGTCATTCTATTTTTTTTTTTTTTTTTTTTTTGTTTCTAAAAATAATGACACATCTCATTATGAAAGTACATATTAAGATGAGCTATGTGACGAGAAAAACTATTAAAATTCCACTAAAACAACAACGACTAAAATCAGGCTGCCCCAAACATGCTATATGATATCAGCATTTTCAGGGATTTTTTCTGCAATTTTGGGAAGGGGCCCTAGGGCCTTTCTGATTGGGAAAATTAGCGACATACACCCAGAATTTGGGAAATTTTCAAAACATTCAAAGTTGATGATATTTTCCAATTTGACATAGTTAATTAAGGTTAATCATTTTAAATCATTAAATTATAACTTAAAATCAACATTTAACATCATTTCAAACAGCAGAGTTTTATTTTCACAATGTTTAGGAACTGTTGAAAAATTTTTTTCAGCTGTGATTGGGAATTTTTTTCTTCAAATTGGGAAAAAAGTCACCTGATTTGCATTGGGAATGGGGCCTTATTTCGGCCCCTGAGACACCCGAAAAAAATCCCTGATTTTATTGTTCCATGCCCCAGTGCATCCCGATCCCAAAACTGAACATTGGAGCCAGCATTTTCTGAGTGCATATTAGCAAGACAAGTTTTCAAACCTCATTCGTATACATATCAGATCAGTCTCCACAAGTACTTGAGGACATATTTGTGGGTTTTCAAGGAAGACATTTTCGGAGCAAAAAAAAAGTTGCGGTTACTTCTTATTCAGTTTTTAGACCACAATCTCTGCTTCATTTGAGGCACATTGAGCCCTGACACGAGAAAACCGGTCTTTGGGGTTTCTGACCATGTCTGACACAAACCGGCCTGTGCAGCTACAGAACATGTTTAGAAGCTTGAAAGTTCGGATTTAGGAAGAAGAGGAATTGTACTATCTGTTTAGCGAAAAAACAGGCGCTGATCAACTGTGCAGTTACTGCACAGCTGATCTGCTTCTTTGTTTTTGCATAGGCAAAAATCTGGTGTTCTCATGATGCAGCTCACATTGTTAGCACCAAGTCACCCTGTAATCCAGAGACAACGAATATGACTGAGAACAACAAACACAACAGTTACTGATCTCAACGTTTATGCAACTAGAAAATGTGTTTAGGAAACACTATGCCCCCAACTGGTAAGCCACTTTCAAGATGTAAAAATGTCCAAAAAATGACTAAGTTCAAATTGTAAAAAAAGTGACAAAAATTAATCTGAGGAGTATATCCCAACCACATGCATATATTCAAAGCATGGTCACAATGTCTGCAAAGTTTCAAAAGTATCGGTATTAAATTGTAGGAGGAGTTGCGCACACAAGTTACCCTCTATCCATCCACTAAAATGCCCGAAAAAATGACTAAGTTCAAATTGTGAAAAAAATGACCAAAAATAATCCAAGGATTATATCCAAACCACATGCATATCTTCAGACCATGCCCATAATACATGTAAAGTTTTAAATGAATTGGCATGAAACTGTAGGAGGAGTTGCGCACACAAGGTACCCACTGCCCATTCACTTTCATTGTCAAAATGCCCGAAAAATGGCTAAGTTCCAATTGCAAAAAAAAGTGACAAAAATTAATCTGAGGATTATATCCAAACCACATGCATATCTTCAAAGCAAGGTCACAACATCTGTAAAGTTTCAAGAGAATCGGAATAAAACTGTAGGAGGAGTTGCGCACACAAGGTATCCACTATCTATTCACTTTATCAAGAATTAAAAAGGGAAATAACTCTCACAGAATTGGCCCCTAGCCCCTTGAATTTACCTGAAAGAAAAAATATGGGTCCTCTTAATTTTCATATACAAACTACATACCAAATTTCAAGATCCTAGCTCTAACGGTTCCTGACCAAGTGCTCATGCATCAGTATGATCACAGACTGACTGACTGCACGCACTCACTCACTGCACGGACAGACCCAAACCAATATGCCCCCTCAACTTCTTCGAAGTTGGGGGCATAATGATGGGGAATGAATGCCTGTTTGGGAACAACTTGTCACATATCATTCTTCTGAATGCATAATGCACCGGTCATTTGTAACCACTGCCCCCCATCACTGCCCCCAGTCATTTGTAACCACTGTCCCCAGTCATTTGTAACCACTGCCCCCAGTCATTTGTAACCACTGCCCCCAGTCATTTGTAACCACTGCCCCCAGTCATTTGTAACCACTGCCCCCAGTCATTTGTAACCACTGCCCCCAGTCATTTGTAACCACTGCCCCCAGTCATTTGTAACCACTGCCCCCAGTCACTGCCCCCAGTCATTTGTAACCACTGTCCCCAGTCATTTGTAACCACTGCCCCCAGTCATTTGTAACCACTGTCCCCAGTCATTTGTAACCACTGCCCCCAGTCATTTGTAACCACTGCCCCAAGTCATTTGTAACCACTGCCCCCAGTCATTTGTAACCACTGTCCCCAGTCACTGCCCCCAGTCATTTGTAACCACTGTCCCCAGTCACTGCCCCCAGTCATTTGTAACCACTGCCCCCAGTCACTGCCCCAAGTCATTTGTA
This sequence comes from Rugalucina vietnamica, assembly GCA_964017185.1. Classification (NCBI taxonomy): domain Eukaryota; kingdom Metazoa; phylum Mollusca; class Bivalvia; order Lucinida; family Lucinidae; genus Rugalucina; species Rugalucina vietnamica. Next base: position 56,269,459 of record OZ024878.1, read on the forward strand.
ACCACTGTCCCCAGTCACTGCCCCCAGTCATTTGTAACCACTGTCCCCAGTCACTGCCCCCAGTCATTTGTAACCACTGCCCCCAGGCATTTGTAACCACTGCCCCCAGTCATTTGTAACCACTGCCCCCAGTCATTTGTAACCACTGCCCCCAGTCATTTGTAACCACTGCCCCCAGTCATTTGTACCCACTGCCCCCAGTCATTTGTAACCACTGCCCCCAGTCACTGCCCCCAGTCATTTGTAACCACTGCCCCCAGTCACTGCCCCCAGTCATTTGTAACCACTGTCCCCAGTCATTTGTAACCACTGCCCCCAGTCATTTGTAACCACTGTCCCCAGTCATTTGTAACCACTGCCCCCAGTCATTTGTAACCACTGCCCCAAGTCATTTGTAACCACTGCCCCCAGTCATTTGTAACCACTGTCCCCAGTCACTGCCCCCAGTCATTTGTAACCACTGTCCCCAGTCACTGCCCCCAGTCATTTGTAACCACTGCCCCCAGTCACTGCCCCCAGTCATTTGTAACCACTGTCCCAAGTCACTGCCCCCAGTCATTTGTAACCACTGTCCCCAGTCACTGCCCCCAGTCATTTGTAACCACTGCCCCCAGGCATTTGTAACCACTGCCCCCAGTCATTTGTAACCACTGCCCCCAGTCATTTGCAACCACTGCCCCCAGTCATTTGTAACCACTGCCCCCAGTCATTTGTACCCACTGCCCCCAGTCATTTGTAACCACTGCCCCCAGTCACTGCCCCCAGTCATTTGTAACCACTGCCCCCAGTCATTTGTAACCACTGCCCCCAGTCACTGCCCCCAGTCATTTGTAACCACTGCCCCCAGTCATTTGTAACCACTGCCCCCAGTCATTTGTAACCACTGCCCCCAGTCATTTGTAACCACTGCCCCCAGTCATTTGTAACAAACTGCCCCCAGTCATTTGTAACCACTGCCCCCAGTCACTGTCCCCAGTCATTTGTAACCACTGTCCCCAGTCATTTGTAACCACTGCCCCCAGTCATTTGTAACCACTGCCCCCAGTCATTTGTAACCACTGCCCCCAGTCATTTGTAACCACTGCCCCCAGTCACTGTCCCCAGTCATTTGTAACCACTGCCCCCAGTCATTTGTAACCACTGCCCCCCACCTACGGAGAAGGGTGGAGAATAGCCTGGCTAAAGTGCAGGGCAATTACTTTTTGAGGTTCCTCTCCGTGCAGGGGAAATGCCCTGCACTTTAGCCTTGCTATCCACCACCATTCCCTATAGGTGGGGGGCAGTGGCTACAAATGACTGGTGCACTGCATGCATTTACCTATCTGCCCTTAACTTGAAGACATTACAGCTGATTAAAATAGTTTCCATTCACCTTGACAAAGAAATTAAATCACATTTATGGACTGGGCTAGATTACTCATCATCATTCTCAAGAAATTATTGATTGATCTACATACGATAGATCAGGCGATCTTCACAACTTCTAAGAAGCATTAAAATAATAATTTGAAATCGGCCACTACATGAGAAAACCATAAATTTTCATAGGCGAAAACAAAGCTGCAGATCAGCTGTGCAGTAACTGCACAGCTGATCAGCACCTTTGTTTTCGCTGCACGGATAGTACAATCCTTCTTCTTAAATCCAAAATTTCAAGCTTCTAACCTGCTTCTGTGACTGTACAGCCCATTTTGTGTCTGACCTGATCGGAACCAAAATTGTTGATTTTCTCACGCACAGGCTAAAATAATAATTTGAATTCGGCCACTGGTAGGTCGAAAGGCTTTGAGCTTTGAGACTGGGTCCACCTTGGTTCTGTTCAATCGTCTGATCATAACATTTTCCAATTATTTCTACAGATCAGCAAAACATCACAGACTACAACAACACACCAAAAGCACAGACAATACTTATATCAGACTGCGTGTCTGAATATCTGCAAGTTTTCAAATCAATGATTTTCCAGTGTGACTTCTAATTTTTACCTGCAGTAGATCATCAATCTGCAATACGCCAAGGCCACAGATACAAAATTCATCAGGAAAACATGTTCATGTTATATATATCCCTTATACCCCGCTTTTACATAACAAAACTGGGGTATGCAGGGGTATACAATTTTTTCTTATTTTTTCTTTGGAAAAGCAGGCTTTCTGATGACAAGACTCATGTCATGGTGACTGAAATCCAACTTTGTTTTTTTTTGTCTAATCATAGGTGCAGTGGTCCACGTCTAATTAATCAATTCATTGTTTCTTACACCAAATGACACAACTTCAACATTCCACAAGGTAACAAAACCATGATCTAAAAGAACAATGTCTGTACAAGATAGCATTTTTCCACATACTGGTAAATTTTGAATGAAACCGTTGGTAATTGGTCTTATAATTTGGACAGCAAAACAATTACTTCTACCAGGTATTAATTTAATCGTTACATTTTAGTACAGGGAAGTAAATCAAGTTAAAAAGGGAGGCAACTGAAGCATAACTCGGGATAGGGGCAACAGTACCTGGATAGTACCGGTGCTTTGCTGAGTATACGCAAGTCGCCTTATGAGAAAACAAACAATCTGCATATGTGAAAACAAAGACGCAGATCAGCTTCGCGGTGCTGATCAGTGTCTTTGTTATATTCCCTACACAGTACGCTTCCTCTTCTTCTTACATTATAAATTTCAAGCTTCTATCCTGCTTCTGCGCTTGTACAGCTTGGTTTGTGTCAGACCTGGTTGGAAACCCAAATTGTTGGTTTTCTCATGCGAAGACTCATGTGCCTTGTTCGCAGAGATGAGGTTCAAATCCATGGGCCTCTCTATTTAGAGTTGTGACACTATAGCTAGGCCATCATGCTCTCCAAATGAACCACAGCATCCAATGGATGCCAGTATCTATTTTCTCCCAAATAAAATGAGCTGTCACAGAAGAAAACCAACAATATGAATAGGTGAAAACAAAGGTGCAGATCAGCTGTGTGGTAACAGCACAGCTGATCAGTGCCTTTGTTTTTGCTCCACAAATAGTACAATCCCCCTTTTTCTTAAATCCGAAATTTCAAGCTTCTAGCCTGCTTCTGCGACCGCACAATCCGGTTTGTGTCAGACCTGGTCGGAAACCCCAAAGACTGGTTTTTCTCGCATCGCTGCTAAAATTTCAAGATAAATCACTGGGATAATCCTGTGATAAAGCCTGTGCCAAAACCTATCACTATTTTGTGCCAAATCTCTGGTGAAGTTATATTCTGCACTCTTCAATGATATGTGCCACTGTTCCACAAAAAAAAATACAAAAATGGAACATGAAGATGGGCCAGAGCGGATGATGAGCTCTCAAGATGTAACCAAGATGTCATCTGGACATGTCTAAAGCATGCACAGTTTTGCATGTATGTGAAAACAAAAACACTGATCAGCTATTAAGTAGCTGACACCTGATCAGTGCCTTTGTTTTTGGTACAAAGATAATAAATAGAATGAGCCGTGTCATGAGAAAACCAGATTTTGCCTATACGAAAACAAAGTGCAGATCAGCTGTGCAGTAACTGCACAGCTGATCAGCACCTTTGTTTTTGCTTCATGGATAGTGCCATTCATCATCTACTAATACCCAAAATTTCAAGCTTTTAACCATCTTCTGGGACTGTACAGGCCAGTTTCTGTCAGACCTGGTCGGAAACCCGGAAGACCGGTTTTCTTGCGTCGCCGCTCGAATTTCCTCCTTCCTGTACCTTCAGTGGCAGTACTACCCAGTTTATGGTGGGCTTGGTCATAAATCCTGAAGGCAGATATTCTTGTTACTGTGACTGGGATCACATGGTTCTGTTTTAAGCCAATAGGTCTGTTTTGTTACATTTTGTTGTGCTCATCCAAGCACCTAAGTATCAATGACATAATAAACAGGTAGCAGCAGCTAAACTAAAGACTTTTCTAAAGCCTTATTTCAACCAAAGCAAATGGCATACATACAAAAAAGTTTATCCAACATGAGCATTCATATCTAAACTTGATGAGAATGTTGTAAACTGGCAGTAGCAATTTTGTAGCTAGGGAAGCTTATTTGTCTTAGATGATGATCAGAATGCTGATTCTGTATGTAAGGTTTCTCGTGGCAAAGCTCAAACAAGGATAAGATAAATTTAGCACTAGAACTATATATGTTTTCCCAAGGTTTCAATGAAGAGATAGTGTTCCATCTAAACTCTGATACCCAAGGTCAAAAGGTTAAGGTCATTGTTGATAGGCATCAAAGGTCAAGGTCAAAGGTCATTTAAGTATCAAATCATAAAATACTGAAGTTCTTTCTTTTAGTTTTAAAAGCCTTTTTCTTTTTACCAAAGGCAAGATAAAGTATGCACTGAGCATCTCTTAGTTGTATGAGCCCAACGACAACTGGCATATAGCACCTAAGTAAATTTCCAAGTCTGTCAGCTTGGCCTTGAAATTACTGAAGTCGATACCATCTCTTACCAAACTTGAAGCCAACAAAACAGTATTATAGACCAATATGAACATCTTCCAAACTGTGTGAAGTAAAAGCCACCAGTTTTGCTTAGCTTAAGACCGAACGATTCAAGGAGAGACTAAGCAGATGACCCAATTCATATCTGGGTAGGCCAAAATGGAATAAATTAGAGAATCCTCCCAACCAAACCGACTGAGGCCTAGTACATTCATATCAATTGGGCAACAAGTTCTGAGAAAAGTCTTTTTGTAGAGGCTGGCCAGAGAATTCCATTTTCCAATACAACACTGGCTATAAAACACTTGTATGCAATAATCAATAGCCTGGCTGAATTTGTGCCGCGCCATGAAAAATCAACATTTTGCATATGCGAAAACAAATCCGCCGATCAGCTTCGCAGTAACTGCGAAGCTGATCGGCACCTTTGTTTTTGCTACACAGACAGTACAATTCCTCTACTTTCTAAATCCAAAATTTCCAGCCTCTAGCCACCTTCTGTGCTTGTACAGCTTGGTTTGTGTCGAACCTGTTTGGAAACAACATTGTTTGTATTTTCGTATCACAGTTCATTTTTTCTCCCATTGATCCTTCTGCACTGAGCCGCGTCTCAAGAAAACGGGTCATCGGGGTCTCCTACCAAGTCAAACACAAATCAGCCTGTACGGTCACAGAAGAAGGCTAGAATCTTCAAATTTAAGATTTAAGAAGATGATTATTTCTTCCATTCTGTAAATCAAAAACAAAGAATACTGCACAGCTAATCTTCGTCTTTTGTTTCTCCTATGAAAATAACCTGTTTTCTCCTGATCTCTCTGTACTACCACTGTGGCGGTGTTTAGACCTAGCGCAACATCACACCATTGGCACATATCAAGCGCCTTGCCAATACAGGCTTCAAAATGCCAGCTCTCGAGATAATTATGATTGTCCATATCAGAAAGAACCAGAGACTCTTTCCAGGAGTAAGTTATTCTTCACTAAAGCCTGCTAAAAAATAAAATCGCCTCATCAAATTACTCACTGATCAAGCTGATATAGCCAATCAGTGACAATCAATTACCATTTGAATCATTTTTGTTGGTTTGTATGCTTGTTTTGTGTTTTAGCATCCTGGTCAATAATTTTGGTCATGTCGGGATGTCACATATAAATATCTTGGGTCTTTTCAAGTTCATGTGGAAAACAACAGGGATCACATTGATGACAGTCAACTGTGTTAGAAAACAATCAGTTTCAACTATTTATGAGCAATAAATACTGACTCAATATTTTCATCATATCAAGGTATTTCTGTGGCCAAAATGTTGCTAAGCTGTAGAGTGTAGACCAGATAAGCCTTCAATGATGACTACAGGGATCAAAGTGCCCAGCTCTCCCCGGGTTCCCACCACCCCCTAAGTTTTAGCTAATTCTTGTTTCCCCATTTTGTCACATTTTGCTGGTATATGTTGGTTTATGTACCCATTAAAGTTGCCCATAAATGACCATTTTAATGGTAATCCACAAGGTAAATGAGTGGCATCATGAGAAAAGTCAGATTTTTGCACATGTACCTGTATGAAAAAACAAAGGTGCAGATCAGCTGTGGAAAAACTGTTGTGCAGTAACTGCACAGCCTTTGTTTTAGCAACACAGACAGTACAATCCCTCTTCCTCTTAAATCTAACATTTCAAGCTTCTTACCTTCTTCTGTGATTGTACAGGCCAATTTGTAAGAGACCTGGCCAAAAGCCATAAAGACTTGTTTTCTCACATTGCAGCTAAAATAATCATATTATCTGTTGAGATAGTCCACTACCACACCTGCCCTTATCATTTAATTAATTCATGATTAAAGGGTATCAAATCATTTACATGTGAAGGCCACATACATTTGTACCCTGGAGCATTAGTGTACAGATCTACCTGCACATGTATTTGGCAGAATCTTGAACAGGCACAGGGTTTACTAGAATTTTTTTTTCAATGACTTATGTTATGAAAGTGAAAGCAGGGTCAAAAAACAAAAAGTGCTATGTTTAACATGTAAAAATGAAAATATAAATTGAGCTTTCCATATAAAAGTGGTGGTTTTACTAAAATCAGACATTGATAGTAAATTTGTGTATCTTGTGATTTTTTTTTTTTTTTTTTTTTACTATATTGTTTTATTTAGTAGACCGAGACCGGTTTAGGGTATTCATTGCACGGACATGTTTTCCTGATGGCTACAGCTATGAAGACGATATTATTATCTACCAGCTCTAAAAATAAGACATTTTGTGTTGCAAGGTTCTCAGAGTTTTAATGTTATTTTAACTAGATCTGAACATGCTTTAATTATACAGAGAAAAACGTGATTTATTTGAAATTATTTCACACTCGCCACAGTGACCTACGAGAGGCCCTGTCTTCGATCTATGTTCGATCAACGGACAGGCCATGTTCCTTTGCTTTCCCTGTGCTGGCTCAGTGAGTGTCTATGCTTGGGCTGCCAGTATAACTGGCTGTCATGTGGCTTGGCAATTCAGCTCAAGAACTGGTCAGACCATGATGATCATGTATTTCTTTCCCCGACATAAGGCGACATTGACATTTGGTCAGTCTGTGCTCCCACTAGAAGCATCAAATGAATAGTCCCTGTCCTGTCAGTTCAAGCATATATGTAACTGGTGTGGTATTGTCAGTTTGACATTTCACCAGTAAACTATTCTGATTGATCATTCTGATCTGAACTGATATGTGCCTTGTAATTTTGCAAAGTCTGCCAGACATTTTTCTGACAGAATGAAGTTTTCCACTGGACATGATGAAATTTTGATGGTTTTGTCCGACAGAACAGCACTTTTCGCATAGACTGATACCTTGTCAATGCTTTCTTTCTATATATACTGCAGCACCCTCTCGCGAGGATTATGTGCAGAAGGTGCATGCATACATGGTGGGTGGGGAACTGTTACAGGAGGCATTTACTAAAACACGGAATGGGACGGAACGAAAAAAAGACGGAACAGGCGGAACGTTACAGAACAGATTATTATGGAATACGGAACAAAGACGGAACAAACAGAATGCGAAAAGACGGAACAGGCGGAACGAAACGGAACAGAATATTATGGAATACGGAACACAGACAGAACATTCGGATTGCAAATTATTATGGAATACGGAACAAAGACGGAACAAACAGAATGCGTCCTGTCCTGTCAGTTCAAGCAGTATATGTAACTGGTGTGGTATTGTCAGTTTGACGTTACACCAGTAAACTATTCTGATTGATCATTCTGATCTGAACTGATATATGTGCCTTGTAATTTTGCAAAGTCTGCCAGACATTTTTCTGACAGAATGAAGTTTTCCACTGACATGATGAAATTTTGATGGTTTTGTCCGACAGAACAGCACTTTTCGCACAGACTGATACCTTGTCAACGCTTTCTTTCTATATATACTGCAGCACCCTCTCGCGAGGATTATGTGCAGAAGGTGCATGCATACATGGGCGTCCGCTATAGCTCAGTAAGGAGCGAGGAGGTTCCTTGCTTTGCTACATACCACTTTCGTACGGGTTCGCGGCCCACTGTCGGCCAAATGTTTTTCAGAATAAAAAATGAATTAACCCGTCGAAATGTATGTGGTCTGGCTGTCGCCAGGCGGACGCGGTGGTTTCACAGGCATATTCCGGGTATGCCGAGATATGTCCTGGCTTTCCTCCACCTTAGACAGCCCTCGCCATTACTGCATCTGGGAGAGGGACTTTGGGTAGAATGGTGCAGTGGTGGCGAGTAGCAAGTTGTAAATATGTAAAGGGGAGGGACAACCTCAGTGATGGGAATACAGTAAATATGTTAGGGTGATGGTTGGTGGCGGGCAGTGTAGTTCTATCATTGGGGTCTGGTGATGGTAATACCCTTACTCGGGGTTAAAAACGAGGTGCGCCGATAAGTCAGCGGCGGAACACTATAACATACATACATACATACATGGTGGGTGGGGAACGTAAAGTTTTGACCAGTAACGAAAACTGGCACACTGCCTTTAAAATAAATTAATGACATTCTTACATCACTTATTTCAAATTTGAGAAAACGATACAGCAGCCAATTAATTCGGGATACCGCCAGTTCACAGGTGGAGCTGCCTGCTACAGAGTCTGCGAAAAAAAATCAGGTCAATCATTTCCAACTTTCAAGGATGTCGAGGAAAAACACAAACCTGCCATTCAATAACAGCTGAATTCTCGAGGAAACCGATCACTTAGAATACAACTTCAATGTCACTGAATTCCAAAATCACCGGCAAAAGTCTGCCTTTGAATACACACAAAGTTTAACACCCCGAAAAAATTACCATTCATCAAAAATTTTGTTCTCCATCTTGGAAATCAATCATGTGAATAGAATAGAATAGAATAGACTGGTTTTCAAATTTTTCGACCCCACCGAAGTAGAAGGTTCCGGGTCATTTCGGCCCATAACCATTTCGGCCCATGACCATTTCGGCCCATAACCATTTCGGCCCATACCATTTCGGCCCATAACCATCTCGGCCCATATTTTTTTTTTTTTTTTTTAGATAGCGACTTTTGGTTTTCAGTTTGTTGCATTTAGGTTTCGTTACAAGTTTTATTTTTAAAAAAAATAGGGTCGATTCTATTTCATAGATAGAGACTTTTGATTTGTTGCAGTTGTTTTTTTTGTTACAAGTAGTATTTAATAATAAGGCCGACTTTTTAGCCTGCAAATGACTTTCTCTTCGATTTTGGGCTTCATGGAGGTATGGCAACAATGTCAATTCTAGATAATGATTCAAACTTTGGTTGGGGTGTGTTTTTTGTTATGTGGCTCTTAATAGTCATCCGGCACGTGTCTTTATCTGACACGTGCCGGATGACTATTAAGGTATGAAAGAGCATGTAACAAAAAAGAAAATAAATAAGACCTTACCTCTGGGAAATATCCATAACACTTCTTTTCTATTGAATAATATGTCACTCTTATGTGAGTGATTTTTGACAGTTGCTGAGCTTTGATTGCAGCTGACATTTGATTTGAAACGCTTGTGTTCACCAGACTTGTGGGACCATCAATTAATTAACTGAAAATATATTGGCTTATATGTTTGTTAAAATCAAATTTAAGAAAACTTACTTTGAAACAAAAAGGAATAAATAAAAAATAAATTTTGAAAATGTGTTTCTTTTTGCTAATTTCAACATGAATTATCTGTGACATGTACATCGTAAAACAACGAAATGGTATGGCGATTTTAAACTGTAGAATTATTAATACTGATTTTTTTTTTATTTTCTAATTCAAGAAACATGCATTGTAAGCCATGTTTGTAACCAGATTTATATTAAAACTTTTCTAGAATGCTATTTGAGTAAAACATTCCATTTAGGGCAATGGTAATATTTTATGGGCCGAAATGGTTATGGGCCGAAATGGTTATGGGCCGATATTGTCATGGGCCGAAATGGTCATGGGCCGAAATGACCAGTTACCAAGTAGAATAGACTGGTATATTTTCCTCCTTTAACGGCGCACCTCTAATGTATCCAAGTCCGTCTATGTGTACATTCACCATTTCTGCATTTCCAAGAATAATCAGTATTGAACCCATGGGCATGTTGAGTTTAATTGAGCGGGGATATAAGAAAACGGTCTTTGGAGTGTAACGAACAGCCAAGCTGAGCCACAGCAAACCCCGTCGGTGGAAAAGCATGCTCACCCACCAAGGATGGTTTACTGCGCTATATAGTCAACACTTACTTCGAGTTTCTATTGGAATTTCTTACCAGTTCTGACACAAACTGTCTCTACAATTACAGAAGCAGGCTAGAAGCTTGAAATTTTGTATTTAAGAAGAAGAGAGATTTTCTGTGTTGCAAAAGAATGCAAAGGTCAGATGTGTAATAACTGCATGGGGCTAAAATAAATCATATCAAGTTGCTTCCAGTCTAGAACTTAGAACTTTAAAAGTGTACTACTGTGTAGCGCATGAACCCTGCAGTTTCAGTAACTGTCATTGACATACACCTTCAACCATGCACCTTCATTAACGTTGAAACTTTTTTTTTTTTTTTTTTTTTTTTTTTTTGCCAAGTATATAATAAGAGCTGTCGCATGACAATGCGATTGACAACATTTGGCTTTGTCAACTATTATGGCCAACTCAACTTGTAAGCCAAATAATCGGGCTCATGCATCCCTTACCCTTAATGCTATCAAGCAAAATCATTGAACCATGAAATTATGCCACAGTGATCTGAAATGACTTTAAGGTCAAAGGCCCAGTAATTCTAAAAGAAATATAAAATATATACATGTTACATGTATGTTCATACATGTATATCAAATGAGTATAAAGATGTTAGGCAAAATCACTTAACCATAAAATCAGGTCATAGTGACCGATAACTACTTTTGGGGTCAAAGGTCTGGTCATACACACTCATAATGTGAAAGAAACATGTTCATATACCAATTGAGTGTCAAGATATAAGGTGAAATCACTGAGGTAGCAGTCCACAGTTTTTTGAGCATTTTTCAGTTAATTTAGCTAGATCTGCCAAAATCGATAATAACTCTGTCCAATCTGGTGAACGATCCGACTTCGCCCATAAAATCATTAAATCAAATGACTAACAACAAAATAACATCATTTAAATCGCCTAGCACTGACTACCACCCTACCTGTATTGGGGATACTTTCCCCTACCCCTCTTTCAGACCAGTGAATTTTCGTAAAATATGCCTAAAGCCTGGGTCCCCATGCGTATTCTATGCAAAAGGATGCCCCATAAATCTCATGCAAATACTTGGACCAACTCAAAAGTACGAAAATGTGAACGGAACCTGAACCATAAATTAGGTCACATTGACCTATAATCACTTGGGGGTCAAAGGTCTGGTCATACTATCATATTGTGAAGGAAGTACACGTACATGTATGTTCATATTCCCATGGAGTGTGAAGGTATAAGACAAAATCACTAAACCATTAAATTAGGTCACAGTGACCTGTAACTACTTTGGGATCAAAGGTCTGGTCATACTCACTGATGTGAAGAAGCATGTTCATATTCCCATTAGGTGTGAAGATATAAAGCAAATTCACTGAACCATGAAACTAGGTCAGTGACCTACTACCACTTTAGGGTCAAAAGTCTGGTCCTACTTACTCATAATGTGATGCCGGGAAGTATGTTCTGATCAACTTTTCGTAATGAAACCACGCCCGTCCTTGGGAGAAATTGATAATTGAAGGGAGAAATGTAGAGGTTCTCTTAATCTAGTCCTAAAAACCCAAAATTTCAATTTTCTTTCTCTATTTGCTGTAGTTGTACGACTGGAGTTGTGTGAAGCCTGCTTGTAACCCCTGGTTAACAGGATTTCTTACTCCATCACTCTTATCACGTGGCTGCTCATTAGAATTGCCAAGCTTACTTTTACATTTGAGCTTCCGCACCAGAAAAACAACAATCTGCATATGCGAAAACAAAGACGCAGCGTCAGTTTTCGCTAAATAGATATAGAACATTGTCTCTTCTTTCCAATTTCAAGCTTCTAAACTGCTTCTGTGAATGTACAGGCCAGTTTGTATCGAACCGCGTCGGACACCCAGATTGTTTTCTTGTGCGAAGGCTCATTTTGTATTTTTCTCCATCAGACAGGCCAGCATCTGAATCCCCAGAACATGCTTTAGCATCACGATAACATGTTCGTGCAACGTATAACCAATTTTACTCATTTAATATAGTAAAACTGGGTTATATAGGGGTAAACAATTTTTTATCCAAAGCAGATTGTGGGTTCTTGGCGAGGCGTTTCTAACATGCACCCGCAATCAAAAGCAAAAATACTGAAAATATCTTATTTTTTATATTAGTGAAATTTTCAATTCTTACCTGAGAACATTCTCTGTTTATTGCATGGGCAAGTTTATATGTGTGGGTTTGCCCCCAAGGTTGGTCCATATTTTCATAAATATTCTCTACTAACACATCAGGAAAACATGTCCCTGAAATATATACCCCCTTATTATATTGTAAAACTGGGGTTTACAGGGGTATACCTATTTTTCTTATTTTTGATCCAAAACATAGATTGTGGGTACTTGTTAAAACCGCCTCGGCTAGGCGTTTCTAACATGTACCTACAATCAATGTTTTGAGTGAAAATATTAAAAAATATCGAAAATTTTCCACTGAAATTTTCAATTTTTACAGCTGAAAAAAATATCTGTATATTGCATGGGCACGTTTTTGTAATGTGACAGGACAGCATCTGAATAACCAGAACAGAATATCTACTACATAAGGTCTTCAAGGACTATAATATTATGTAAAAGGACTAGGAATAAAGTGATAAGAAATGTTTTTCTTCCAATATTTTTACAAAATATTACAATTTGAATGATTCTAGTATATGTGCTGACAAACCTCCGTAGCATTTTTTTTTTCAGATTATCACATACAGTAATTCTATCCTGATCTTAGCATTTGAATGTGGCTATAGGTTGGTTTCCTGATTTACTTCCCACTCATAAACTAAGGTCATATGAAGACGGGGCCCATCCGAAAGATTGGGGAAGCGCTGGATCAGACCCAATGCTTAGGGAGCTAACTGTTCTTTGTTTGAATTGATGCTTTATTTCCCAGTCAACAGCAATGATCATGTCAGGATGTCGCCTCCATTTTATGGGACTTTTACCCAACATCAGGAGGTCATGACACTCAAAATGTGCTGCATAAATATAACCACCTAAGCAAACCAATATGGCTTATATGTATGGATGGTTTGACTAAACCACTTTTCCTGGGCAGGCCTAACCAGTAATCAGACGGTCAGTCAGTAGTTTAGAAGCTTTGCCTGGAGACACAAGCAGACCATCTATTTCTCCTAGGCCCCAAAGGACACAACCTAGGACCTCTTGATTCAGTCTGATGCTCTACCACCAGGCCTTTAGCTTTTGATAGTAAATGATTTTTAAGCAATTTATGCAATTATCCAAGCTCAAGATATTTCTGAAATCATACTTTTCCTTCAATGACTATGAGACATTGAAATTTCCACATAAGCATGCAAACATCTAGTAATAGAATTTTACACTACTGAAATACAGTTACTCCTTTGGCATAGAAGCAGGCTTTAAGATGATACAATGATGGTGATGCTGATGATGATGGTGACTGTGATGCTCAAGATGACACACATCAACTATTGATGGTCAATGTTGTGAAAAATTGTTTTACTGCACAAGAATATTTTTCATGTATCCATAATGTCCTTCAACACATTAGCATCTATTTATAACCCTAATTGTCGATCCAACATGACCTTCCATGCCATCATTTGTGTCATAACTGTGAGTCTGTGATAAGTATGAAATTTGCTTTGAAAACATTTTGAAGTATCCTACAATTAGCATATCAGTTATGCTCCAATAAGGGCACACCCAGGTCTTTTCTAAACACCCAGGTCTTTTCTGTGCACACAGCAAAGCTAGAAAATTAGAAATTTTTCACCAGTTTAGTACATATTAATGCATAAATACCCGTATCACATGATATTAAAAGCCATTCATTAATGAAGAGAAAGCCATGCATTAATACTGCAATTCATGCACGCATGTGCTGTTAATACATAGCTTTTATTTATGTTCCTTACCGGGCGCCACACAAAGCACATGCTAATAATGAAAAACTGAAGTCCACACGTAACGAGCATAAAAATGAAAGCATTTACATGTATGAAAATGTGATGCGGCTGCAAAATATAGTGCACCATTATTTCTTTCATTTGTGCAGAATTTATGCAATAATAGTGATCAAAAATGACTTTTTGTCATTCATTAACATTCGCTAGGTTTCTACGGGAGTGTTGAAAACCAAGGGCTACCTTCAACACTCCCCTCGGGACCTAGTGAATGTTAATAAATGGAAAATCATATAGTAGTATAAAAACTAACTAAAAGCATTTTGCAAAGTAAATTGTTCGTTTGAATTGAGGTTTAACGTCCCAGTCAACAATTTTTAGTTATGTCAGGAGGGTGCCACTGTTTCCTGGGTTTTCCAGTACTCTGGGGAGTTAATATGTCTAGCACAAGGACACAATACTATGCCGCGCATGGGGATCAAACCCAGCACCTCTCCATTCAAGGTCTGATGGTCTACCACCATACTCCAAAATACTTAAGTTGCATCACCATTCAATTTTTTGTCTGTTGGCTTAGCAGGTTATGTGTTGTTTTTGGTTTAAGTGTGAGCTCATTTGAATGAAATTAAATTGGACATTTTGGACGATACTTTCAAAACTTAAGCGCACAATGAGATGAATAGAATGTATATGAGCTGCCACATCAGAAAACCAACAATCTGCATATGCAAAAACAAAGCTGCAGATCAGCTGTGCAGTTACTAATCAGCGCCTTTGTTTTGGCTCCATAGATAGTACCATACCTATACTTGCTAAAATTTGAAGCTTTTAGCTATTTTGTGTGACTGTACAGCCTGGTTTGTGTCAGACCTGGTCGGAAACCCAAATTGTTGTGATTTATTTTTCATGCGAAGGCTCATTATGTCCTCTTTATATCCTTTTTATCCACTTAGGTCCTTCACATGTCCTCCAATACTAGAATGTCAGTCATAGACAAGTCTGAAATTTCTTTCCTGGTCTTTTCTCTGTGATTCCATCTGTTTTGATATATCTTCCACTCTTCTAGACAGTACAGCTGAAACATTGATAGGAAAATGTCACCATATATTTGTACAGCTCAGATCTATACCTGGTCTCTGATCTATATCCACTCTCTGATCTGTACCCACGAAGTCCCTGATCTGTATCCACCTTTTCAATGTACTCCAATCTGTTCCCACGCATATCTCCAATCTATAACCACTTTATCGCAAAATCTATTTTAGAAGTATCTTGGAATGTGTTAGGGTATAAACATGAAAGATACAGATCAGGAAAAGCATGGGTACGGATCAGAGAACATAAATTCTTGTGGGTACAGATCAGAGAAAGCATGGGTACAGATCACAGAACATAGGTAATCGTGGGTACAGATCAGAGAAAGTGTGGGTACAGATCAGTGAACATAGGTTATTGTGGGTACGGATTAGAGAACTCGTGGATACAGATCAGGGTCAGGGTACAGTTTAGAGTCCTACAGATTTACCGGCCCTGATAGCTTAGTTGTTTAGAGTGTGTAGTTTAGGGAGCTGTAGGTTGTTGGTTCGCGCCCCGTCCCCTCCATACCAAAGGCAATGAAAATGGTGCCAGTGGCTGCCTTGCTTGGTGTTCAGCATAATAAGGCAAGTACTGGCTCCTCTTCTCTACCCATTTCCCACTTCAGATGGTTACCTGCACTCTTCCAGAGCAACAGTTTAATGGGCAGATTTAAGCCAGCCAGTAATTTTATATATTACTGAACGTTCCAAGGCGATACTTCTGTGGTGGTTCTTATTGTTTTATGTTTTGGTGTCGAATTTTTGTGCTGTTTGAGCCTTATGTATATTTTCATATTTTTAGTTAAGTTGAGGTATCTGAGTGGCTGTCCATTGGGAAATAGCTGCTCACTTGGCTTACGATATGTTTTCTTGGTATGAGTACCTTTGTGTCAATTTAGTTTTTTCCCACCCCTCTGTTTTTTGAAGTGGGAATTTCTTTCTGATTACGCCATTTCCTGATCGTTGCCTACTTTGACTTTTATATACAAGTGTCTGTAAGTGTACTTGATTTTGCCAGAAATGGCAACTTGTTCACTTAAATCAGTGCAAGAGAGGAAATTCACCATAAAACAATGCATCAAGCACATAATTTTTATGCTACTATAATGCTAGTCCATGTTTAATATGAACAACACAACTGGGTTTTCTATCTTCTGATACTGAGTCGATCAATTTCTGATCATCACCTCGGTTGTAATACATCTACAGACGATTTGATCAAAAGAAATCTCAATTACAGGCATGTAATAACATTTGAGCCGCCTCGTGGGAAAACCAACAATGTGGTTTCCGAACAGGTCCGACACAAACCGGCCTGTACAGTCACAGAAAAGAGCTAGAAGCTTGAAATTTCGGATATAAGTAGAAGAGGAATTGTACTATCCGAGTAGCAAAAACAAAGGCGCTGATCAGCTTCGCGGTTACCGCGAAGCTGATCTGCGTCTTTGTTTTCGCCAAAGCAGATTGTTGGTTTTCCCATGGGGTGGCTCATTTCTTGAACATGCCAAAGGTTTAATCTACTATTACCTGAATTGGTGTCTATCCATTGTAATGAGTCCATATGAGCATTCAGAATCTTTGTGATCTGTAATACCTGAAGAAAAACAAACAGAAGTGTTTTGGAAAAAAAAAAGTTAATATGTATAACGCTACATATCTTATGACATTCAAAGAAAAATCTGGCACAGCATTTCTGAGTACAATAAGAAAATACTTTTATACAAACTGTATAGTTTCCCCAATAATCTAGTGCTTAACATCCCTGGTAAACAGCTAACATCATGTTGGGACAGCCACGCTGTTCTTGTTTGTTTGAATAGTGGTTTAACATCCTTGCCAACAATTTTTCAGTCATGTCAGGACATAGCCATCGCTTCTCGAGTTTTTATCAATACACTGGGGAGTTAATGCATCTTGCTCAAGGACACAACAAAGGGGATTGAACCCAGGGCCTCTCGACTCAGAGTCCGATGCTCTACTACTATGCCACCATGCTCCCCATGCTATTCTTGAGCAAACCTCCTGGCGGCAGATTACCAGTACTCAGTGCACATTTTCCTTTGTCATTGTCTGACAGCTCTTCTTCTTGAATCAACTACAAAGAGGAAGAATGGACAAAGAAATGTTTTCACAACCAAATCTTCCCAAAAGAAATGCGCTGAGGTGGGGTCTGTAGGACCATATCTTGTCTACCTGAATCAAGGCAGACACGGTACTGATCTTAGTGATCTTTATGCCGTGTACAATATTAGCCATGTCATGAAAATAAAAAACAACAGATTTCTACTTGTGCAAAAACAAAGGCGCAGATCAGCTATGCAATGACAGAACAGCTGATCAGCGCCTTTGTTTTCACTATATGAACAATATAATCCCTCTTTTCTGGAAATTCAAGCTTCCAGAAATTCAATGTTCTAGCTTCTCCTGTGACTCCACAGCCAGATTTGTGTTAGACCCAGTCGGAAACCCCCAAAACCGGTCTTCTTTTGTCGTGGCTCATATCATTTGAGCTACTACAACACATACTGGATCAGTGGTATCTTGCTGACTGTTTGATGTATTCAGATCGCCTTCAAATCTTTAATATAGCAAAACTGGGATATACAGGGGTTTACCTATTTTTCTTATTTTTTCTCCAAAGCATAGATTGTGGGTACTCGTTAGAACTGCCTCGGCGAGGCGGTTCTAACGTGTACCTACAATCTATGTTCTGAGCAAAAACAAGAAAAACATCAAAAACATTTATACTGAAAATTTTCAATTTTTACAACTTAGGAAAAATCTGTATGGGCGTGTTTTCGTAATGTTAAGTTACTACAATACATACTGGATCCGTGGTATCTTGCTGACTGTTTGATGTGTTCAGGTGATCTATAATCTCCTTCAAATCTTGTACCATTCTCTTTAATTGGGCATCAATGTTATCTGCTAGCTGGTACCTGTTGAAGATATAATCTTGTTACGATAGAATTTTTACTTTTTTGTTTGTTCTATGTTATTTGCTAGCTGGTACCTGTTGAAATATAGCATATAAGAGATATTGTGTGACAAATCAAACTTCTTTGAACCTTATATTTCTTTGATAACAAATGCTGACATTGGTGACTGGTCTTAGTATTCACTGGATACAAAGCCTTAACAACTGATAAAGTTAGGCAGCACTACAATTTCCTTATTATACAAACATCCTATATGTATGTGTGTGTTCGGGGTTCTCCCAATGGTACCATTGGTTGGTAACATTTGTACCATTGGTACCAATGGCATTACCATTTTTACCATTTGCACCAATTTCTTTACCAATGGTATCATTGGTAATTAAATTGGTACAAATGGTAAAAATGTTACCAACCAATGACACCATTGTAGAACCCCGAACACACACTACATTGGCTGATATCACACTATATATACTTAAAGCCAGATGTACGTAATTGACCTCACGGTAGAAATCTTTTATTTTTTGCATGCGAGTGTATTTTGATGCCCTACAAACGAAAATGAAAAGAAATCGATACCGTTCCAAGCTTGTTTTCGAGATATCGGCCTTCAAAATCGTCAATTTTGAGAGCGAAAATACATTGACGTCAACGTAAATCCGATTTTTAGACCCCCTTTTTTGTTACTTTTCTTGATATATTTAAAAAAATCCACGGTAGGATTTTTTTAAAAACTGATATGTAATAGAGAAGTTCCTGAACTACAAGTAGATAACGAGAAAGTCCTTGGTTACCGGATTCGTTTTCCTGCTATAAGCGTTCGAAGAGAGGTAGTCGTTGCTGAATTCAGTACGTTTTACGCGCGACGTCGATTTTGCGCCAAAATCTCCGACGCTATTTAATATTTCAATAATGCTAAATGTAGCGCAAATGATGTTTTCCTCAGGATAACATGTCCACAATCTATATATTGAGCAGAAATAATAAATAATATATATTTTTTTACATTTGTGAAGTACTCTGCATAATTGTATGGAAACAGTTTCGTATTCCGAGCGTAAAATGACGATAGAAATGACGTTTCGAGCGAAAACTGACGTTACGAATGCGGCGTAAAAATGACGTTTCGACCCTTGTATACGCACGTTCTTTTAAGCGCCTTCAATTACGTACATCTGGCTTTAAAATAGAGTGACATATTTAAAGGAAGCATGTAAAATTGCAAAACTTCCAAATTTGTAAAGAAATACGTGTATGCTAAACTATCAATTAACTCGTCTGAATACCCTCTGTCTATAGGCAACTAAAAGGCAAAACAATTCCAGGGCCTGAGGTCAAAAAGCTTTTTTCATATCAAACTCAGCTGAGACTAAAATTTATCCTGCTCATAAATGTTAAAATGCCAACAATTGTTGGCATTTTAACATTTATGAGCAGGACAAATTTACTAGCTTTTGTGGTCTGTACATGAAATGTCAATTAATTTGGACTATTTCAGTATTTATGAAAATTTAATTTTCATGCTCAGCTGAGTTGAGCATGAAAAATGTTTTAAAACCTCGGGACGAGGACCAGAACCTACGTGTTTTCTCTCTCCAAGTCAGCATGTGGCTGGAAACTAGAGCTGGGTAGCTGCTCTAGCGACTTCTCTAGTGGTACCAGTAAATCTTCCAGCTCTCTTTGCTGCGACTTGATAAAGCTGAGTTCTTGCTCTAATTTACCCTGGTCAACTTTGACTCTCTCCATGTCACTGTTTAATGTGGTGATCTTTAGAAATATAAAGGAGAGTTATTGTTGTAAGTTGTGTTAAAGTTTTACTTCCAACTTGAAACTGTATATCAATAATCTAAGACGTTGAGTTCAATATGGCCTTTACCTCATTTTCACCTTTACACCAACAGCCTATTCCAGGTATTGACATGTGTCGCTTGCTGTAGAAAAACTCTTCCAATTCAACTGCAAATGACCTTTATTAACTCTGTATGACCTTGGCCTACATATCAACCGTCCTTGACCTACTTTTTCACACACCTTTTCGCCATTATCCACCAGCAACCTATCCCAGGCATTGACCTGTGTAACCTGCTGTAGGAACACTCTTACTTGTTAATGACCTTAAATTCCATTTGACCTTGACCTATAAATAATGAATTTTCTATGACCTTCAATTAAGTTAACCATGACCTATTTCAACACACCTTTTCGCCATTATCCACCAGTAACCTATCCCAGGCATTGACTTGTGTAGCTTGTTGTAGGAAAACTCTTTCTTGCTCTTCTAATTCTCCCATCCATTTGTTTATCTGTTCCTCTAGTTGTCTGTAATTCATGGCCTTACCCCCTAGACCTGGGCCCGGGGCTGTGGCACCAGCTGTGGTGCTCGTCGGTGCCGCAGTAGAAGTGGCCGTAGCCGTGACTGGTTTACCGAACCCGAATCCTCCGAGACTGGGTGCGGTAGAAGCCGCTGCAGTGGTAGTTGTAGTTCCAGTGAGGGGTTTTGCACCGAAGCCTCCCAGTCCCCCCAGGGTCGGGGCTGTTGTTGTTGTTGTTGCTGATGATGATGCTGGTGTGCCTGTGGTGAGAAATTTGTTTAGTTTGTTGTTATACATGGTTCAAACTTTGATATTGTTTATTATGTGATACACAAAGCTGCCATATAGGCATGAGTGGCTGCCTATTGGGAAATAGTCGCTCAATTGGCTTACAATATGTTTTCTAAGTATAAGTACCTAATTGTCAATTTAGTTTTTCCCACCTCAGTTTTTGGAGTGGGGAATTTCTTTCTGATTGCACCTTTTCCTGATCATTGCCTACTTGTACCTCTTTATCTACAGTCAAGGGCCCAAAAGTATTTCTACAAAGATGTGAATTACATAGATGTTTATGTAATTTTCATGTTCACAAGAAAAAAAAAAACATCCTGCATCTCTTGGCCAACATTTTTATATTTTTGATGCCATTTGAAAGTAAATAAGATAAGATCTAGACTAAGCTACACTTAAACCCAATAAGAGCTGTCGCAGGACAGCGTAGCTCGCCTGACTTGTGCTTTGCCACTAAACTTATCAAAATCTATGACCCATGACCTTGACCTCAAGGTCGCTCAGGTGGGCTGTGATGGTACAGCATAAAATTTCAGACCAATATCCACAAACGTGCAAAGTTTCAACTTGATCCATCAACATAGAGGTATATAGACTTCAAAAATCTTTAACCCAAAACTTTAACCAAAAATTTCTAAGGCCATGACCTTGACCTCAAGTTCACCCAGGGTGGGTCATAATGGTACAGCATAAAACTTCAGACCAATATCTACCAACATGCAAAGTATCAACTTGATCCATCTACATGTTCAAGAGATATAGACTTCAAAAAACTTTAACCGAAAACTTTAACAAAAAAATTCTAAGTCTGTGACCTTGACCTCAAGGTGGGTCATGATGGTACTGCATAAAACTTCAGACCAATATCTACCAACATGCAAAGTATCAACTTGATACATCAACATGTTCAAGAGATATAGACTTCTAAAAACTTTAATGAAAAAGTCACTAGAGCACGAAATATAGGTCAAGGTCACTAGATCAATGTGGGTGCAAAGTCGAGACATCGCGGAGAAGCCATATGCAAGGTTTGATGGTTGTAGGCTTTATAGTTGATGAGATATTAAGGGTTGGCTTAAAAAATGATAAAGTCACTGGAGCATGAAATATAGGTCAAGGTCAGTAGGTCAATGTGGGTGCCGAGTCGGGACATCAAGGAGAATCCATATGCAAGGTTTGATGATTGTAGGCTTTATAGTTGATGAGATATTAAGGGTTGGCTTAACCAGAGGACCAATGGTCCTGTAAACGCTCACCTGAAACCCAAGATATATACCAATAAACTTGTTTGACTAGAATGGTAATATACATGTATATAACCCCAGGGCCGGGTCAGAGCAACCCCTGGAGTCAATTTCTTTTTCAAATCATAAAACTTCAGTCCCTTTGCCAATTTCCTGCAAGTTTTGCCCTTCAAATGACATTTTAACACTTTTCTCTATTCAAATGCATGGCTGACCTATGTTGACCTTGCAGTAAAATAAGTCAAGGTCATCCCAGGGTCATGATTTATATAAACTTTATAGAACTCCCCCTGATCCTTCATGCCAAGTTTCAAAATCATAGGGCCTCTGGTTCTAAATAAGAGGATTTTTGGAGGTTTTTGCTATTTATAGCCATGGCGGCCATCTTGGTCATGTGACCTTGACCATTTATATATACTTTCATTCCCACTTTCTAACAAGGCTCCTCATAAAGTTTGGCTTTGATTGGCGGAGCAGTTTCAGAGAAGAAGATCTTTGAATATTACTGTAACATGTTTGTTATATGACTGAAGGAAATCCTGTCTCCTGATTGGTTCATTCAGTATTAATAAATCCTTATATTTCTCTGAAACTAGACCTAACTGAAGAAAACCAGATCAAACCAGTTCCTGGAGGTTAATTATTTTGACAGGTTTTCTATATTAACCTCCAAAATCTATATTACGCTCCTGAGTGCCCAAAAATAGCACCAGCATGAAATCAACATGGGCTTCATGAAATTGACATGATTTGATGTATGTGTATAAAACCTGCCAGTTAGCTATAAATAGCCTGAACTTATTTCAGTTCATGAAATCTACATGCTTTGCAGTAACTCACTATTACAGGTAAACAATGCATTAGATAGTGAGGTGTATTTGGTGATAATTAAGGGATAATCTTGTTTAATTTTGTTTGCCTCCGGCCTCGGTGAATATCACTTTTTCAGGTAGATAAATCCTTATACATGTATCTACCTCATTGAAGTCAATAACTGTATAATATTGCCCTGGGGTGGGGGCAGACAGACCCCTGGGGTCCAAATTTTTTCAGAATCATCAATCTTAAGTCCATTTGCCCATTTCCTGCAAGTTTTTCCCTACAAATGATATTTTAACACTTTTCCCCATTCAAATGCATGAGGGCCCTATGTTGACCTTGCCGTAAAATAGGTCAAGGTCATCCCAGGGTCATGATTTATATAAACTTTGTAGAGCTCCAGTCACTGATGCTTCACACAAAGTTTCAAAATCATTGGCCTTCTGGTTCTGGAGAAGAAGATTTTTAAAGTTTTTTTTTCTATTTATAGCCATGGCAGCCATCTTGGTCATGTGACCTTGACCATTTATATAAACTTTCTTTCCCCCTTTCCAAGAATGCTCCATATGAAGTTTGGCTTTGATTGGCCAAGCGGTTTCAGGGGAGAAGATGTTTCATTATTATGGATATAAACATGTATATAGCCCCGGGGCAGGGGCAGACAACCCCCCAGAGGCTAAAATTTTCCATTAACATTAATCTTCTATCCATTTGCCTATTCCCAGTAAGTTTTACCCATTAAATAGCTTTTTACGATTTTTTCCCATTCAAATGCATTGGCGACCTAAGTTGACCTTGCCGTAAAATAGGTCAAGGTCATCCTAGGGTCATGATTTATATAAACTATAATGGGCCCGCATCCCCAATGCTACATACCAAGTTTCGTGGAAATCGGCCCACTGGTTCTGGAGAAGAAGATTTTTAAAGGTTTTTGCTATTTATAGCCATGGCGGCCATGTGACCTGGACCATTTATATAAACTTTCGTTCCCCCTTTCCAAGGATGCTCCATATGAAGTTTGGCTTTGATTGGCCAAGCGGTTTCAGGGGAGAAGATGTTTCATTATTATGGATATAAACATGTATATAGCCCCGGGGCAGGGGCAGACAACCCCCCAGAGGCTAAAATTTTCCATTAACATTAATCTTCTGTCCATTTGCCTATTCCCAGTAAGTTTTACCCATTAAATAGCATTTTACGATTTTTTCCCATTCAAATGCATTGGCGACCTAAGTTGACCTTGCCGTAAAATAGGTCAAGGTCATCCTAGGGTCATGATTTATACAAACTATAATGGGCCCGCATCCCTAATGCTACATACCAAGTTTCGTGGAAATCGGCCCACTGGTTCTGGAGAAGAAGATTTTTAAAGGTTTTTGCTATTTATAGCCATGGCGGCCATCTTGGTCATGTGACCTGGACCATTTATATAAACTTTTGTTCCCCCTTCCTAAGGATGCTCCACATGAAACTTGGCTTTGATTGGCCAAGCGGTTTCAGAGGAGAAGATCTTTGAAATTGTGAACGACGGGCGGACGACGGACGGACGACGGAGCATGGGTATACTATAAGCTCACCTGTGAGCCTTCAGCTCAGGTGAGCTAAAAATGACAAAGTCACTAGAGCACGAAATATAGGTCAAGGTCACTAGGTGAATGTGGGTGCCGAGTCGGGACATCGAGGAGAAGTCATATGCAAGGTTTGATGGTTGTAGGCTTTATAGTTGATGAGATATTAAGAGTTGGCTTCAAAAATGACAAAGTCACTAGAGCATGAAATACAGGTCAAGGTCACAAGATCAATGTGGGTGCAAAGTCGGGACATCGAGGAGAAGCCATATGCAAGGTTTGATGGTTGTAGGCTTTATATTTGATGAGATATTAAGAGTTGGCTTCAAAAATGACAAAGTCACTAGAGCACGAAATACAGGTCAAGGTCACAAGATCAATGTGGGTGCAAAGTCGGGACATCGAGGAGAAGCCATATGCAAGGTTTGATGGTTGTAGGCTTTATAGTTGATGAGATATTAAGGGTTGGCTTAAAAAATGATAAAGTCACTGGAGCATGAAATATAGGTCAAGGTCAGTAGGTCAATGTGGGTGCCGAGTCGGGACATCGAGGAGAAGCCATATGCAAGGTTTGATGGTTGTAGGCTTTATAGTTGATGAGATATTGAGGGTTGGCTTCAAAAATGACAAAGTCACTGGAGCATGAAATATAGGTCAAGGTCAGTAGGTCAATGTGGGTGCCGAGTCGGGACATCGAGGAGAAGCCTTATGTAAGGTTTGACAGTTCTAGGCTTTACAGTTGATGAGAAACTAACACAGCATCTGAGCATTGTACAAAGGTATTCTAGATATTGACCTCTAGCCCCGCCCCCAGGCACGACCCCACGGGTCCCTTCACACTAAATCACAGAGGACCCTCATATGCAGCAATGTTCCAAATATGAATGATTTCTGGTCAGTGACTATCAAGATATAACAATTTTAAAAACTTTAACCGAAAGTGTGACGCGGACGCAAACGTACACGTAAACGTAAACGGGGACGACCGAAGTGACAACAATAGCTCTGTGCACTTCGTGCAGGCGAGCTAAAAATCTTTTATACATGCTTGTCGTGGATGAAATTCAACATGAACTCCTAGGTGTACCAAACACAAACCGCTTTAATAGAAATCATGGAAAAGTATTTCAAAACTTCAAGTTTGAAAGTAATCTCTTAACGTCTTACCAAATCCAGCGGCTGTTGAATTAGGAGCACCTAGCAATCCTAGCAACCCAGTGCCTGGAGTACTAGTTGTAGCTAAAAAGACAGAGAAAAAATTAGCTGTGCCATCTTGAAATCTTGTCTAAACATTCTGACCTGGCCCTGAGGTTATAAAATTTTTTCGTGCTCAACTCAGCTGAGACTCAAATTTATGCTTGAAATATTGTCTAAAAATTCTGACCTGGACCTGAGGTTATAAACTTTTTTCATACTCAACTCAGCTGGGACTCAAATGTTAAAATGCTGTAAAAATGATGTAATGACAATGGCAATATTGTTTGTTCGCTTGCTTTGAGGTTTTTAACATCCAACATATCTGGAAGGAGGGACTGCTTCCTAGATATTTACCAGTACTCTAGGGAGTTAATGTGTCTTGCTAAAGGACACAACACCATGCCCCAATGCCATGTGGGGATCGATTTGTTTTTTTGTTTGTGTTGAGGCTTAATGTCCCAGTCAACAATTTTTAGTCATGTCAGGACGGAGCCAACTCTTCCTGTAGGGAGTTAAAGTGTCTTGCTCAAGGACACAACACGATGGCGCTTGTGGGGATCGAACCCAGGACCTCTCGATTCGGAGTCTGACGCTCTACCACAACACCACCGCGCTCCCTCGAACCCAGGACCTCTTGGTTCAGAGTGCACTATGACCAAGGCACCGCCCTCCCCAAGAATGGCCACATACCTGCAGCAGAAGTTGCAGATGCCCCTCCCAGCACAAACCCTGAGGACTGTGTGGTAGTTGTGGTTGCGCCCAGTCCAAACCCTGCCCCAGGGGTGGCAGAGGTACCACCGAGCCCAAACCCAGTCGCTGGGGTGCCGGTTGTGGATCCTAGACCGAATCCTGCTGCAGGGGCTGAAGTTGTGGCTACAATAAATAAGCTTTGTTAATTGAGCCGCATCATGAGAAAACCTGCGAAAACAAATGTGCAGATCAGCTTCACAGTAACTGGGAAGCTGATCAGCATCTTTATTTTCGCTACACAGATAGTACAATTCCTCTACTTTCTAAATCCAAAATTTCCAGCCTTTAACCATCTTCTGTGACTGTACAGCCAGGTTTGCGTCAGACCTGGTCGGAAACCCAAAATGTTGGTTTTCTCATGCACAGGCTCATTTATGATGTAGTAATATGCTTTTCACTGGTTCAGGAGTCTAAATGATGTCACAAGTACATGTATTATATGTGGACATTCTGTTGCAGCTTTGTAAAGTAATGTTATGTTATGTTAAATGATTTTAAATGCTTGTCAGCAGAAAATTTCAAAATACATGTAATGACAATTATTGACTAAGTTGTAAATTTTGAAATCTTCGCCGAAAGTCTAAGTTCACCAACCTGGGGCTGCCGTGGAAGCAGCTGGTGTCAAACCAAATCCAAATCCTGCCCCAGAAGCCGCCGTACTTGTACCACCTCCTAGGGTAAACCCCGAAGCCTGTGTGGATGCTGCAGGAGTGGCCCCAAGGCCTAAACCTCCGGCCCCTGGAGTGCCCCCTAAGGTAAAGCCCGAGGATGGAGTGGGAGCGGCCACACCTAGCCCCATGGTGGCGGTAGTCTTTGGGGTTCCGAACAGGGAGGAGAAACCCAAGGTGGTTGTTGCGGGAGTCGAAGTAGCACCAAATGTTGCTGGCTGACCTGAAATATATGTCACAATATGAGAAAATCTGTCTTTGGGGGGTTCTGACCAGGTCCCGAGGTTATAAAACATTTTTCATGCTAAGCACAGCTGAGACTTACTTTATCCTGCTCATAAATGTTAAAATGCCAACAATTGTTGGCATTTTAACATTTATAAGCTGGATAAATTACAGGCTTTGGTGATCTAAACCTGAAATTTCAATTTATTTTGGCTATTTCAGTATTTATAAGCACTTGAAATTTCAATCTCCGCTGAGTTGAGCATGAAAAAAGTTTTATAACCTTGGGGCCAGGTCCGACACAAACCTGGCGGCATAAAGAGACTGGACTGCAATTATGTTAAAAAACTAAACTTGATAGACTTCTTAAATGAAAGCTAATGCATAAGCCTTAAATTTTAGTCAACAGTTTTTAAATATGAAAGAAATGAAACGCAACATAGACAAAAGCTACACAGTAATTCTACTATCTTTCTGATACTAAAGTAAATGCCATGTACCTGGTACATGAATATTGACTAGGAAATAATACTTTGAACAAATTAGACCAAGATACAACAGTTGTTTTGACTTACTTGTACTTGCAGCTTGCCCAAAGCCAAACCCAGGTGTTGCCCCACCAGTAGATGGTGTGGCTCCAAAGTTAAAACCAGTTGAACCCGCAGTGCTCCCTGTGCCACCAAAGGAAAACCCTGTTGACTGGGCTGTGGTTGGGTTGGTACCTTGAACGAAAGGGTTAAATCACTTTATGGGCAGAGCTATGGGAAAACTGTTTATCAGGTTTGCTGACCAGGTCCTACAAAGTCCTGGATGTACAACCCCAATTATATTATGGCTAGAGGCTTGAAATGTCAGGTTTAGTCTTTAGAAAGTATAGGAATTGTGCTATTGAGCGAAAAGGAAGACAAAGACTGGTAGTGCATATATGGTGCAGATGATCTTTTTAAATGTTGCACTGTATGGGCGGTTTGCCTATATAATAATTGGGATTTTTTTTCAGCCAATTGGGAAAAGAATTTTGCATCGGAAACGGGACCCAGGGGGGTTTGCCTATATAATATCTTTTTCTCACCTTTTTGGGAAAGTTTTGGTACCATTGAAATTGGGGAAAAAAGCATGATTTTGGGGAAAAATACTGTAATTTTTTAGCCAAATTGGGAATGTTTACCCTTTAAATTGGATTTTTCTGCTAATTGGGAATGTTTCAGGTAAATTATGTTTTTTTTTGTTTTGTTTTTCAGCCAATTGGGAAAAAAAAATTGTATCGGAAATGGGACCCAGTTTTGTATAATAGAGAAAAAGCCTTGAATGTCTGATCAGAGAGTCAGGCTGTGCTCTATTTATGAGAGTTAACGTCCTTTGCTATTCACTGCTTATACATGAAGCTATTCACTGCTTATGCATGAACAATTGAACATGCATCATTATGTTGATTTGTTTCTTGCATAAGGAAAGACAAATTGACCTACTAATAATGCGCCTCTTTACAGTTACCTGTGTTGGTACTGGGTGTCCCACCAAAGTTAAATGACATTCTGGCCTGAAACTTGTATTCTTGTCTTCAGAAGTGTTTTATCTGTAATAAAACATAACCATTTACATTGTGTTTGGACTGAACACATTATTCTCCTGGCATCTGATAAACTGCATTTCAGTTGTTGCCCTTGAAATTAGTAAAATAGCAGGCTGGGAGGATGAAGATATATTGCCAGACTTCCAGGACATAGTATCAATGACTGGCAGACAAGCACAAACCAATATAAATGTCATCAAATGGGTCAAGAGCGCTGATATTTCATTACCTCACTTAACCATTTGATCATCTCACCGCTGTGTCTAGTGTGGGTTCGAGACAGAATTACAGGCACTGCCAACAAAACTCTCGGCTTTATCAAAAGAAACATTAAGACAAAGATGTCAGGTGTAAGAGAGGCTGCGTATACTACCTTGGTCCGGCCGCAGCTGGAATATGCAGCAGCCATATGGGACCCCAACCATAAAGATAAGACCAAACAGATTGAGGCAGTCCAACGGCGGGCTGCACGTTGGACTGTTTGCAACTTTGACAGGACTTCTAGTGTTTCGGCCATGGTTGAAACTTTGGGTTGGCGAACTCTAGAGCAAAGACGTGCAGACGCACGGCTTTGCCTTTTCTAAAAGATAATAAACAATTTTGTAGCTGTGCCCCTCCCCGATTATGTCCAGCCAAACACTCGCCCATCCAGACGTGGTCATTCTATGACATTTTGCCAACTGTACACCCCAACAGACTACTATAAGTACTCTTTTTTCCCCCTCGTAATTGTGCAGTGGAATGCGCTTCCAGAAGAGGTTGTTAGCTCCCCAAGCCTTGACATATTCAAGGCAGCAGTTGGCAAGCTGCAACATTCCAAACCTTAGATCCCAAGTATAGTTTGTTTTTAACCTGCTTTTAGCTATTCTTAACTATTTTAACCTATCATCTATCATCCCCTCACTATCACACTCTTTTCCCTCACTGTCACTTTTTTAGCTTTTAGCCTCATCCTATTAACATACTTGGACTTTTTCGACAGCGCAACATGCCTAGAATGTCCGCGAGGGCGTATGGCATTATGTAAAGAAAGAAAAGAAAGAAAGAGACCCACATAGGGCACGTGAGACAAGCCAAGTTCTGCTTGCGGGTGTGCCAGGTGCTTTTTCTCTGGGTTCTCCCATTTTCGCCCCACCTACAAATTGACCATCTCATATGAGCTGAAATAATCTTGATAGGGACGTTAAAACTGAATCCAAATCAAATGGGTCAATAAATTTCCTTGTTAAAAGGAACGCTTGGCTAGTCTGTATAAACCAATTTGTGGTTAGTAGGTTTGTGGAGTTTTTCGGTAACTCGATGGATCGTACGGTAATGAAAACTTCATCGCTGCTTTCGTACTTGGTCGGACCTAGGAAAAAAGTTCCGGGTTTTAGCAGTATCTGTCCCACATATACCATGTAAAATTAGACTGGTTCAAATGAAATTATTAATTAGTCTTGATCATCAAGACGCTCTATGGGATATGAGCAGAGATCTGAATCGGCCAGAGGCTTGTTGATCAAGTCTAATTATTAATACGTTCCTCATAACAGATAATGCTAAAACCCGGAACTAGTCCAAGGTCCGACCAAGTACGATTGTATCCACCGAGGAAGTCTTTTGGCTGCTCCACTGCATTTTCCCCGGAGTAGCGTCTGCTAGAGGATCTAAAATTAACATATTATTGTTACCTAAAGTAGCTTCTGAACTTAATAACACAATGCTAATAGCAGCACTTAGTAATAAATCTATTGAGCCAACGCATTGTAGTACCAACAGAAATAAATGTTTACATTGTTTATAATGTAACAGCCACATTTAAACAGTGCCTAAGTTGTCTGCATGAAGCATAGCAAAAGCAAATTTTCTCATTAGTCATATTTTGTTCCACGCTTGCACATGGGATTAATGGTATTTTGTGGGCTTCTCTGTGCATTTAATACTTGGGACTTGAAGTATTTGAATTTTCGTTATCAGAGCGAGTTTACAGCAGCTCTATAAACAGTCCAGGAAACTTGCAGACGCTCAGATACCACAAGAATGAGCCAGTAAAAACCCAGAGCTGGCGGGTTAAGCAAAGTTCAACATTGGTTTGTGATATGGAATGGTCTAGGAAGTCTTCTGCTAGTAGGAGCAAAACCCGGGACCCAAAATCCAGGACCATTTTTTGCGGTCATCAAAAAGGCACTATCATATGCGTGTGTAGTTCAATGAAGTAAATCATCGTTTTAAATCCAAAGACTTCGAATATTTGAAATGAAATTTTGATCAAGATATTGGACCCTATATGGGAACCCATCCAAGAATTTAGATCCGGGACCAGTTTTGCAGTATAGACGAAATAATGTTTTATGCAGACTAGCCAAGCATTCCTTTTAACAAGGAAGACTTATATAATTAGCCTTCATTTATTTTTAGACCGTGACCGATATTCTATTTTAACCTTCATTTATTTTAAGACAGTGCTCTTCAATTACGGAGGTTTGATCTCCCTCTTTGTAAGATGTAGGAAGCTGGCTGTTAGTTGTTAGATGTTAATTCAGCTTTTAATAAGTTATGACAGTCTGGCAGTCATAACTTATAATAAACAGCTAGCTGTGAATTAGACTTGTCTTCGAATTAACAACTAACAGTTGATTAAACAGCTGTTTATAAGTTATGACTGCCAGACTGTCATAACTTATTAACAGCTGAATTAACATCTAACAACTAACAGTCAGCTTCACACATCTCTCTTTGTATCCAAGTACGTCATTCTTCCCACAAGTCCTAATAAAAACGGCGGAGTGCAAGTCTGGTTTCCGTCTTCAATTGCTTTATTATGCAAGAAGTGTAGCAAAACATTGCGACTGGAACCAGGCCCCTGGGTGTCAAAGGGAAACCCCACAGATTTAAGGAAAACCCCCACAGATTGAGGAGAAATCCTCATTCCGTTTCAATTGCTTGACGCTGTCGCGCCAAGCAATTAACTTAATGAGCGTCTGTTGATCATGATCATTAATATTCAGTTTTAGGGTTCTGTCCACTGGCGTCTGATCTTTACTAAATGCACTATATTTTTGTATATTTTATAAAAGCTAGTACTTGTATGTTTATTATTGTAAACAATACAAACATGGTGGACATAATGATTTTGCCTGAAAATAAGTTTCTGTTGTTTTCTTATCCTGAACGAAATTTCCCGAACACGACACTTCGCGGTTTCTTACATCTAATGTCCGTAATTAAAATGCAGAAATCAGAATTCTTGTCTTCTTCGAACTCCGGAGAAAATCGCAATTTCTCTAACGCATCCAGCAGTAGACAATCCAAAGTACCCCCTCGACAACGCCAGACGCCATTGTTGTTGTTATTTCTGGTATCGTCTGATCTCGTGAGAATGATACGGGAAACTTTGGATCGGGATCATCTCGACCCAAAACTAATTCGCACTCCATCTTCCGTCGCACCTCTCTTTAACCATCAGTAAGGGTACCTTTTTCAACATTTAAAGATACAAAGACAATTTCTGTATGATAAATTATGGTTAAAAGAATAGATACTGACATAAAGAAATGTATTTGCACCTTTGCCTGGTGGGAGTAGTACACTTACTGATGATTAAAACGAGGTGCGGCGGAAATTGAAATTCGAATTGGTTTTAGGTCGAGATGACCCAGAACCAAAGTTACCCCATTCTGATCTCGCGAGAATGAAGTTACCCATGTTCCCAAAAATAATGGCGTCGGGCGGTTTCGAGGGGGTACTCTGGATGTTGGACTGTTCATTTTGGACTATAAAAGTGCGATTTTCTCAGGAGTTCGGAGAGTACAGGATTTCTGCTTTTCGTGTTTTGTAAATGGACACTAGCTGTATGAAACGGCGAAGTGGCGTGCAAATGATATTCCGTCTTGGACAAGAAAACGACGCAAACTTATTTTGTGTCAATATACATTGCCCCACCATTATTTTATCCGGGGTAAGATTTTTTCATAATTAACTGTAAAATGCTTAAATACTATTGTTTAGTGCATTTATTTAAGGTCAAACGCCAGTGGTTCTGTCATAATTTCTGAATTGTTGCAACGCTTACAACTTTGTACTGAAAAAGAAATGAACACATCAGAATATGTAAACAGTATGGATAACTCAGAAGACTTTCACAGTCAAGAGAAATAGACTAAAAATGAAATGAAAGTAGAAATTCACATTTTGCGCTCCCCGACTTCAGAAGCTTGACTTGGTGTAATTGGCAACAATTAACTAGTAACACAGACGACGTGTACAAGGTCGTTTCGTTCCCTAGCGAGCCACCTCAAGACCTGCAGAAAGGCCCAGGGTCTCTCCAAAGTCTTTAAACACAAACAGGAAAGTTTAAGTTTTAAGCCTAGATTATTTTGTAGACCAACACCGTGATAAAGTCAAGGATTGTTGGTCACAGGTTCTTATTTTTGGCTTAATCATTTTTAACAGCTGCTGAGGTTAGGGTCATACATTGATTAACTCAGTATGCAACTTCAAGAAAATAAAAGGGCACTGTGTATTTCATGGAGTGGAGTCATGGATTGGAGTCTTGGATTGGTGGCATGGAGTGGAGTATTGGAGTGGATTCTTGGAGTGGAACCTTGGAGTAAAATTTTCAGTGGAAAAGAAAACTCAATTCTGGTGGCGAAATTTGTTTTGGGGCTAACGTACCCCATCACAAAATGTGAAACAAATGCATGTGCCGTACGAGTACCCGATAAGTAACAGAAATTAACCATTAATTTGTATTACTTATATGGGTAATGCATTTGTTACATGTTTCACTATAGCGCCCATTCAAATGCGACAAATTTTACCACCATAATTGATCTTTCACTCCAAAATTTCACTCCAGGGTTCCACTCCAAGTATCCACTCCATGGCTCCAATCCATGACTCCACTCCATGAAATACACAGTGCCAAATAAAAGCTAGCAATATAAATGGGTAAATAAGGGATCTTTACTATCTTTATGAACACAAGTATGACGGTCCTGTACCCAGCCAGACTTAATTTCACAGTGACATATTAGCCGCCTCGTGGGAAAACCAACAATGTGGTCCGAACAGGTCCGACACAAATCAGGCTGTTCAGTCACAGAAGCAGGCTGTAAGCTTGAAATTTCTTATTTAAAAAGAAGAGTAAGTGTACTATCCGTGTAGCGAAAACAAAGGCGCTGATCAGCTTCGCGGTTACCACGAAGCTGATCTGCGTCTTTGTTTTCGCATATGCAGATTGTTGGTTTTCCCATGAGGCGGCTCATATCTTAATGTGGAGTTGGTGTTTTACTTCCCATTCAGCAGGTAAGCTCATATTTATGTGTGCATTAGGTTTAAATCTCATAAAAAAGACTGGAAAAGCCTGAGCTCAAACTCCAGGCTTAAGTTCTGGCTTAAGTCTAATACTATTTATTGCAAGAATGATCAGCAATGGTTTGGGCTCTCAAGGAGGGTGAATTAACTATGCCACAAAACATTATGAGGTCATAAAAAGACAAATTGGATTTGTTTCTTACTTTATTATTAAAATATAGAAAATACACATGCTATGTATAAAAAGTCCAAAATGTATAAATATTGAGTATCACAAAAACAGTATAACAAGAAAACTTAAATTTTGCAAACCATTTAGCTATGCACTCACATACTCATTGTGACCAAATATTTGTTAAAGAGGCTTATAGGCGATACACTCACATACTCATTGTGATCAAATATTTGTTAAAGAGGCTTATAGGCTATACACTCACATACTCATTGTGACCAAATATTTGCTAAAGAGGCTTGTAGGTATAGGGTATTTTGGGATACGGGATATTGGTCTATTTTTTATAGGGATACTGGGATATTTGTGTTTTTTATTTTGAGATATGGGATATTTAGGAATTTTGGGATATGGGATATTGGAATTTATTTTGGGATACGAGTTAAATTAATTTTGGGGTATGGGATATATTGGACGGTTTATTTTGGGATATGGGATATTGCATACCCCCCTAACCAAGCCTCGTTAAAATGTATTATTTTCCCAAAGGAAAGCACTTAAGAAATATATATGATGTATATCAGAGGCATGTATCCACACATCTTTTCATGAAATGCTCTGGTTGAAAACACAATATAAAAATCTTCAAATTTGATAAAAGTTATACAGTATCCTGGCTCATTGTGTTATGTTTAGCAGTTGCTTTTTGTATCCTGTATACAAGACTAAGTATGATAACTTAGGGCTGTTGGTTCAAAACTTTGTTCGCTTAACATCATCGTTGAGACAACTCGTTAAGTAAATGTCGGCTACATAAGCAAATACACTGTTATTTTTTGTTGATAAAATGTGTGAATCCTTTGCAATGCGAAGGATTCTCACATTTTATCAACAAAAAATATAAGTGTTTTTGTAATGTTCATGTTTGAAATTTTAACGAATCATTAACTAACGATGTCGTTAATTTTGACCAACTGGGCCATGGATGTCTAAAACCATTCCTTGCCTCAGAATAACATGCCTCGCTAAAGTGCCATTTTCTATATAACATATCATGGTTCCTAAAATGAAACATTAAGTCCATTTGAAAGCTCATTCTCAATGCCAGACAGTGTTATTCCCAGTTTCAGTTTGAACAATTCCCAATTACACATTGAAAATTACCTAGTTTGATGATATTTTCTTAATTCAATAACTATACTGAGTCAAACTTATAACGCAACATTGGTTTATTTTTATTATTTTATGCCAGAACAGTTTCAAATAAACTTTTCCTCCACCGAACTAGATTGCCGGACGATCGGCACATCTCACAACATCTTGGTTGTAACATTCTGTGTTATGCATTCCAAGAAATAAATCATTTTTCAGAGGTAGGGTCTTGGCAAAAAATGAAATGCATGTGATTTTCCAGCATGTGACATGTTTTTGTACCCTAGAAATTAATGTCAATTTTCAGGATTACCCTTGCTCTGTTTTAGACAATGAATAATTTTACTGTCAAAAGATCAATTTTGCTCAATTTTAAGCAGAGTTGAAGACTAATTTTCACTCCCAACCATTCAAGTTTTCTCAAATTTTAGCATTTGTTACAGTCGTTCCTGACACAACAACTAGATGCTATTGTGTTTTCTAACGATGCTGAATGAAGGAATAAATATGTTTTCACAAAGGTTTCATTAATAACATTCGCCGTATTATTACCTCATCGAATCTCACTGGACGATCCATAAAGAAGCAATTTGTGTTAAAACTGACTTTCAGAATCTCTAAAGGGGTGCATGCCTTCAAAATAACCGTTTTGACCAATCAGATTCGAGCTCAGTGATCCATGCTCAGAAAACCAAAAACGTTGTACCCAATTTATTTATTGGCGATTGCTGGGAATCATATGTTGGGCAGACCGTGGCGTTACATTAACCCATATTTGACGATTGGATTTTCTCATCATTATCAATTGGGTCAGTCCACCTCCATTTTTAGGGGCGTCAGGAGTGATTTTAAAATTTTATTCAATTTTTCGATGAAAATTCTCTAAGCAAACAGAATAGTCCCAGATTGGACGCCGCGTTCTGTGGCGTCACATCTGGGACTATGCTATTTGCCTATGTCCCACAAAAAGGACGCCAGGCTTAAATGAGTTAAAATGCGAAAAAAATGCCATTACCATGTTGCGTTATGTGTTTGGCTCAGTGTAATAATGAACCATTGTCACCACATAAACAGACCAATGGAAGCAACATACTAAATTGAGAATGTTTTTCTCAAGCAAACAGGTTCTGTGCACATTTCCAAATCAGATAGAGAAATCCCTGTTATGTATACATTAAAAAACAACAATAATGTGACCAACCCATTATAGACATAGGCACTTTGGATATAAAACATCAACAAATGAGCAACATACAAAAATAACAAAAACATGTCAAAATGCTCCCCGACATATACTGAAGAGTTTAAAAACGCAAAAGTTTTTATTCAAATGTTTTGCATATTTGTAGTAGTTTGATTTCAATGAAATTTCACACACATAAACATTATCTGTATGCAAACAATATTGTGAATTTAGCATCAAAATAATGAGTAATGTTAGTGTAACAGTCTTTGATATAGCAAGATCCCTAAAATCAGAAACTGCAAAGTAATATTGAACATGACTACAATTTGCACCTTGGCATAAAGAGCATCGCTTTCTCATTAAAAGCACAAGTTCTGTCAATTGCACTGATTGTCTGGCACTGATGCTACCTTGTTTGAATGGTCAGAGCTGATGTGATTTCGACATAATTTAGCGCTGTGACATCGATTCTCTAGAGACATTAGGGAATTGACGTAAAATATTCAGTTGATCAGACCGGCGTCAAGCTTTCACTGTCCCAATAGCCCTGGTAGGGACCGCTGAGGTGCCGAAGAATTGAACTATGGCAAATATGACGTCACGTGACGTCATATAAACATCATCAAGATTGTAAAACTCCAATCCGATAATTAATTTTCGAATACACATAGAATGATAAAAAGAGACAAAGCTAAAACTTTGGTGTTTTTCATATATGGATTGCTACAAGCTCCATGTGAAATGGTAAAATATTTTTCTCCCTTAATTCAAAGAGACGCCACATGGCAAAAAGTGTAAAATGGCTTTTTATTGCTGGGGTGGTCAGTGCCTATTAAAATGTTGGTTTCATGTAAAAATAGAAGTAGTGTACCGCTACCGACCCCTTTCATATGCTAAGGAAAACTAAAAATGTCACTGGTGCAAAAAATACTACTTTTCGTTTTTTGCGTTTTTAAAGCTCTTCAGTGTATTTGATCAACAATAAAAACACTTTCTCTCATTAACATAAGTTTGAAACATGTCATGAGACATCTATATGCCATGCCATTTCAAACAATAATGATACAGATCTCATAAAATGGCTCAATTGTGTATTTAGATTTTAAAATGGCACACAGACATTTTAGAAATTTGAGAATACTGTAGATCCGGAAATATTCGCGAGAACTTAATTTTCGCTAATATTTGTGAACTAGTTGCCTTGCGAATTCAAAGTTCTCACTAATA
This sequence comes from Rugalucina vietnamica, assembly GCA_964017185.1. Classification (NCBI taxonomy): domain Eukaryota; kingdom Metazoa; phylum Mollusca; class Bivalvia; order Lucinida; family Lucinidae; genus Rugalucina; species Rugalucina vietnamica. Next base: position 56,307,260 of record OZ024878.1, read on the forward strand.
AAGAGTCACTGTAAACTTTAAAGAATGCATGGATGGTCACTCGCGAATTCAAGAACTCACTAATACATGTAATTCGGAAATAGAAAATTTGCGAAATAAAAGTCACACAAAAATTTCCGAATTTACAGTATTATTTTAAGTTTCACAGTCCAGTTCATGTTGTACCCGATTATAAACACCGAACTTTTCTTTAGAAGACTTAGAAGGCAGCTTTTCTGTTTGTCCATGCTTCAAGATATACAACCACTCTCTGTTCTATAAAAATCATTGTTATCGGCATTAAGAATGGTGTATTTTAGAAATTTCTCATCAGGAACACATCATGAAAACATGTCCGCGTAATGTATACCACCTTATACCCCACTTTTATATAGCAAAACTGGGGTATGCACGGGTGTACCTATTTTTCTTATTTTTGCTCTAAAACACAGATTATGGGTACTCGTTAGAACCGCCTCAATCTATGTTTTGGATCAAAAATAAGAATAATAGGTATACCCTTATAAACATCACGAAAACATGTCTGTGTAATGTATACCCCCTTGAACCCCACTTTTATATAGAAAAACTGGGGTATGCAGGGGTATACCTATTTTTCTTATTTTTGCTCCAAAACATACATTGTGGGTACTCGTTAGAACCGCCTCGGCGAGGCGGTTCTAACATGTACCCACAATCTATGTTTTGAGCAAAAATATCAAAATTTTTCAGCTGAAAATTTCCAATTTTTAAAGCTTAAAAATCTCTGTATATTGCATGGGCAAGTTTTCGAAATGATAATGGAAAAAACTTAGATGTACAGGGGTAAACATTCTTCATATGTTTGCCCAACACATAGATGATGGGTACTCTTAAATTTTTCTTAACACTCACTAAGGCAGTTCTAAAGTGTACTCATGATCTCTGTTTTGAGCAAAATTAAGAAAAGTGTGAAAAAAAGAAGAAAATTTTAACAGCTGTAAAAAACTTTCTATCTTAAATGGGCAAGTTTCCATAATATTTATTAAGGATGGTGTAATGTCAGAAATTCTTCTCCAGAAAATGTAAATGGGGGCCCAGGCAGCTCGCTATCTTTCCCATATATAGCACATTTTTTGAAAGCACAAGGTGACTCGCTCCATGCATAACGTATACCCACGATATGGTGCTTTTTGCAATCTTCGATGAGAAGTGTAGATACAGAGGAGTTGATCTTTGGGCTGTCAAAGACGACGGGTTCAGGAATCCACCAAGATTTGCCCGGTGTGCAAGCAGGTGGGTCTACTAATGAGCAACAAATCTGAAACACAAATTATCATCATAAGTGTGAAATAAGCAATGGCTAGGAACTGGTACAATTATAAACATGCATGCCTCAATGACAGCCAAATGGAAAAGACCTAAAACAACACTAGTCAGATGTAGAAGGAACAAACAGGTTTATTTGTACCTCAGACATTTTAAAGGCTATGGGTTAATGTGGATGAAATTCATAGGTGTGCAAACGCAGCACAAACTCTAAACAATAATTAAAGCATGGAAGATACCTCAAAACCTTCAAAGTTCCTCTCCTCTACTGGGGAGCTATAAATAATCTGAACTTTAGCACCAAACACCCAGTCTTCAGTGGTCAGGTGGACAGGAAATGGTCCCTGGTAAACAACAGACTGGTCATAGGCAACAGCCAGAGAACTGAGCACCAGTCTATGAGCAACATCCTGCTTGTCACGGGGATGAATTCTGAAAAGGGGGGAAAAGCAAATTTGATGGACATGTATAAAAAGTTGTAATCAACATACTTCTTTTTTATTTTCTCAAAGTTTGCTATCAACAGTGAATGATTGAATGTAGTTTTGCATCGATAAAATATTGAGCAAACATTGTCAAACCACAGATTAGGCAGCTCTAACAGGAAATGTCTCTATAACCTTCATGCATTTGTCCGCAACTTTTGGAAGTGTTTTGGCGTAATAAAATTTCTTTGTTAAAATTTTAGGACAACTGATGTTATATCAAGTGTTGTGCTACTTTAACTACTCAAATAAAACACCTGAATTTGCATACACAGAAACAGTGGCAAATATCAGCTGCACAGTATCTGCTACAAGCCCAAAAGTTCCTTTGTTTTGGCTACCTAGAGGCTTGATAACACAATCCCTATTCTTCCTGAATCTGCCATTTTAGCCTCAAGCCAATTGAGCCGCATCATGAGAAAACCATATAATCGCATTATACGTATATGTGAAAACAAAGAAACTGCACAGCTGATCAGCACCATTGTTTTCACTACATAGATAGAACAATTCTTATTCTTCTTAAATACAAAATTTAAAGCTTCTAGCCATGCAAGCTCTGAAGCTGCACATGCTGGTTTGTGTCAGGCCTGGTGGAAAACCCTGAAGATGGGTTTTCTCACATTGCGGCTCAATTTTCCTTGGTTGCACAGCTAGCTTACTGTCTGAACACCATCGTTCAGAAACTGCATTTTTCGAAATCTCACTTTTCTGAAACACCACAAGAAAAATATGACCAAGCCATCTTTTTACAACCCATGAGTCCTAAAAAGTGCCACAAAAAGTTTGAAAATCGGTTCACTAATAAAATAATTATGCCCCAAAATCATTTTGAATAGGCATTTTGCATGTGCAAGGGAGATAATCCCAACACCTTAAAACTGAAAATCAAGTAAATCTGTAGAATAATTTTAAGAGTTTGGTGCTCAGCTATGCATACAAAATAATTTTGGTTTGGTTTTGTGCATTTTAGATGAAAAATAATAAATTTAGATTTTTTTTCCGGGAAAATAGTTACTTCCCTTGCTGGCAATTTTACAATGGAAAAAGCCCTATTCAAAAATATTTTCTTGCATAAAATTTTTATTTGTTAAGCGATTTTCAAAGTTTTTGTGGCACTTTTTAAGACTTTTGGAATGCAAAATGGTGACATGCTCATATTTTTCTTGAGACTTTTCGAAAAATGCAGTTTCTGAAAGATGGTGTTCAGACAGTAGTGTTTTTACTTTCAATGCATTTCCTAAAGTGAAATACAATTCGTAAGAATTATTAAATGCAATACACCTTTGCGCCCCTTAAAAATTTGTCTATCCAAAAGTGAAAACATAGTAATTCAGCTAAAAAGTACAGAGCCAAGAAAGAAATAGAAATAAAGTTCATACACATATTTTGTTCAGATACCCAAGGTAGAGATAATGATACAGAGGTAGAAAATGTGTGAAAATAATAGTTTAAACCTTGCCTCCGATAATGGTTTTTCATAGAAAATTTTGTGAGGAGTGAGATGAAAATTATTGTCTTGTCAAAGTCTTGATCTTGTCTAATAGGACCTGCAACAATTTTGAACATCTGTCATAAGTAATAATAGATAAAGTTTTAATGGCCAAATTAAGTTTTGAATAGGGGGGTAATCCATCATCATGATTCATGAAAATGGAAAATTTTCAGAAATTTTAACATGATTTTGTAGATTTCGTCAAAGGGAAGTCATCAGTGTCATTTTATAATGATTTTGAGCAATCATAATGAAAAACTAAGAATTGAAAATTTTTGCAGGTAAATATTTACCTCCCATGATTTTTTTTTAACAGAAAACCCCTATTCAAAAATGTTTTTATTTGGTCAGAATTCTTTTTGTAATGTGTCAACCAATTTTCATTGTTTTTTGTGACAAACTAAATTCTCAATTATGCCAAGAAAATATTTCATGTGCATTTAAACAGTTGCAAAATATTTGCAAAAACCATTATCAGACACTAGGAAACACACTTTAGATAAGATCTAAATGTTATTCTATGCATACCGTAGACATCCTCTCTGGACTAGTAAATGGGTATGGGGTGCAAATATCAAGAGTCATGAAAACATCTCTCTACTAAACCTCCATATTTCCAAATTTTCACTATACACAGGCAATTGTATTGGTCTTGAAAGAAATGTTTCCATATTAATTCTACAGTGTGATTATGATTCTGTGTTTTATTCATTTACCCTACTGGACCAATTCATCGGGAAAATATGTCCGTGCAATGAATACCCCCTTAAACCCCACTTTTATATAGTAAAACTGGGGCACGCAGGGGTATACCTATTTTTCTTATTTTTGCTCCAAAACATAAATTGTGGTTACTCGTTAGAACTGCCTTGCCGAGGCGGTTCTAAAGAGTACCCACAATCTATGTTTTGAGCAAAAATAAGAAAAATATCAAAAAATTTCAGCTGAAAATATTTAATTTTTAAAGCTCAAAAAATCTCTGTATATTGCATGGGCATGCTTTCGTCATGTGGACAGAGAAAATCTGGTAAATCCATGGCAACTGCCATGAAAACTTTTTGCTGCCTATGATTTGGCGCAAAACCATAGTCTGCCGTTTGGTGCCAACGAATGTCAGGGTAACCTACTTTAATAGATTGGTCTGGCCTATAACCTGCTAACTGTAAATGATACATAAATAACACATACAAACATTAACAAAACAATTTTTGCTAATTTTTCAAAATATGTTTTTATAGAATGCATATTCTGGCATGTGATAATCGAACAGTATAGATTAAGATCAGATGTAACATTTTGTAAGTTGTATAGCAAAATCTCTATTATGCAAGGAGTAATGGCAGGCGACCATGAAGAGTAATGCACCAATCAATGTTTTCTCATAGAGGGGGTTGGGGATGCAGGGGAAATTAGACAACAAGTAAAGCCCAACCCCTAAGAATTTAACAGAGCACCAGGGATGGGAAATTACAAGCATTACAAGGAAACTTCATAGCAATATTGAGGCCGACCCCCCACCCCCACCCCCCGCCATTTTGGGCAATGCATTTAAATCCATGGTAGAAAAATTTGACCCGATGTTTCAAACTTCAAAACCATGTCTTTCTAGATGAGTAACCCTCTGCAACTCCCCCACACACACCCTCTCTATGAGAAAAATCATTGATATGTGCATTAATTCTACATGCAAGAAAGAGGTAAGCTTACATGCACATAAATCACAAAGATGCAGCAACTTACGCGCCAAATGGGGACCGAAAATCTGGCAAATCCATGGTAACAGCCATGAAAACTTTCCTCAATCTATGATTTGGTACATAACCATAGTCGGCTGTCTGGTGCCAGCGAATATCTGGTAAACCAATTTTAACCGATCGAGTTGGTGATTTTGTAGCTAGCTGAAAACATAGCTCCTTAAGACTACATTTGCAACTCAAGCTTTAATACAGATTATTGCATAAATACCCGTGTTAAACGATATTAACAGCCATTTATTAATGAAGAGAAAGCCATTTATTGATATTTCAATTAATGCGCGCACATGCTGTTAATACGTGACTTTTACTTATGCTCGTTACTGGGCGCCACACAAAGCACCTGCTAATAATGAGACACTGAACTCCGCCCGGAACGAGCATAAAAATGAAAGCTTTTACGCGTATGAAAATGAGAGGAGGCTGTAAAATATAGTGTACCGTTATTTCTTTCGTTTGTGTACAATTTATGCAATAATAATGATCAAAAATGATTTTGTCATTCATTAACATTCGCTATGCCCCTCGGGGAGTGTTGAAAACCTCGGGCTATGCCCTCAGTTTTCAACACTACCCTCGGGACCTAGCAAATGTTAATGAATACAAAATCATGTTTGATCCCTATATTCAAAACATTTAGAGAATATTTTCATGCACACTGCTGGATTCTATCTTAAATAAGATTTACAACTACAAAATCACGATAGTAAGCTGATAATTCCAACAGTTTGTCTAGTAGTCAATGACCATCATGAAAACATGTCCATGTAATATATACCCCCTTGAACCCCACTTTTATATAGCAAAACTGGGGTATGCAGGGGTATACCTATTTTTCTTATTTTTGCTCCAAAACATAGATTGTGGGTACTCGTTAGAACCGCCTCGGCGAGGTGGTTCTAACTTGTACCCACAATCTATGTTTTGAGCAAAAATTAGAAAAATATCAAACTTTTTCAGCTGAAAATTTTTAATTTTAAAGATTGAAAATTCTCTGTTTATTGCATGGGCAAGTTTTCGTAATGACTACATCATGCACTAATCAAAGACAATCACTAATGCAGTATTGACTCACCATGTGTTCAAAAGGCTAATATGCACTAATAAGCTCACATCTAAGACTTTTTTAGATGCATATCAAGCTTCAGTTTTACACTACATGTAGTTCAACACATGCAATCTACATGTATCACAGCCATTCATCTTAAATACACTGCCTCCCAGATTAACATAACCAATGTACTATAAGAACTATCTTACATGAGTGTCAGGTATGGATAGACAAATCTGTCCCGAGGGTCACATTTTGGCATCACGAGGCTCACCGAGGGACAGATTTGTCTATCCATACTTTACACGCATGATGGATTCTTTTTCTTGCATGCCATAATGTGGCGAAGCTTGATTTTCATACTATTTACCTAGAAAAATGCTACAATCGTGGCGTCTGCCATTTTGAATTAAAACGTTTTGACGTGATTGTGATGAGTGCGCTTAGCGACAAAATTATGTGATGTCCTATACAACCAATGTTAAAAAAGAACATTTGAACATAAGAACATTTGAACGCAGGGTGCGACCAGGATGAGATAACGAGGGTGAGATAAGAATTTCTCACATGGGGTAAAATGTAGAATTTTTCTATCTGGTGTGCAAGAAATCATTTTATCATATGACGTCGCTGTTGTCCAGTGGATAAAGTCATGTAATAAAAGTGTAATGGCCACACATGTATTGACACTTTTGCAGGAATACTTAACGTCATTGACAACCTCCGTTACAACAATGTAAATTTTCATTGAAAATATGTCCACTTTGAAGGCATTAAAATCCTATTTTAAAAGTCATATGATAAAACGAACCTTACACTCGTGGTCATTTCATATGAAATTTATTGAACTCGCTGAAAGCTCGTTTAATGAATTTCATATGAAAAGACCACTTGTGTAAGATCCTCTATTTGCATTTTATCAAAGGACAAAATTTAGCTACCTGCACAAATCCAAACGGAAAATATGCTGTTGAACCACCGGACTGGTGGAACTTCTTCCTCCAATCGTCTATCATGGCAGGGAAAGTGCAATTGTACAAATTCATGTTGAGATTCACATTGTTTTCTCCTATTAAAGAAATGCATACATTACGAAAACATGCCCATGCAATATACAGATATTTTGTTAAAAATGAAAATTTAAAATAGAAAATGTTTGATTTTTTTTTACTTTTGCTCGAAACATAGATTGTGGGTACATGTTAGAACAGCCTCGCCGAGGTGCTTCTAACAAGTACCCACAATCTATGCTTTGGATCAAAAGTAAGAAAATAGGTATACCCCTGCAAACCCCATTTTTTCTATATAAAAGTGGGGTTCAAGGGGTTATACTTTTCATGGGCATGTTTTCCTGGTAAATATATGTTGACATGTCAGTTAAGATGGCATATGATGACTAATTTATGAGGTTATAAGACTATTTTCTCCTGCTTTTTTTTAAATGTAAAAAAAAATATAACACTAACCAGTGTATGTTAATTTTAACTATAAGGTAAACTTCAATTTCTTGACTTTAAACTACATTTTTTTAATATAATTTATAGTTACAAATACATGTTTATAGTAATTTCATGATTGTATTCACATACTTCTGGTGTTGCTATGGTTTATGAATATGTAATCAGGAAAACATGATCGTGCTATGAATACCCCCTTAAACCCCACTTTTATATATAATAGCAAAACTGGGGTATGCAGGGGTAAACCTTTTTTTTTCTTATTTTTGGTCCAAAACATAGATTGTGGGTACTCGTTACTGCCTCAGCGAGGCAGTTCTAATGTGCACCCACAATCTATGTTTTGAGCAAAAATATTAAAAATATCATTTTTTGTCTGGTGAAATTTTCACTTCTTACAATGAAAAAAAACCTCTGTATATTGCATGCACACGTTTTCGTAATGCAACCAAATTTTGAACAACCAGTCTAAACCTACCTTGGTACCAAATAGCTCCGTAAATTGTCATATTGAGAAATGGATGTATCATAGCATTCCACAGAACAGAGCTTTCTTGTGGTCCAGTAATGCCATCATATACCAGAGCCTTGTCGTCGGACTTTAACACAGAGTGTGGTGAAACAGGCTTTGGCTCACTGGAAAAACAAAGATCAAATTGTTATACAGGTAAATACAACCTATAAATTTATGGTACAGTTCAATCTCATAATAGCATGCTTTTACTTGTTTTATGGGAGGTTCTCCTGACAAAGGAGGGATTTAAAAACAACAACAACATGCCTCACTATTATGCAATTTTCATTTTAACATTGCCATCCCAGTCCAGACACTGGGCAGGAAAGAAAAGGACCAAAAGACATTGCAAAAATTTCATCAACACACATGAGAAGGAAGATGAATAGCCTAGGCCGACCATAAAAAATTCTTGGTTTGCTGTGCTCCTACCTACCCGCCAAAATTGGCCCTACCCAAAAAATTTTATGGCCATTTTGAGGATTTTTTTTTTTTTTTTTTTTTTTTCAAAAATCTAAAAACAAGGATTCACTTTCACAAAATTATTCTTTCCTAAACCTTTTTTATGTTCTGACAATGTGTTATTATACTGTTTTAACTTCAATATATCCTATTTTGAACCATATACATCTACTAATATAGCAAATTATATATTTTTCGGGTTCAAAAAAAAAAAAAAAAAAAAAAATGACCTACACTAAAATTGATTGGTAGCACAGCAAACAAAAAATCATTTAAGGATGGCCCTATGCCTAGCCAGGCAGCCATCCAGCTAGCACAAAATGAAGACAAGGACAACAGATAGACAGATACATGTAGGCAGACAGACAGGCAGAACTAACAGGAGATCATACCTATTGGTAATTGACAGCCCACATCTCGCAAGGGCATCAGGTGAGGACCATGCCTCAACTGGGGTCCCTCCCCAGGCAGTGTCAATCAGGCCTAGGGGCTTCTTGAGGTGTTGGTACAAGTATTTGCCATACAGCCAACACACTGCAGAAAACTGTGAGAAATTTCCTGCAGCTGAAATTACAATTATAAGTATGTTATTGTTTCTTATGGAACATAGTGCAAAGAGTTGACATTGTAAAACAAGTCACGTTCTGCCTAACCCTGGCTCAAAGTTTGTTTGTTTGTTTGCATTGAGGCTCAACATACCAGTCAACAATTTTTCAGTCATGTCAGGATGGAGCCAATGCTTCCTTGGTTTAACCAGTACTGTATGTTATTGTTTCTTATGGAACATAGTGCAAAGAGTTGACATTGTAAAACAAGTCACGTTCTGCCTAACCCTGGCTCAAAGTTTGTTTGTTTGATTGTTTGCATTGAGGCTTAACATACCAGTCAACAATTTTTCAGTCATGTCAGGACGGAGCCAATGCTTCCTTGGTTTAACCAGTACTGTAGGGAGTTAATGTGTCTTGCTCAAGGACACAACACGGTGCCACCTGTGGGGATCAAACCCAGAACCTCTCGTTTTTGTAGTCCGACGATCTACCACTATGCCTACTGGCTCAAAGTGTATATTTTCAAGGCAATCTATTTTTGCAGATTATAGAACTTGCCTGTCTATACAATGATAATGTAAAGTGTATGAAAATGGACACATTACCGGAAATTCTCCATATTTACTTCCGTATTTACTTGGAATTTGAAAATGGACACTTTTCATGGCCATTTATTTTTGTAAATATTAAATTTTTCTTGTAAAATTGTGAAAAATGGTTTGTAAACAGTATATCCATGCTATTGTTTTCAAATAAACTATACTGTTTATGATACCTGGTAGGCTCCATTGTTGATATATGCCATCTTCCCCCAAATCATCAAGAGGGGTTGTTGATTCCTTTTCAGCGGCAATAAATACTCGAATGTTTGGATAGTTTACTGCATCTTTAATTTCTTCTGTACTATTAAATATCTGTGCAAAATGTATTTCAATATAAATATTTAGTTTCAAACACCAAGAGGGATAAATATGAATTACTTTGCTATGCAGAATGTAGCTTACATATTCCCCAATTCAAAACTGATTTTGCCAAAAACTTAAAACTTATGCTTCAAGTCTCAATCCAATATCCAGCATGGCGAGCATGCACTGTTTTAAGGCCATGATGACAGATTCAACTAATGACATACATTTAGCAATGTTTTATGAAAATTGATGCATTTAAATGTTTGAATAAAAATGACATTCTCTTTCATTAATAAAAGTCTTCACCTCTGCCAGAGGGAACTTCATATTTGACTGTCCAGAACACACCCAAACATCACCAAACAAAACATCTTGAAGACCAATCCTTTTATCACCCGACATTGCCATCAATGCGTAGGGTCCACCTGCATCCACTGGGTCTAGCTTCACCAACCATTTGTAGTCAGGGCCCACAACAGCAGTGTATTTTTTCCCAAGTTCTGGGATGTACAGTGTGACCACTTGTCCTATGGTGTCCGGTGTGTTGTAACCCCATATTACAGCTTGCTGTGGTGCAGCTTGAAACACCATGTGATTTTCATAATAGGATGCAAAGGAAAATGGTTTGCCTGTAAAAAAAGAAACAATACATGTATTTTCTAATTTACAAATACACAGTGAGGAAGAAGCCTTGGAAAAAGGTAAAATTGAGCAGTTGCATAAAAAAAACAAACAATCTGCATATGCGAAAACAAAGGTGCAAATTAGCTGCACAGTAACTGCAAAGCTTATTATATATAACAGTGTATCCTCTCTCTAAATCTGAAATTTCAGACTCCTAACAATTTTCCATGGCTATACAGCCTGGTATGTGTTGGACCTAATTCGAAATCCTGATCCCTGGTTTTCAAATAGGGGAGGCTCAAAAACAGATTTAGATGTCCAGTGAGAACAAGAAATTAGTGGGAAACCATTTCTTTGCTGCTCATAAGGATAACATGTCCATGAAATGTCCCCCGACCTTCACCCCACTTTTATGTAATAAAACGGAGGTGTAAGAGCGTATAGGGGTATACATGTATGTATTCTTATTTTCCACAATCTATGTTTTTTATCAAAAATAAAATATAGAAAACAATAAATGGAAAAAAAAAAAAACAATTCTTACAGGGGTAAATTCTCAGTAATACTGTATGGTGACTTGAAATTATATCATTACCTTAACCTTACAGGCTTATGGTGACCTGGGATGATGATCAGAAATTGATCGACTAAAGAAAGAAAGAAAGCATGGGCATGTTTTTGTAATGTGAGATTTGAAGGGAAATGGACCATTAACAGGTCTGGATCATCTCGGAAAATTGCGATCAAAATTATCATTTCCATGTATTGACCAGTGGTACATGGGGTTGCATATCACAATAGAAATAAGTAATGTGACTGCTATCATGTAGCCTCTTTTTCGATGATTCTGTTCCGCTTTTTCCGCTTGTGATCGGACAACGTGGAGGGAAACTACAAAAGAAAGTAGACAAAAATTTTGCAAAACAAACAAAGTTTTCAACCATCTGCCAACAGATGCACATAATTTTTCGACATACCATTTTTACATCATTTTGATCTCTGATGTTTGAATGAGTTTGAATGAGTTTCAGATTGTAAAATATTTGTTTGTAATCTTTTATTTTTGGGTTGTTGTCTTTTTTTGAAGAGCGGGGGCTGACTGTTGGAAACCACACCTCAAGTATCTGAGATTACGTAATTGCGAGATCAACCATTTCCGGTTTGTTTCAATCTTTATTCCCAATTGTTTCATCCTTTAGTCAGAAACAGTCATTTGGAGTGATTTCCCTTGCTAAGAAGAAATATTGTCGCCTATGGGCTTGATAATTTTGATCGCCATTTTCTTTGATTAAGCTCTCTAGGGCTAGGTACGAAACTGCCAGGATTAGAGATTATACCACGCCAATGACAAACATTTCCTGTTGTATCTGAAATTTAATTTACACAGTCAAATTAATGTACTAGGGTATATGTCTAACTAACATATGTTACACATTACAAAGGTAACAGCAGTGGCAGTTAAGACTTTTATGAAAGTCAGTACTTGTGAAAATGTTTCCCTATCATTTGTCTTCAGATTTATGACAGATGAAATGTCATACAATGAGGAAATACCTGCATCCTCTTTGACTACAGGTGCTTCTAATTCCTTGACCCATACACTGCATTCAACACAACTAAGTGACAAAACAAAGCAAAGGAAAGATTTTAACATATCTTTGGTTTTGTTTCCGGCAACAAACTCAAGTGTAAATACCAACACTAGCTATTCGCACGATACTCGTGCAGAACACCACAGGACATCTTATTGCGTCCACTCTGTCCTCCACAGATACTCGCATTACAGGACATCCATACTATGATTATTATGAGTTATAAAACGGAGAAATTGCAATGTTTGTCTTACTGTTATCATTTTAAAATATTCAAATGTTGTATCTGGTGTCCCACAGGGCACCGATCTTGGCCCCTTGTTGTTTTCGTTGCATATAAATGATATCACCTCGGATATTGAATCGGAAATCAGACTGTTTGCTGATGATTGTGTCTGTTATCATGAAATTAAGAATGTGGAGGATACAGTGAAACTTCAGAAGGATATTGATCGATTAGGTAGTTGGGCCCGGAAATGTGGTATGAGATTCCAACCCGTCAAGTGCAACATGATGCAGCTGGCGAATAAACGTACTAGTAAAATTCAGGCTTCTTACAAGCTTGAGGGTACTGTGCTGGAAAATGTTGAAAGTATCAAATATCTTGGTGTAACAATAACTAAGGATTTAAAATGGAACACTCACATCAGCAATGTGTGCACCAAAGCCAATAGGACCCTTGGTTTTTTTAGGCGAAATCTGTTTTCTTGCCCCCAAGATGTGAGAGAAGCTGCATATAAAGGACTTGTGAGACCTATTCTTGAATATGGTAGCTCAGTTTGGGACCCTCATTATGAAGGTCTGATAGATGATTTGGAGAAAGTGCAAAAGCGTGCGGCTAGGTTTGTAACTAGGAACTATACATATGAAAAAGGTAGTATGACTGACATCCTAAAGAAAATAAAATGGGAATCCCTGCAGATAAGAAGAAGGAATGATAATAGAATTATATTGCTTTGCAAAGGTCTAAAAAGGAGAGCAAAAATACCCACGGATGACCTATCCCCAAAAATAGGCGTTGTAGGAATCAACACTCCTTGGCATTTCAGATACCTTCAGCAAGTACAAATGCCTATTTACACAGTTTTCCCCCCAGACTATTAGAGATTGGAATGAACTCCCTGATTCTCTGATCTCCTCTGCTGAATTGTCAGATGATTGTGTGTCTAAATTTACTTCTCTTGTGAGAGCTCGGGACTAATCCCCTCCGGTCAAGCCCCATCCCCCCTGGTGTGGCATCGTCAGTTTGACATTTCACCAGTAAACTATTCTGATTCTGATTCTGAAAAGCAATGATTAAGCAATGATCAAGAAATGGTGCAACCATATTTTGAATGCAATCAGACAAAAATCTCAATGCAAAATCCTAAAAATTTACAACCAGGTATCAACACAAAGTGAGCATATGGGAGCATATGGGATTTTTATAGGTATATCAATAGTCAGAGGAAAGATACCCAAGACATTCCCCTTTGAAAAAGAAAATTGAAGTGGTTTTGCTCAATCAGTCAACCACGACCAGTGAAGAACTCCTGTCCCTCACGAGGCCGAGTTCGTGCTCACAATTAGAGCCAGCTGGCCACTCTGGATAAAAATACATAAATTGTGGTAAAAGGCGGTTAGAAAATAGCTACAAAATTATGCAATTCACACAAAAGTTAAATCCTTAGAAATAAAATTCTCAGGAAAAAAAACACACCAAAAGTCAACCAAGACATCGGAAACCTATTAAGAGGTAAGACCATTTGCAGAGATGCCTAAACGAAGTCTAAATCGGACATGGAGTTTAATCCCTCAAACTACCAGGTGGTAAGGATGACTATCTGAATCTGAATCTGAATCTGAATCTGAATAGTTTACTGGTGACACGCCAAATGACATTATTTCACCAGGGGGTTCGGATGGGGGGGGGGATTAGTCCCTTGAACGCACGAGTGAAGCGAACTTGGACACACAGTCATCAGACATTTCAGCAGAGGAGACAAGTGAATCAGGGAGGTCATTCCAGTCCCTGATAGTCTGTGGAAAGAAACTACTTTTGTATGCTTCTTTGCTAGCTGAAGGTATCTGAAAAGCCAAGGAGTGTTGATTTCTACAACGCCTATTCTTTGGGATAAGGTCATCTGTGGGTATTCTGGCTTTACCCTTTAGACCTTTGTATAGCAATATAAGTCTACTATCCTTCCTCCTTTTCTTAAGAGATTCCCATTTCAGTTGACCTAAAATGCCAGTCATGCTCCCAGTTTCAGAAACATAATTTCCCGTCACAAACCTTGCCGCACGATTTTGGACCTTTTCCAGTTCTTCCTGGAGGCCATGAGTGTGAGGGTCCCAAACTGAGCTTCCATATTCCAAAACCGGCCGCACCAGTCCTTTATAAGCTGCTTCTTTCACATCTGGGGGACAAGAATACAAATTTCTCCTCAAGAATCCGAGAGTTCTGTTAGCCTTTGTACAAACATTGGAAATATGAGTATTCCATTTCAAATCATTTGTGATAGTTACACCCAGGTATTTTATGCTTTCAACATTTTCCAGTAAAGTGCCCTCAAGGGTGTAGTTAGCCTGTATCTTACTAGACCGTTTATTTGTCAGCTGCATCATGTTGCATTTGACAGGTTGAAATCTCATTCCCCATTTTCTAGCCCAACTGCCTAGGCGATCAATGTCTCTTTGAAGTTTCAATGTATCCTCTTCATTCTTGATTTCACGATAGCAAACACAATCATCAGCAAAGAGTCTTATTTCAGACTCGATGTCTGCTGAGATGTCATTTATATACAAGGAAAACAGCAAGGGGCCGAGAACGGTGCCCTGAGGGACACCCGACACAACTGGAGCCCAATCCGATTTAATACCATTAACCACTACCCTTTGTTGTCTGAAACAAAGGAAAGCATTTATCCAATTCAGTGTTGTTCCACCTATTCCATAGCTGAACAATTTGCTTTTAAGGAGTTCATGGGGAGGAGTATCGAAAGCCTTTTCAAAATCGAGTATAAAAGTGTCGACCTGGCCTTTTTTGTCTAAGATTTTGGCCCAGTCATTTATCACTGTAGTCAACTGAGTTTCACAGCTATGCCATTCCTAAATGCGTGTTGCCTGTCCGACAGGAGTTCATGTTCATCAAGATGGGCCATAATATTTGAGCATACAATATGTTCAAGAAGCTTACAAGGAATGCATGTCAAAGAAACAGGGCGGTAATTGCGGGCAAGTGACCTGTCGCCCTTCTTAAACAGGGGGCAAATATTAGCAAGAGACCATTCTTTAGGAATTTCACCTGTATCAATTGACTGCTGGAAGAGATGGGCGAATACTGGCCCTAATTCCATAGCCAGTTCCTTTAGGACTCTAGGATAAGGCTCATCAGGCCCTAAGGCTTTAGACGGGTTTAGACCTTTGAGAAGTTTGGTCACCCCTTCCTTTGTGACCACAATATCATGCATGAATGGGGCAGATCTATCCATAAGAGGGACCTGTTTGTATTCACTTTTAGTGAAAACATCCGAGAACTGACCATTAAATTCTTCCGCCTTCTCAAATTCAGATTGAGCTATTCCACTTCCATTTCTCTTTTTCAACGGGAGAATACCTTGGGTATCTTTTTTCTGACTGTTTATGTACCTGTAAAAATCTCTAGGATTAGCCTTAACATCTCCTACCAAGTTGTTCACATAAAGATCATGCTGCTTCCTGATATCAGCTTTGATCTCTTTCCGTAAAGATTCAAATTTAGATCTAAATTTTGCACTACCAGTCTTTTTAGCTTTTGCATGAGTTGCATTTTTTCTGCGAATCTTCCTTCTTATTTCAGGTGTTATCCAAGGGACAGAGGAAACTGAGCGACTAGTTTTTGAGGGGATATGTTTATCTGCCGATTCCTGAATAAACGATGTAATGAGATTGAAATTTTCCTGGACCGACCGAGTATCTGAGTAACCGTTGAAGTATCTTTCCTTTGCAAATTTAAGTGTTTCTGCTCTCATAGATTCATAATCACCTTTCTGATAACGATACACTTTTCTCCTAGGTTTCTTTATAGGGGGGGGTAGCAATTTTCAATGTGCCAGAAACAATGTCATGATCACTGAGCTTATCCGGGGAATGAATGTCTACAAACTGACCAGGAAGAGAGGTCAAAATTAAGTCCAAAGTATTTCTTTCTCTGGTGGGGAAATTGACTAATTGTTCCAAACCATGGTCATTCATGATATCTATCAAAATCTGACCCTCCGTCTGACTCAATGATGACCCAGATTTGCTGAGTCTGTCCGGCCATACAATATCTCTAAAGTTGAAATCACCTAAAACATGAATTAAGGGGGGTTTGTTGCCTTTATTAATATTTTTGATTTTGTCAAGCTGTTCTCTAAATAAATTGTCAAACTTTTCCAGTGAATTCAATAAGTCATTTCCATTGTCCGATACTGGTAAATGACCATCGACAGGTGGTCGATACCAGCTAGCCACAAAGTGAGTTTTCTTATTTACAAAAAGTTTGACCCAAACTGACTCTGAGTCATTGTCCAATTCTGTGAGGGGCATGTGTGGGATGTCCACTTATTTTAAGTGACTACCTCCAGAAACCCAATTAATTGTTTGTATCACCTGCATTCATCTTTGATCACCTGACAATCTCAATTTGCATTTTATCGGGACCGTAGAAACACCACAAACCACTTCATAACAACCCCTTTCCACTTCATAACCACCTCAAACCACCTCATAACACATTCAAGCCATCTCAAAACACATTTTTAATAATCACAAACCAGATAGTTTAGCGATGCAACACTCAAGCCTTATCATATATAGCCCCAAACCACTTAAAAAAACACCCCAAACCACATCAAAGAAACTCCCCTAAACGCCAAAATATTACAACACTTCAAAACACCCCAAACCTCCTCAACAACACCAAAACCACACTAAATCACACCAAAACCATGTTAATCACCCATATAAGCTTATCCAGAAAGATCCCAGATACGTTCAACATACACACATTACATGCATATATACTCCTCAAAAGAAGTTTAGCACCATTTAAATTTTTCATATTTTAAGTGACATTTTTACATTTTGGGGTGGTTTTAAAGTGGTTTGGGGTGGTTTGGTGTGTTTTGTGGTGGTTTGGGGTGTTTCCACGGTCCGCATTTACTCGAGTTTTATTTCAGCACTGACGGCACACACCTGTCTAGAATTTAGAGTAGAAAGAATATTATGGTGTCCTATGGTGTCCTGTGGTAGGATCATGTCAATAGTCGAACAAAAGCACGGCTATTGGATAATCCATCATGTCGGCGATCGAAATCCCACTTCGTGACACTGATGAGGTATATTCGCTTTATTTCACCAGATTAGCAGCTTTTCATTTCTTTCATACTTTGAAAAAAATGTATGATAAGTGTGTGATTTTATTTTAATTGCGATTACCTTTTGAAAAGTGATATTTAAAGCGCGTCGATGTGGTGCTCTTTTTTTTTTCTATCGTACAAGTAATAGCTTTTTGCAAAGACATAAATCTCATTTCAGTTTCACAATGACCTTTCTGTGATCAGACTAGACCAAATTCTTGATTCACTACTTTCTCTTCGACACAACGGACGTAATTCCCTAATTAGCATCAAATAAACGCAATATCGGGAGATTCAGAATCAGCACTGGTGAAACGTCAAACTGACAATACCACACCAGGGGGGATGGGGCTTGACCGGAGGGGATACGTCAATGGGGTGGCCATCCCTGGAGTCTCGCAGGGAGCGGTCCTCCTTAACCTTCTTCTACAAGATACACTCTGGTACAGTGTCTCTTGATAAAGACAAATACCTGACCCCGGCACCCAATCTAAGGCATACTCGGGCATCACATGAATCACAATACACAAGACCATTTGCCTATAGTGATGCCCTGAAAAATTCCTTTTTCCCCAGAACTATTCCGGTTTGGAATAGTCTCCGTTCTTCAGTGGTCCTATCTAAGACCATTGAGGAATTTAAGGCTTCTATTTAAATCATTAGCCCAGAGGCATGCGTTTTAGTATGCCTCTCATCTATATCTTGTAAATAGTTTTAATGGTCCACCCCAAATGTTTTATTTTCCCCTGACTAAATTCTAAATTTAGCCACCCACCCCACACCTGAGGTGATGATCAGAAATTGATCGACTCAGTATCAGAAGATAGATAGATAGGGGTGGATCTTTAGAGGACTCGACTGTAAGCTAAGGTAGTGATATCATTTCAAGACTCGACTGACTCATGGCAACAATTTAAACCAATCAGACAAACATTGGAAGTTTTTTTGTTTGTTCTTTGTCACCAGTTGTTGTCATTTCAGATTTTGACATATTTATTTTTCTTTTATTCATCAGGTGATTGAGTTAGATTTAGAACAACTACCAGAAGGTGATGAAGTCCTCAGTATTCTGCGACAAGAAGTTGCTCCTCTTCATATCTGGTACACACTTGCTGTAAGTTACTTTATATCAAACTAACCTTGGGTGATAACTGGATTTAAGTTTCAACATTTTATTGTATGTTGTTGAACAGATGGACTGAAATTTTGTTAAACATGTACAGAAATATAGCACAAGTGGCAACACATCTTAAAACAATTGAGCCGCCGCATGGGAAAACCAACAATCTGCATAGGTGAATACAAAGGCGCAGCTGATCAGTGCCTTTGTTTTCACTACAGGGATAGTACAATTCCTCTACTTTCTAACTTTAAAATTTCCAGCCTGTAACCATCTGCTGTGACTGTGCAGCCCGGTTTGTGTTGGACCTGGTTGGAACTCAAATTGTTGGTTTTCACACGCACAGACTCAATTCAAATTTATAAGTATTCACTTATTGTCTCTAATGTGGTAAGTCCAGCTTAGCTGATACTTTGTGCTATAGATATAAGTTTTGACTGCCCGATTTGAATTTCAAAAGACTAGTTACTAAAAAAAATCAGTCTGGTAATTTACTTAGGAATTACATGCATTATAATTTTGGAATTAGATATCTATTTGACCAATAATGGAGTTTAACATTTTGTTTCATTCAGGTTCCACACAATATTTTTTAAAAGTAAATATTAATAGAAAATTTCAAAGTCTCTACACACTTTCAGCTGGAGTATTACAAGCAAGGCTACATCGATGACTTTGTCAAGATCTTGGATGGGTCCAGGACTGATGCGGGGCTGGACTATCCCAACAGTGAAAGGGATCAGATGAAATCCCTTGACACGCTGGCCGCGTACTATGTTCAGAAGGCCCACAAGGAGAAGAATAAGGACTTTAAAAGGGAGTTGTTCACACAGGCGACACTGTTGTACACAACGGCCGATAAGATTATTATGTATGACCAGGTAGGAATATGAAAGATAATAGAAGAGCTGTTAAAGCAGAATTATTATGCCATCTTCACAACTAACACAGGGAGGTAAATCCTATCAATCTGACTTCAGGCTTGGGTCAGGTTCCGAGGTTATAAAACTTTTTTCATGCTCAGCTCAGCTGAGTCTAAAATTTATCCTGCTCATAAATGTTAAAATGCCAACAATTGTTGGCATTTTAACATTTATTGTTGGCATTTTAACATTTATGAGCAGGATAAATTACTAGATTTTGCGTTTTGAACCTGAATTTTCCACCAATTTTGACTATCTAAACATCTATGAGGAGTTGAAATTTCATGCTCAGCTGGGCTGAGCTTGAAAAAAGTTTTATAACCTCGGGGCAAGGAATCTCTGCTGATGGACTGCACATTTCAGACACTTGTTGAAAATGTTTCAAACAAAAGTCATGGTATGTGATAATCTGTTTATATAGCATGTTGTAAAGCAACAATTTGAAACTGTAGCATTTTTTTTTCAGACATTGGACTGCTAGTAAACTCTAGATCCTGTGGCTGAAAGATCTTTTTTTCTCACTGGCTTTAGTTTTGTAACAGTGTGGGCCAGCTCATTTTAAAACTTATGATGAGCTTCCTTGTTGAGTATGCATAATATTGGAGTCTATATTTTTCTTACACTATGTTTCAGAACCATCTGCTTGGTCGTGCCTATTTCTGTTTGCTAGAAGGGGACAAGATGGACCAGGCTGATGCTCAGTTCAACTTCGTACTGGGTCAGGTAAGACTGGTTTTATCCATGTAGTGACTACACTTTATATCCTAAAAGTTTCTATGGTAAACAAAAGAATAGGTTGGTAAAACAGTTTATAACCATACAGTCATACCTCACTAAATTGGAGACATCTAGATTGATGTGATGCAATGTAGATACTGATCAGGATTTTCCTTTAGGATCATGGTCTTCACTGTTAAGTCTTTCTGAAAATGACAGTATAGGAAACAGATGAAAGTTATCAATTACATGCTATAGAATTTTGCCAATTGCATAATTTATTTATGGTTCATAAAAGTTTGACCATAATTTTGGGAAAATTGTCTGAGAAGCTATCAAATTTGTGTTGATTTTGTCCAAGATATAAATACTTAAAAAAAATTGAATGCATGACACGGTGTATAATTTTTATCATTTCTTTCGACTAACAACATACCCTCATTACTGGGCAAAGCATGTATTGCCTTTAACAAGAAGGAGTACCATGGCGCCCTGGTCTACATGTCGATTTTGCCCTAGAAAAGTTCTGTGGAATTTGTGGCAGATTTTTTGTTCACAATGTATAATATTTATCATTTCAGTCAACTAACAACATCCCCTCCTTACTGGGCAAGGCCTGTATTGCGTTTAACAAGAAGGAGTACCGGGGCGCCCTGGCTTACTACAAGAGGGCCCTGAGGACCAACCCTGGGTGCCCAGCCTCAATCAGGTTGGGCATGGGGCACTGCTTTGTCAAGCTAAATAAACTGGAGAAAGCCAGGTATTGAAGATTCTTTTCTTTAAATATTGTCTTTTAGATCAACACTTTGGAAGTAAGAAATAAGCTACACTAAAAGGCCATAAAAATATCCATTGTATTTGTGGTATCTGGATCTGACAAAAATGAATCACATCAAAATGGTCATAAATCCAAATAGCTGAAAATGAATACAAGGATTATTTTAGAATTTCAACATTCTATAGACCTTGAATAAAATAACATGAGCTGCCGCATGGGAAAACCAACAATCTGCTTAGGCGAAAACAAAGGCGCAGATCAGCTTCGCAGCGCCTTTTTTTTCGCTACACGGATAGAACAATTCCTCTACTTTCTAAATCCAAAATGGCCAGCCTCTAACCATCTTCTGTGACTGTACAGCCCGGTTTGTGTCGGACCTGAACAGAACCCAAATTGTTGGTTTTCTCACCCACAGGCTCACATGTTAATAGTATGACACTAGAATCATCACAAAGCCCGGTCCTTTTGTCAGAGGGTTTATAGCATGCATGTTTTTTTATCCAGGATGGCATTTGAGAGGGCCCTACAACTGGACTCCAACTGTGTTGGGGCCCTGATTGGCCTGGCTATATTGGAACTGAATAGTAAAACCCAGGACTCGATCAAGAATGGAGTACAGTTGCTATCCAAGGCTTATACCATTGACTCGACCAACCCTATGGTTCTGAACCATCTGGCTAACCATTTCTTCTACAAAAAGGTAAAGTCGTAATAGTAAATCCAGAAGTTAAAGCATGCACATTGCATTGCTCGAATTCAACTAGGGGAGCACAGTTGCTTAGTGTTAAGAGTTTTGGATTGTGGATAGAGTGGAGTTTGAAATCTATCTTGGTTGTAATGTGTTCCTTGAGCAAGACACTTTAAGCTCCTGATAGTACAGATATGGTACCCAGGAAGCGTTGGCTCATTCCTGACATGACTGAAAAGATGTTCATGTACATGTTAAACAACAATGTGAGCAAACAAATAAACTTTGTATAACAATTATGTTTTTCTTAAAGAGTAGAAATCTTGGCAGTACTATAAATAACAAGGAAGTACTGTAAATTCGGAAATTTTCGCGTGAACTTAATATTCGCTATTAAATATTTGCAAATTAATTACCTCGCGAAAATAAAGTTCTCGCTAATAAAGAGTTACTATAAGCTTTATAGACTGCACAAGTGTCCACTCGCGAATTCAAGAACTGACTAATAAATCGGAAATTAAAATTTCACAAAATAAAAGTCACGCCAAAATTTTCGAACTTACAATACTTTGAATATTTCAACAGGACTACCAGAAAGTTCAACATCTAGCTCTGCATGCCTTCCACAACACAGAGAATGAAGCCATGAGAGCCGAAAGCTGCTTCCAGCTGGCTAGAGCTTTCCATGTACAGGTAAATCTTGCCTTAAGTGTGGTTTTCTGGTCACTCTGGTGGGTTATACAGAAAAAAATAATGATTTAAAAAGTAAATATTCTGAATAATTACAACACATGAAGGGACTTCATCCCAAAACTCTTACATGCTTAATATCAAAATAGTGATATAATCTCTTAAGAAGTGGTGAGAAATGCCTCACAAAAATGGCAAACAGCACAGATAATGATAAGTTTGTCTTATATTGTATGATCGGAACTCTAACTAATGATCAAAGTTTGCAATGCTATATATATATATATGAAGTTGGTGTCTGTTCTGAAACTTTACCATCAGAATGCTTCAAAGCGGATGACATTTTGGCAGCATTTGACGTTAGCAACTACTTTACATTTCAGGAAGACTATGATCAGGCTTTCCAGTACTACTACCAGGCTACGCAGTTTGCCCCTCTCAGTTTCGTGCTACCGTTCTTTGGTCTTGGACAGATGTACATCTTTAGAGGAGATAATGACAATGTAAGTCTTTACTTGACATAAGAAAATGCTTGACTTTGAGGTGAAGAGAAAAAATCTGGCACTGCCAGGCTACAAAGCTCACTCCTCTTAGCCTTGTCATGCTGGTCTTTGACAATATGAGCCTCGTCATGAGAAAGCTGGACTTTTGCATATGCGAAAACAAAGGGGCAGATCAGCTTTGCAGTAACCACGAAGCCTCCAAAATTTCAAGATTCTAACTTTCTTCTGAGACTGTACAGGCCGTCTGGTTTCAGACCTGGTTGAAAACTCTGAAGACTGGTTTTATCGTGACACGGCTCATATTATTCAAGACTAGAGCAAGAGGTCACGGGTTCAATAACCTACTTCCATCTCGTGGCTCCATCCGAACATGACTGTAAAATTGTTGACTGGGATGTTAATCAGTAAACTAAAAAATGCTCAAGAACTGACTCATTGGTATTATGGATATATCATTATATGGATATATCATTATTATGGATATATCATTATTATGGATATATCATTATTATGGATATATCATTATTTTGGATATATCATTATTATGGATATATCATTATTATGGATATATCATTATTATGGATATATCATTATTTTGGATATATCATTATTATGGATATATCATTATTATGGATATATCATTATTATGGATATATCATTATTTTGGATATATCATTATTATGGATATATCATTATTTTGGATATATCATAATTATGGATATATCATTATTATGGGTATATCATTATTTATAATTTCAGGCTGCCCAGTGCTTTGAGAAGGTATTGAAGGCTCAGGGCAACAACTATGAAACCATGAAGATTTTGGGCTCACTGTACGCTAACTCACCTGATCAGACTAAGAAAGATACTGCAAAGGTGAGTATATTAAACAGACAAATGGCAAAAAAAATAAATGTTTACTCAAAAATGTTTAATAACATATTCTACGAAGCATTTTTCCTCCTTGACATCAGCTATATGGTAGCACTGAATATGCATAGTTTGTAAATAGCTAGTAATTTCTGTTCATTTTAGCGACATCTCCGGGAAAGAGCAGTTTCCAGTCTCCAGATGACATCAAAATGTTGGTAGAACTGGTCCAAATCCGAGAGCAGTCAGATGGAACAGCCACTCATTCTCTAATTGATGGAACATCCACAAATATTACAAAAATATGTTCTTTGCCATGTCAAGGCTAATAATTCCTATCATACTTTCAGCAACATCTCAAGAAAGTCACTGAACAATTCCCAGATGATATCGAAGCCTGGATAGAACTGGCCCAAATCCTAGAGCAATCCGATGTGCAGGGGGCATTGTCCGCTTACGGAACAGCCACACATATTCTGAAGGAGAAAGTTGAGGCTGATGTTCCGCCAGAAATTCTCAACAACGTTGCTGCACTGCACTTTAGGCTTGGGAACCTTCAAGATGCGAAGGTCTGTGCACTGTATCATATTTAATTTTAAAACATCTATATTGTCATCTGTTGTTTTTGGAAGCCATCAAAGAGATTAATTCTGTCCCAACATGCACAGGTCATTGACGCTTACGTAATGATGTATACTGATTGCTAAAATAACCTCCATTTTCCCCAAATAATTATAAAGAGGATTACAAAACAAAATGACAAAGTCACAAAAACGAAGTTCTAACATATTGAAAGGAACTTATTCTTGTAGCCAAGTTAAATAAATAATGTGACAATAAAGGTCTGTTAATAGTCTATTGTTGCATCAAAAATTCTTGTCTTTCTGTTGTCCAGAAATACTACACAGCATCTCTGGAGAGATCACGGAGCGAGGCACAGCACGATGAGACCTACTACAGTGCCATCTCAGTGACTACGACCTACAACCTGGCGCGACTCCATGAGGCTACCCATGAGTATGACGAGGCAGAGAGATTGTACAAGAACATCCTGAGAGAACATCCCAACTATGTTGATTGTAAGTTAACCCGCGATGCGAGAAAACAGGTCTTCGGTATTCCCGACCATGTCTGACACATAGCCCTGTGCTGTTACAGAGTAAGGCTAGAAGCTTGAAATTTCAGATTTAGGAAGAAGAGGAATTGTACTATCCATGTAGCAATAACAAAGACGCTGATCAGCTTTGCATCTACTGCACAGCTGATATGCACCTTATCTGGTTTTTAGCTCGAATGCACGAAGTGCATAGAGCTATTGCAGTCACCCCGGTCGTCCACGTTCCCGTGCGCGTGCGCGTCACACTTGCGTTAAAGTTTTCTAGAAGTCCATATCTTGACAACCACTCATCAGAAAGTATTCATACTTGGACCATAGATACCATGTAGGGTTAGCTTTCATTCCACGGTATCGGGCCCCTGGGTCCAGGCCAGGGGGTGGGGCTGGAGGTTAAAATCTAGAACACCTTCAAAAATGGCCATTCTTGTGTTAAAGTTTTCTAGAAGTCCATATCTTGACAACCACTCATCAGAAAGCATTGATACTTGGGCCATTGACACCCTGTAGGGTCGGCTTTCATTCCATTACATCAGATCCCTGGGTCCATGCCAGGGGGTGGGGCTAGAGGTTAAAATCTAGAACACCATTAATAATAATTGCTTTTCTGTGATATAGTATTCTAGAAGTCTATATCTTGAAAACTTTTTATCAAAGGGCTTTCATACTCGTACCGTAGGTACCCTGTAGGGTTGAGTTTCATTTCATGGCATCGGATCTCTGGGTCCATGCCCTGGGGGTGGGGCTGGAGGTTAAAAACTAGAACACTGTAAAAAATAGATGTACTGCTGTGTAACTTTTACAAGGAGTCCATATCTTGACAACAACTTATCATAAAGCATTCATACTTCATACACTTTAGGTTCCATGACATCGGACCTCTGGGTCGGAGTCAGGGGGGCGGGGCTAGAGGTCAAAATCTAGAACTCCCCAAATTTTTTTTCTTTTTATTTCTTAATAGAAACAACTTAGGAAGATGGTTGGTCATTCATCTTTTGACTTTGTGACACTGAATTGTGTGTCATGACGGTTAGGGTCGGTTGACCTACTTTCCATGGTTCAGTGATTTTGCCTTATATCTTGACACTCAATTAGTATATTTTCTTACTTCTTTCAGATTCAGTGAGTATGACCAGGCCTTTGACCCCAATATACTTACAGGTCACTGTGACCTAATTTCACGGTTCAGTGATTTTGCCTTATATCTTGACACTCAATCAGTATATTTTCATACTTTTTTCAGATTATGAGTGAGTATGACCAGACCTTTGACCCCAATATACTTATAGGTCACTGTGACCTAATTTCACGGTTCAGTGATTTTGCCTTATACCTCGGTACTCAAATGGTTTATGAACAAACTTCTTTTCAAAGTATGTTTGCGTATGACAAGACCTTTGACCCTGAAGTAGTCCTAGGTCACTGTGACCTAATTTCACAGTACAGTGATTTTGCCTTATATCTTGACACTCAATTAGTATATTTTCATACTTTTTTCAGATTATGAGTGAGTATGACCAGACCTTTGACCCCAATATACTTATAGGTCACTGTGACCTAATTTCACGGTTCAGTGACTTTGCCTTATATCTCAGCACTCAAATAGTCTTTCACACTATGTTTGGGTATGAAAAGACCTTTGACTCTAAAGTAGTCCTAGGTCAATATGACCTAATTTCATTGTTCAGTGATTTTCCTTTATATCTCCGCACTCAATTGGTATATGGACATATTTCTTTCAAGATATGTATGAGAATGACAAGACCTTTGACCATAAAGTATTCCTGGGTCACTGTGACCTAATTTCATGGTTCAGTGATTTTGCCTTATATCTCGATGTTCAGTTGGTATTTTTCATACTTTTTTCTGATTATGAATGAGTATGACCAGACCTTTAACTCAAACATACTTATAGGTCACTATGACCTAATTTCATGGTTCAGTGATTTTGCTTTATATCTCAACACTGAATGGGTATATGATCATATTTCCTTCACATTATGAGTAAGTATCACTAGACCTTTGACCCTGAAATACTTATAGGTCAGTGTGACCTAATTTCACGCTTCAGTGATTTTGCCTTGTGTCTTGGCACTCAGTTGGTATATGAACACACTTCTTTCACAATATGAGTGAGACCTCTAAATCTTAGGTAGTTATAGTTAACTTTCATGGTTCAGTGATTTGCCTTATTGCATCAAGGTAAAAAGATGTATGAGCATAATGCTTTGGGTTGCTGGTCGGGTTTGGCCTTATGTTTGACAAAGGTCAGAAGCAGTCGAGCACGCTGTCCTGCGACAGCTCTTACCTCATGATGCGGCTCGGTTGCTAACTATACCTTCAAATTGGGTGGGGCATATTGACTTTGGTTCATTAGTTTTTATCAGAGACTTTTGGATGTTTACTTTTAATATGTTTGCTTTGGTATGCCACAGGCCTTACAAACTATATATTGTCCAATTGATATTTGTCATGAATTTTGAAAAGCTAGCCATTACCTTAAATAAAATACTACTAGGATATAGAAGCCTGCGTAGTTTAATGATTAAGCCACTTGCCTTGTAAACCAAGGATCATGAATTAAATCCGGGCTTCCCGGGCCTTTAGATGGAGGTCTCAACTCTGTATGACCTTGACTGTGGAGTAGGAGGTAAAACTTTTGTGACATGAGATTTATCATGTGCTTGATTTACAACCCTTTTTCTCCTCAGGTTATCTACGACTTGGTTGTATGGCTAGGAACAGGGGACAGATTTATGAAGCCTCGGATTGGTTTAAAGAAGCTCTACAGATTGACAAGGTACAGTACAGTAGACTAGTTTTATTATAGATATTTATAGGCAGATTTATGAAGCCTCGGATTGGTTTAAAGAAGCTTTACAGATTGACAAGGTACAGTATAGTAGAATACATGTATATTTATTAGCTCACCTCCTCAGGTTATCTACGACTTGGTTGTATGGCTAGGAACAGGGGGCAGATTTATGAAGCCTCGGATTGGTTTAAAGAAGCTTTACAGATTGACAAGGTACAGTACAGTAGAATACATGTATAGATATTTTGTTTTATATCGCAACAACCCTACATATCGGCCTAATAAAGGGGGTTCATAAATAAAATCTTTATTTAGCTACTGACCGAATAAAGGCCATCTCTACTGACTAAATAAAGACCGTGTTGCAATTTTGTTTAACGCAACAAAAAGGAGCGCGCCAGTGACGTCAATTTTAGTCACGTTTTGTGACGTCAATCTCCGCCATTGTTATGCAACGTTACGTAGATGAAAAATGGACAAGAAAAATTTAAATTATCAAGAATATCCACTGCTGTGGTGGCGAATTTTGAGGATTCGTTCTGCGAAGTGATTGCTGAGCTGTTGACTAAATAAACAAAATGGCGGAAAGCAAATCTCCTCACATCGGGTGAGTTTTTTTCGCGAAATTTGTCGGCTTTCGTTGCATTATAAGTGAATAACTACCCCGTGACCAAAAAATAAACCGATTTATCGCGCTCGGACCGTAAGCAGATGAAAGGGCTCGCTGAAAGCTCGCCCTTTCATCTGCTTACTTATCCTCACGTGATAAATCGGTTTATTTTTAGTCACGGGGTAGTTATTTACTATAGATTAGAATTAGAATTGCTTTATTTTCAGTAAATTTTATCACAATATTTTAGTCATATATTAGCTGCTGCATAAGAAAACCAACAATCTGCATATGTGAAAACAAAGGCTCAGATCAGCTGTGCGGTAACTGCACAGCTGATCAGTGTCTTTGTTTTTGCTACACAGAACAATCCGTCTTCTTAAATCTGAAATTTCATGCTTTCTTCTGTGACTGTCAAGGTCAGTTTGTGTTGGATCTGGTCAGAAACCCAAATTATTAGTTTTCTCATGCGAAGGCTCAAATGTGTAAGTTCCATGTTCTTTCAGGATCATCCAGACGCCTGGTCACTGATCGGCAATCTTCACATTGCCAAACAGGAGTGGGGTCCTGGGCAGAAGAAGTTCGAGAGAATTCTCGACAGACCTAATACCAAAGATGATGCTTATTCTCTCATTGCTCTGGGTAATGTCTGGCTGCAGACTCTTCATCAACCAATGAGAGACAAGGATAAGGTAATTTCAGCCGATAAAATAATATGTATTCAGCCAATAAGATCACATATTTTGACTGCACATTTGCCATCAGCCAATGAGGATGGTGGATGAATTACTTTCAGTCAATGAAAATTTAAGAGGAAGAAAAGACTATTATCTCAACCAATTGTAGTTGGCAGAGCTACTACACACACTGTCTGCAGTAGCCATTCAGAGAAATGACAAGGTGAAAAAAGCCAATAAAAGTAAAAAAAAAAGTTATACAACAAAAAAAACTTGAAAGCTGTGAAGATGGTTAAGTGTATTCAAAATTTTCGTTTGGGGGCATAACTCATTGGATACACAGTCAGAAATTTTGATTTATGGCAACACAAATATTCTGAAAATGGTTATCCCCATTTAAATGTACTCTTCAACTCTTCAGCATTAAAAATAAAATGTTTGATCATGTGCATCATCACTTTCATAAACCCTGACCATAGCCAAACACAAGCAAGTGAAGCATGATGTGAGGATTTAATGGTATATTGCAGAATATACAGTCACAAATTATGAATGTCATCCAGTCAGATATAGAGTTTTTCAAGTGCATTAGAATAATTATTATGATTGCAGCAAAAGCGTCACCAAGACAGAGCACTGGCCATGTACAAACAAGTGCTGAGGAATGATGACAGAAATATTTGGGCTGCTAATGGCATTGGTAAGGATACTGACTAAAGGAAGTAAATATGAAACTAATCTGCCTCAGATGGCGGTTTTAGAGTATTTAAACCCCATCACCTAGGCATGCACATTAAGAGTAAGTTAGACTTGTATAGAATGATAATAACGAAGTAATGTACTTTCAATTTTAACATGCAACTTTCTGGTGTACCTTTACTCCTTACTAATAGTATTTGTTGATTTCAAAACACTTTATATATATAATAGCTTTCTATGATTTGCTCAATTATCAAACATTTGATAGACTTAATAGCTTTATTGATGATTCGGCTAATACATACTTTGTGTTGGCCAACAAAGGCTATATTATTAGCCTAGAAATGTGTTTGCCATATCTCAAAACATTTAAGCTCTGTCATTTGATATGCTAAAGAGCTTACAATTTGATTAATTTATTTCTTGTAGGCTGTGTATTGGCCCACAAGGGCTGTATCAATGAGGCTAGAGACGTATTTGCCCAAGTAAGGGAGGCAACTGCCGACTTCTGCGATGTGTGGCTAAATATAGCTCACATCTACGTTGAACAGAAACAATACGTGGCTGCAGTACAGATGGTAGGTTTGTCTCAAAATATTTTACCCATACCTGACAAATTGACTAGCCCACCATCAATGTGGGTGAGTCCACTTTCATTTACTTAATGTTGGCATACTTTGAACAATCATTTAAGCTACAAACCATGTTTACAATTATACTACTTTTTTGGCTTTTTAGAGCTAAAATTGGTTTGACCAGCCATGAAAGAACATGTAGAAAAGTAATCTACATACACCTTTCTGCATCTCTTTCCCACTGACTTTGTTTCAGTACGAGAATTGTCTGAAGAAATTCTTCAAGTACCACAACACGGAAGTGATGGTGTATCTAGGCAGAGCCTACTTCAAGTGCGGCAAACTAAAGGAATGTAAAAATATCCTACTGAAGGTAATGGTGTTAAGATTGTTGTAATAATGTGCATCTACATGACGATATTAATGAAAAATGTTTGGGTATCTCAGCAAAATTTAATACTTGTAATTCAGTCTTGTTTAATGCTTTAAATGATATATTCAAGTATACATATATGGATGTTCAAGTTAGAGTGCATTTTCATTTCCAACTTTGCTGTGATCACAATAGGGAGACAGCATTTTAATTTATAATCATACACATGTACTATAATCCTTGCATTGTTTATCGTCGCACCCCCATGATCGTCTTTATCCTGTTTACCTGTCAATGGAACAAGGAACCAATGTGACCTTTGCCACGACATGTTTACAAAATGGGATTAGGGAGCGAGGTGGTGTAGTGGTAGAGCGTCGGACTCCGAATCGAGAGGTCCTGGGTTTGATCCCCACAAGCGGCACTGTGTTGTATCCTTGAGCAAGACACATTAACTCCCACAGAACTGGTTACCAGGAAGCATTGGGTCCCGACATGACTGAAAAATTGTTGACTGGGACATTAAGAAGAAGAAGAAAAAAAAAATAAAAAAAAAAAATGGAATTTTATACATCCTGACATAGCTCAATAATTTTTGACTGGGATGTTCAACCAATGTGAAAAATCAAATACACAAACAAATAATCCTACACTTTATACATAAAAAAGTTAATTAATTCAGTACCTGTGTATATTGTATGTTACTACAGGCCCGCCATGTTTCTCCCAGCGATACAGTGCTGTTATACAACATAGCTTTGGTACAACAGAAACTGGCTACGTCTATTCTCAAAGATGAAAAAAGCAATCTCAAAACAGTATTAGGGGCTGTGAGGGATCTCAAATTAGCCCACAGGTAAGACCTTGGCCTCTTTCTCAGCCCTAGTGAGGCTGGATATCATCGTAACAGAAATTTCATACTTATACTGTTTAGCTGTTATAGAACTTTCTCTGTGATGCCATGATAAACTAGAATGAGATTATATTTAAGGTGTGATTAAAGTAACTTTGTGGAATTTGAAAAAAAGTGTCATAACCAAAAGATACATGTACTTTGTTCTATTATAGTGTGTAATAAGTGTAACCTTACTGTTCATGATTCTATTGAATAAAGTACTATAAATACAAACCATAACTATTTTGTACTTGTCACACAGTAGCCTAGTGGTTAGGGTGTCGAAATCTGGATCGAGAGGTTGGGGGTCTGATCCCCACTTGTGCCAGGTGGTGTACTTGAGCAAGATACATAACCTCCTTATAGTTCTGGTTAATACCCAGGCAGCGTTATCTATGTCCTAATATGACTGAAAAAATGTTGACTGGGACATTAAACCACTAAACAATGAATTTATATACATTTCAGATATTTCTCCTATCTAAGTCAGCATGGTGACAGAATGAAGTTTGATCTCGCTCAGGCGGCTGGGGAAGCTAGGTAGGTCTGTGGCATCCAGCATATAAAAGGTCTATAAAATGGAAATTTAGAGATTGAGAAATATACCCAAAAAGATTATAGAGATTGAGAAATATACCCAAAAAGATTATAGAGATTTAGAAATATACCCAAAAGATTATAGAGATTGAGAAATATTCCCAAAAAGATTACTGTTTGTGAGTTGGTGTTATGGTTAGCTACTTGTCTTATAAGCCAGGAATTGTGAGGTTCATCTTCAGTCTTTTGGGTGAGCTTTTTGTTGCCCAAGTATTTGCATAGCTTGATTTTAACCTCATTACTGTTGCTGAACCTTTAGATGTGTCCTTTACATGTTATATGCCTGATGATTAATCATATTCTTTCTTTGGGATAAAAAATGAAACAAAAAATGCTCCACCCAGTTTTTAGCTGACATAATCACAAATGATCTGCTCTGCCTTTTTCAGGCAATGTTCTGACTTACTGAGCCAGGCTCAGTACCACGTTGCTAGAGCCAGAAAGATTGATGAAGAAGAACAAGAACTCCGCAAGCACCGGGAAGAAGAGAAAGAAGCACTGCGGCAGAAATTTGAAGAAGACAAACTTGAGAAACAGAAGAAGAAGGTGGAGATGGACAGAATGATGATGGAGAAACGTGCGATCTTCGTCGAGAAGGCGAAACAGATCGTCCTGGAGCCTGAACCAGAGGATAGGCCGAAGACTAAGTCTCAGAGAGTGAGTATTGTTTTGTTGATTGGTAATAAGGTAGTGATGATGATGTTGATGGACAGAATGATGATGGAGAAACGGGCAATCTTCGTCGAGAAGGTTAAAAAGATCGTCTTAGAACCGGAACCGGAGGATAGGCCAAAGACTAAGTCTCAAAGAGTGAGTGTTATTTTGATTAATTGAGAGCAAATGATGATTATGATGGAGAGAAGAGGATGATCTTCGTCGAGAAGGCGAAACAGATCGTCATGGAGCCGGAACAGGAGGATAGGCAGAAGATGAAATGTTAGAGTGAGTGTTATTTTGATTAATTAAAAGCAACTGATGATAAGGAGGAGGATTTCAACCTAGCCGAATGGAGAAGAGCGCTAGTTTGTGAATATGTAGGCTTACACTTTCAATAATCCATACAGCTTCTTGTAAACATGACAAATAAGACAATAAGTTGACTTTTGAGTATTATTTTCTATTTGGTATTATAGAGAAAGAAGGCCAACGAGGATGGTGAAATCCTATCAGACAGCGAGGAGGAGAGGCCCCGTAAGAAAAAGGGCCGTAAAGCTAAAGGTGGTGGTGGGTCCAGTGGATCAGAGGAGGAGGAAGAGGATGAGGGCCGGAAGAGAAAAAGGGGCAGGTAAGTCGGGGGGGGGGGGGGGTTGAAGTAAAAGGGGGAAGTAAGATATATTTGATTATTTGGATAAACATACAGTGAGAGCATGGTTTATGGAAGAGCTATGGAAGTTGATGAGAATTTAGTTTTAGATGATGGTATATATATATAATTCTTCCAAAGTAATTTAATTTAAAAGGTACTTAGAAGGATTTATGATGCATGTATGAAGTTGGGACAGTTTGTTGTAATCTTGTCATGCTTGAATCATAATTGGGCGTTCAGTTTTATGGACCATCATGTGACATTTTTTTGCTGCAATGATTTTCGTCATATTTCAGGGACAAGGAGCGTAAACCCCGTAAGAAGAAGGAACCAAAGGGTCGTAAGAAGGTTCCAGAGGAGGAAGATGGCCTCACGGCGAAACAGAGACGTAAAATCGTGTCCAAGGCCATTATTTCGTCTAGTGAAGGGTCGGATTCTGAGGGAGAGAAACTTAAAATTGACGTTGGACGGTAACTATTATCACAAGTTTGAAACATTGTTGAAAATTGCAAAGAAATTTTTTTAATTGGTTTGAAGTTTTATCCTTTACAAAGTTTGATTATACATAGGCAAGCATCAATGCAGTGAAACAGCAGTAAAGTACAACCTCTTGAACTCAGTATCTTCATTGTTTTCCGTGTCTGTGTAAGCTTTTAAGATTGATTGTATAAACTTTAGACATGCTAGCAAGTGTCTGAAATGAGGTCAGATAGTGTTTTACTATGCATTAATTGAACTCAAATTTTTCCTCCCATTGTTTTCTAGGGACAGTGGTAGTGATAATGAAGGAGCAGTCGGTGGCAAAAGGAGAAGAATCCTCTCATCTGGCAGTGAGAGTGACGAGGGCAAAAAATCTAGGTCAGGGTCAAGGTCAGGATCTGGGAGCCGATCCAGAAGTAGGTCAGGAAGTAGGTCGGGCTCTGGAAGTAGGTCACGGTCAAGATCTAAGTCTGGAAGTAGGTCAAGGTCGAGGTCAAGATCCAAATCTGGGTCGAGAAGTGGATCAGCAAGGTCAAAATCTGGTTCAAGGTCTCGGTCAAGGTCAAAATCTGGTAGTCCAGCAAGGTCACGATCAAGGTCGAAATCAGGAAGTCCTGCCAGGTCAGGATCAGGAAGGTCTCGTTCGGGAAGTCCGGCAGTATCGCAGAAATCGGGAGATGGGTCACCACCGGGATCACCTAGAGGGTCAGAGAAGTCGGGTCAGGGGTCGCCACATTCTGGAGGAGGGTCAGGGAGTGAGGCTGAAAACTGAGTGCTGGAATTGTAAATACATTGTAAATCTTGTGTTCATCCTTATTAGATTGTAAGCTGGAGATATTCACTTTGGAGTCTGTAAAATGTTGTAGAATAATCATTTTCATTTGTACATAAAATCTGGTTATTGCATCACTTATTCATGCATTTGTAGTTTCATTACAATTTTGTATGTGTTGATGAATATTTTATCTTGTAAGCATCTTCAGAACAGCAGTACTTGACATATAAAAAGAAGTAATTGATAAATGAATATTTGATAAATGTATATTTACTGCTTTTGGAAAAACTGTTATTTTTCTTTCTTAAGTGGGGAAATGAAATGAGTTTAGAGGATTGTACCTTACGATTGTACCTTTGAAGTTAAACAATGGGTGAGTTGAAAACTTTTGCTCGGGTTTTGCCAGTGTTTATAGTTATTGGTAGCCCATATCTGCCTATGTGTAGTCTGGGATTTATACTGAAATTGAGTTGTATTCTTGTTAACTACTCAAACAGATTGCCTATGACTTGTTATGATCATGACTTCGAGTACCAAAATTGTGTTGAATTACTGTAAATAATATCACAGCCAAAAATAACTTTGATCCAAGTAAGTGTAAGTGGTCTACCCATCAGGAAAACATGTCCGTGCAATGAATACCCCCTTAAACCCCACTTTTATATAGTAAAACTGGGGTATGCAGGGGTACACCTATTTTCTTATTTTTGCTCCAAAACATAGATTGTGGGTACTCGTTAGAACCGCCTCGGCGAGGCGGTTCTAACGTGTACCCACAATCTATGTTTTGAGCAACAATAAGAAAAATATCAAAAATTTTCCTCTGAAAATTATCGATTTTTGACCTGAAAAAAATTACTGTATATCATATGGGCATGTTTTCGTAATGTAAAGGAAGGTAAATCAGCCAGCCATAGCGAAGGACAGAGTTCCAGATAGACTATCCTGTATCATGAGAAAATTGTCTTTCGTATATGCCTGTACAAAGCTGCAAACCAATTGCTTCTATTCATCTCTGAGAGGCTGTGTTAGACCAGGCCCAGAGGTTATCAAACTTTTTTCATGCTCAACTCAGCTGAGCATGAAATTTAAATTGCTCATAAATGCTGAAATAGCCTAAATAAATTGAAAAAACTGCTCATAAATGCTGAAATAGCCTAAATAAATTGAAATTTCAAGTTTAGATCACCAAGGCCTGTAACTTATCCTGCTGATAAATGTTAAAATGCCAACAATCTTGGTATTTTAACATTTATGAGCAGGATAAATTTTAGTCTCAGCTGAGTTGAGCATGAAAAAAGTTTTATAACTTGGGGACCTGGTCTGAGCACCTGAAGACAAGTTTTTTTTGTGATGCAGCACATCTCTAAGAGTTTTCACTATTGTTTTAAGACACTGGCTAGCCATTGTATGTGTGCATGCTGGTTAATGTCTTACTCCTATACAGGCACATTTATGTTTGAACAGCATAGAACCAAACCAGGCTCTACAATCAGGATTCAATACAATTGTATTCACTTTTATTATTGCTTAAAAGCAGGTTTTCATTTGTTCGTCATTTGAAATCATAAATTAGTTTTTAATGCAAATATTGCATTTCTGCCATTATTTTTGAAGAAATTTAATCAATATATGATCAATGAATGGTGTCAGATTCTGATAAAATCTTGTCTTATATTGTTAAATGAGGATGATTTGGGCCGTGTCATGAGAAAATTGGGAGTTTTGCCTATGTGAAAACAAAGGCGCAGATCAGCTTCGCAGTTCACTATACGGATTGTACAATTCCTCTTCTACTTATATCCAAAATTTCAAGATTCTAACCTTCTGGGAATGTACAAACCAGCTTGTGTCAGACCGAGTTGGAACTCTTGAAGACTGGTTTTCTCGCGTCGCGGCTCATTTATTTGTTGCATGATGTTGCTATGTAAAAACTGTCTGTGGATAGTCCAACCATGTCAGACACAAGCCAGCCTCTGCCACTTTAGTGACTGATCCACATGATAAGATGTCCTACCGCTGTTAATCATGTTCAAGCATGCACTGTCAATACTTTGATGGTAAATCTGTCTAGTTTCATAATTTTCAATTCCACTGTTGCTACATTTTATGCATAGGACATGACCTAATTAAAATTCTGAAGAGACGTTTGCTTTTCATTCTTAACAGTGTCAGGGAAACAAACTCTGTGTATGCTATCATTTGTGTATATGTCATACAATAGAGTGGGCGTTCGTACTGCACATAGGTTCGGAAATCACGCATTGCTATTTTCATATTAAGGAAAAATGTATTACACTTATCCTATCATGTGCGGCATAATATAATCAATGTTTAAGAAATAGATCAGCTCTAGCAGTGAATTGTTGAGTAATAATTCACTGTTTGGAGGTCAGTTGTAAAGAAGATCAAATCACGAGCGCGTAGCGCGAGTGATTTATCTTTTTACAACTGACCGACATATAAATTTTGGCTTTAATTCTATAGAATGGGGGAATCAATGTGTATATAAATAATCAAGGTCACATGACCAAGATGGCCGCCTTGCCCATATATGGTATAAACCCTTCAAAAATCTTCTTCTCCGGAACCGGTGGACCGATTTCGAAGAAACTTGGCATGAAGCATCGATGACTCAAGTACTACAATTTATATATAAATCATGACCCTGTGATGACCTTGACCTATTTTAAGGCAAGGTCAATATGGGTTGCCTATGTATTTGAATGGGTAAACTGTTAAAATGTCATTTGAAGGGAAAAACTTGTATGGACAGTATATTGATTATTCTGAAAAAATAATGGCCCAAGGGCTTCATCTGCCCCTATACTGGGACTATTTTCTATAACATTCGTATATACAGCAAATCTCAGGTGAGCGTTTACAGGACCATTGGTCCTCTTGTCTTTCTTTGAAACATTTGTCAACATTTAGAACACTTCAAAACATTAAAGTTTCCGAAGTGTTCTCCTCAGCGACCAGATGTGCAGATGTGCAATTTTATAGTTATATATATGCACTGCATATGATAGGATATGTAAAATATTTCACAAATCACTCACACAGATGGCACCACAAATTTTCCGAACTTAGGTTTAGTCCGAAATGTTAAATTTATGTGACGTCACTGTTGTGTACACAAATGATGGCCTACACGGAGTTTGTTTCCCGACAGTGTTAAATACAAACCATGTATTTTGTACTGTTTGTCCTCTATAAAATGGAAGAATAATAAAAGGTTTATTCATAATATGGTTATAGTAAAAATGTCATTTGAGCCTTTGCATCAGAAAACCAACAATTTGGGTTTCCGACCAGGTCTTACACAAACCAACCTGTACGATCACACAATTTGTCTTGAAATTTTGTATTCAAGATGAATAGAAGTTGTACTATCCCTGTAGCGAAAACAAAGGTGCTGATCAGCTGTGCAGTTACAGCAGTTACTGCACAGCTGATTGTAACTGCACAGCTGATCTACGCTTTTGGTTTCGCATATTCAGAATGTGGGTTTCTGATGGGACAGCTCAGATTGTGTTCGTTTCTTTGCTTTAGGTCCATTGTAAACTTTGAGATCATGTTCACTTATTCTCACCATACTTCAAGTGGGAATGTTAACCTAAGTGTTTAACCTGTACTCTGTGGTGTTGGATTATAGGGATCAACCATGGTTTTCAGTGTTCAAACATTCGATTGATCATGAGAAAGGTGTTTGAATACAAGGCCATAGGCTGCATGTTCAAACCCCTTCCAAGTGATCCAGCGAATGCTTGAACACTGAAACAAACCATGGTTGATCGCTATTCTTGCATTTTCACATGAATGTACTTACAATCTATTGAAAATAACATAAACAATGTTAAAACTCACTGAAAACCGCGGAGTTTCTTCAACGTCGGCCATTGTGTTTCTATGGAACACAATGAGGTCACGTCGCATTGACCATTGCATTCGACAAAAACCCATGTTCAAACGGCATGTGAATTTCATGATTTGAACATGGATTTTGCTGTTTGAACACAGCTTTCGACCAATGGAAAACGGCTTAAAACAGCTATGCGTATAGATATCTATGCAAGAATATGTCCTTGAGCAATTCCCTGAAGCACAAGCTTATACCCAGAAAGCGTTGACTGTATTCTGACTTGACTTCTAAATTGTTGACTGGGCAATAGGGTATTTAAACAAACAAACAAAACTCATTGTTGTTCTGGACCCAGCTTTCTTGTGCATTACGTAAACTTACCCATGTTCGTCTGGACACCGCTAACTTGTGAAAGAATATGATTAGAATAAAACCTTCCAGTCAAAACCTGTTACCTGTGGCACTATCTGATCAGACAGTATGACGAAAACTGAACCACTATGCTACAGAGAAATCAGTGAAAAGTGAACCACTATGCTACAGAGAAATCAGCTGGAGGCTTGAGTTGTGGTCACGAGAAAACCGGTCTTCGGGGTTTCCGACCAGGTTCGACACATATTGGCCTGTACAGCCTTAGAAGCAGGCTAGAGGCTTGAAATTTTGGCTATAAGCAGAAGAGGAATTGTACTATCTGAGTAGCGAAAACAAAGGTGCTAGTTACTGCACAGTTTTCACATATGCAAACATCAGGTTTTCTCATTAGTATTATAAGTAGATATTACATAACTGTTTCTGATCATGATTTATTGAAAATATATTCACAAATGGCTGAAATGACTACATGTATTGTGTTCTCAAAATATTTTGATTATGAACAAATGGGAAGCAAGGTAGCTTAGTGTTCAGAGTGCAGTACTCTCAGTCTGGATCAAAAGTCAAGGGTTCAATCTCCTACTGGTTCCAAGTTATTTTTAGCTCACCTGAGCCGTCAGGCTCACAAGGTGAGCTTATAGTATACCCATGCTCCGTCGTCCGTCCGTCCGTCGTCCGTCCGTCCGTCGTCCACCATTTTCAAAGATCTTCTTCTCTGAAACAGCTTGGCCAATCAAAGCCAAATTTTACATGAAGCATCTATGGGAAGGGGGAACCAATGTGTATATAAATAATCCAGGTCACATGACCAAGATGGCCGCCATGCCCATATATGGTAAAAACCCTTCAAAAATCTTCTTCTCCGGAACCACTGGACCGATTTCAACCAAACTTGGCATGAAGCATCGATGACTCAAGTACTACAATGTATATATAAATCATGACCTTGCGGTGACCTTGACCTATTTTACGGCAAGGTCAACATAGGTCGCCTTTGCATTTGAATGTGAAAAATTGTTAAATTGTCATTTAAAGGAAAAATCTTGCAGAAAATGAGCAGTAGGACTGAATATTAATGATTCTGTAAAAAAATTGGGCACCAGGGGCTCATCCGCCCCCACCCCGGGGCAATATACATGTATATTATCATAATATTCAAACATCTTCTCTGAAACCGCTTGGCCAATCAAAGCCAAATTTTACATGAAGCATCTATGGGAAGGGGGAACCAATGTGTATATAAATAATCCAGGTCACATGACCAAGATGGCCGCCATGACCATATATGGTAAAAACCCTTCAAAAATCTTCTTCTCCAGAACCGGTGGACTGATTTCAACGAAACATGGCATGAAGCATTGATGGCTCAAGCACTACAATGTATATATAAATCATGACCCTGTGATGACCCTGACCTATTTTACGGCAAGGTCAACATAGGTCGCCAATGCATTTGAATGGGGAAAACTTTTAAAATGTCATTTAAAGTCATTTAAAGTGAAAGTCTTGCAGGAAATGGGCAGTAGGACTGAATATTAATGATTCTGAAAAAAATTGGACCCCAGGGGCTCATATGCCCCCACCCCGGGGCAATATACATGTATATTACCATAATATTCAAACATCATCTCCTCTGAAACCGGTTGGCCAATCAAAGCCAAATTTTATGTGAAGCATCAATAGCAAGGGGTAATCAATGTGTTTATAAATAATCCAGGTCACATGACCAAGATGGCCGCAATGCCCATATATGGTAAAAACCCTTCAAAAATCTTCTTCTCCAGAACCGGTGGATCGATTTCAAAAAACTTGGCATGAAGCATTGATGGCTCAAGTACTACAATGTGTATATAAATCATGACCCTGTGATGACCTTGACCTTTTTTTACGGCAAGGACAACATAGGTCGCCAATGCATTTGAATAGGGAAAACTTTTAAAATGTCATTTAAAGTGAAAGTCTTGCAGGAAATGGGCAGTAGGACTGAATATTAATGATTCTGAAAAAAAAAAATGGACCACAGGGGCTCATCTGCCCCCACCCCGGGGCAATATACATGTATATTACCATAAGATTCAAACATCTTCTCCTCTGAAACCACTTGGCGAATCAAAGCCAAATTTTATGTGAAGCATCTATGGAATAGAAGACTACAATGTATATATAAATCATGACCCTGTAGTGACCTTGACCTATTTTACGACAAGGTCAACATAGGTCGCGAATGCATTGGAATGGGGAAAACTTTTAAAAAGTCATTTGAGGTGAAAATCTTGCAGGAAATGGGTAGTAAGACTAAATATGAATGATTCTGGAAAAAAAATGGACCTAAGGGCTCAAATGCCCACACCCCGGGGCAATATACATGTATATTACCATAATATTCAAACATCTTCTCCTCTAAAACCACTTGGCCAATTGAAGCCAAATTTTATATGAAGCATCTATAGGATGGGGGAACCAATGTATATATTAATAATCTAGGTCACATGACCAAGATGGCCGCCATGCCCATATATCGTAAAAACCCTTCAAATATCTTCTCTGAAACCAAAAGATTGATTTCAATGAAACTTGGCGTGAAGCATCCATGGCTATAGTACTACAATGTATATATAAATCATGACCCTGTGATGACCTTGTCATGGCAAGGTCAACATGGGTTGCCCATGCATTTGAATGGGAAAAACTGTTAAAATGTCATTTGAAGGGAAAAGCCAGCAAGAAATTGGCAAATGGACAGAATATTGATTATTCTGAAAAAAGAAAACGGCCCAAGGGCTTCATCTGCCCCTGCACTGGGGTTAAATACCATAATATTCAAACATGTTTATTGGTATATGCAGCAGACTCAAGTGAGCGTTTACAGGACCATTGGTCCTCTGGTTTAAAACTTGTCCTGGTTAATACCCAGGAAGGAGTAACTCTGCTCTGATGTGACTGTAAAATTGTTGACTGGGAGGTAAAACAGCAAAATATCAAACAAAATATTAACAAAGGCAGTTAATAAGGCTCCCATCAACATGCATTTTTAGCTCACCTGAGCTGTTAGGCTCACAAGGTGAGCTTATAGGATGGCCATGATCCGGCGTCCGTCTGTCGTCCGTCCGTCCACAATTTCAAAGATCTTCTCCTCTGAAACCGCTTGGTCAATCAAAGCCAAATTTTATATGAAGCATCAATAGGAAGGGGGAACCAATGTGTATATAAGAAATCCAGGTCACATGACCAAGATGGCCGCCATGCCCATATATGGTAAAAACCCTTCAAAAATCTTTTAAAATGTCATTTAAAGTGAAAGGCTTGCAGGAAATGGGCAGTAGGACTGAATATTAATGATTCTGAAAAAAATTGGACCCCCAGGGGTCATGTGCCCCAACCCCAGGGCAATATACTTGTATATCTCCATAATATTCAAACGTCTTCTCCTCTGAAACCACTTGGCCAATCTAAGCGAAATTTTATG
Source organism: Rugalucina vietnamica (assembly GCA_964017185.1). NCBI lineage: Eukaryota > Metazoa > Mollusca > Bivalvia > Lucinida > Lucinidae > Rugalucina > Rugalucina vietnamica. Next base: position 56,349,705 of record OZ024878.1, read on the forward strand.
TGAAGCATCAATAGGAAGGGGTAACAAATATTTATATAAAAAATCCAGATCACATGACCAAGATGGCCGCCATGCCCATATATGGTAAAAACCCTTCAAAAATAATCTTCTCCAGAACCGTTTGACCGATTTCAACGAAACTTGGCACGAAGCATCAATGGCTCAAGCACTACAATGTATATATAAATCATGACCCTGTGATGACCTTGACCTATTTTACGGCAAGGTCAACATAGGTCGCCAATGCATTTGAATCGGGAAAACTTTTAAAATGTAATTTAAAGTGAAAGTCTTGCAGAAAATGGGATAGGACTGAATATTAATGATTCTGAAAAAAATTGACCCCAGGGGCTCATGTGCCCCCACCCCGGGGCAATATACATGTATATTTCCATAATATTCAAACGTCTTCTCCTCTGAAACCGCTTGGCCAATCAAAGCCAAATTTTATGTGAAGCATCTATAGAATGGGGGAATCAATGTGTATATAAATAATCTAGGTCACATGACAAAGATGGCCGCCATGCCCATATATGGTAAAAACCCATCAAAAATCATCTTCTCTGAAACCAATAGACTGATTTAAAGGAAACTTGGCGTGAGGCATCGATGGCTAAAGTACTCCAATCTATATATAAATCATGACCCTGTGATGACCTTGACCAAGTTTATGGCAAGGTCAACATGGGTTGCCTATGCATCTGAATTGGGAAAACTGTTAAAATGTCATTTGAAGGGAAAAGCCAGCAGAAAATTGGCAAATGGACAGAATATTGAAGATTCTAAAAAAAGAAAATGGCCCAAGAGCTTCATCTGCCCCTGCACTGGAGTTAAATACCATAATATTCAAACATGTTTATTGGTATATGCAGCTGATCTCAGGTGAGCGTTTACAGGACCATTGGTCCTCTGGTTTGTTTTTGTCATAATATGAGTAGCAACAAAAGAAAACCGGTCCAGGTTTTTGGACCTGGTCCAACATAAATCGGCCCCAGAGGAAGGTTAGAAGCTTAAAATTTTGGATTTCAAAAGAAGTTCCATCTGTCAGAGAAGCATAAGCAAAAGCGCTGATCAGCTGTGCAGTTACTGATCAGCTGATCAGCGCCTTTGTTTTTGCAGAGGCAAATATCCGGTTTTCTCACGACCTGGCTCATATCATACAAGACCTTTTTTCCATTTGTGAAATATGACAAATACATTTATAGACGGGATCTATAACACATCTTGAAAAGGAAACACGTTTATGTTTGGCTTTCTGGTCTTACATGCAGCTTATTGCGCTGAAATTATATTGATATCTGGACACAGCAGTTTGTCTTTTGTCTGTTCACCTTCTTCATGCAGCACACTTTCATGCTCCAAAGAATTTTGGTACCTTGCATTTACGTCCGCCATTTTGTCCATGAGAGATTCCATTGAGGAATGCTCCTCTTTGCACTTATTGACCACCTGTCTATGCCTTCCACTGTGTGGTTTTGTCTGAGATGCCTCTATTTTAATATTTTCACCTTTACCCATTGACGGCACTTTGTAATATGCAGTAGAGTCTGGAACATGGTTGTCATGTTGGCTTTTACCCCTAGATTGCCCTGTGTGGTACCCCATCGAGTTTGGAGCATAATTGTCATTTTGAATTTGACCATTAGGTTGCATTTTGTGGTATCCAGCCATGTTTGGTGGAACTTGATTGGCATTATGACTTTTACCATTAGAATGCATGTTGGTATACATGACAGAGTTTGGAACTTGATTATAATCATATTGGTAATGAGACCTATCATGGCTTGGATAATGTAAAGCGGCTACATGTACATGATTTGCTTCATCAAAAAACACATCCTCTCCGTATTCTGAATATTCTGTTGGATCTGGTGCCAGAAATTCGATTTCTGAAGGACACTTTGGAGCATTGGCCGTATATTTGCCTCCAGCCACTTGCCCGATATTTTTCCATGCCAGATTTTTAGCTGGCTCATAAGGCATAGTGTTATAAGGATCATATTCAAAATCTGGCACAAATCCTTGTGAATTCATTGCCTGTATCCATTCCTGATTTCTCCGATAATTTTGCACCTTGTCATTCATAGTTTCTTCAGACGAGTTCAAAGATTCGAATTCATCGCCGCTCCTTATTCCTGAATCGGGTTCAGAATTGTTTGATAAGCACCGATTTTGATTGGGAACAGCAAGCTCACCATTGCTTGCACCCTTAGACACTGGGAGATCGACAAAAAGTCTGGTGTCACTCTTATCTAGTTCTTGTTTAAGATTGTTAATCAAGTCATCTAACTCGTCATACGCTACTTTAAAATCAAGTGTTTGCATTTTTTCCCTTATATCATCATGGCTTAACTGAACTAATGAATTTAAATGATTGATGAATTTTGGCAAACCAGACATGAGATGAAAGCATGGAATGTTATTTGGTATGATTTCCTTGTTGGATATCGCATCAAACACAACAATGGCGTGTCTAGCTTTAAGATTTCCGTGTTGATCCTTGTCATTAACATCTTGCATTTGTTCAACATTATCATTTAACATGTGTATCTTTTCTCTGACTTCTGCGATAGAGACACCTGGTTCAATAAAATGGATTTGCATGTCCACTTTGTCTTTATTTTGAGGTTCGTGAACAGTTTTAGCTTCAACAATAATATTTTCACCAAAAACACAAGAGAGTAGAGTTTTGAGTTTATCTGCGATTCTTCTCTGAATCATGCTGTTTTCATCAAAGTAAATGGTGAATGTAGGCTTCTTTTCAGCTGTAAAATCAAACAAGATGTTAGCAGCAAACAAGATGTTAGCAGAATGAACTGCATCATGTGAAAACCAGATTTTTTCCTATGCGAAAACAAAGGCGCAGATCAGCGCCTTTGGCTACTCGGAGAGTACAGTTCCACTTCTACTTAAATACATGTACAGAATTTCAAGCTTCTAGTCTTCTTCTGTGACTGTACAGGCCGGTTTGTGTTAGACCTGGTCTGAAACCCTGAAGCCCGTTTTTTATGTCCCCCCTCCGAAGGAGTTGGGGGACATATTGTTTTTGGTGTGGATCCCGTCGGCGTCGGCGTCAGCGTCGGCGTCAGCGTCGGCGTCGTCGGCGGCGTAGCTTTTTGTCTGCACAATATCTCCTGAACCACTGGATGGATTTAGACCAAACTGGCACAGAAACTTCATTGGGACAGCCGAATGGAGTGATTAGATTTTGGTGACCTTGACCTAATTTTCAAGGTCATAAAGGTCAATTAACTGTTTGAAAATCCAGGTGTCTCCATTCGTTTCCGCTCTCTAACTTTAGTAGTTTTTGACCGATTTTCTTCAAACTTTGTATATGAGTTGATACCGGCAAGGAGTGGTTTGGGATTGTAGATGGGTAAATTTCGTCAAACAACCTTAGAGTTATGGCCCTTGATTGAGGTTAAAAATTGCATTTTGTTCGTTTCCGCTCTCTAACTTGAGTAGATTTTGACCGATTTTCTTCAAACTTTGCATATGAGTTGATACCAGCAAGGAGTGGTTTGGGATTGTAGATGGGTAAATTTCGTCAAATGACCTTAGAGTTATGGCCCTTGATTGAGGTTAAAAATTGCATTTTTTTCATTTCCGCTCTCTAACTTGAGTTGTTTTTGACCGATTTTCTTCAAACTTTGCATATGAGTTGATACCAACAAGGAGTGGTTTGGGATTGTAGATGGGTTAAGTTCGTCAAACGACCTCAGAGTTATGGCCCTTGATTGATGTTAAAAATTGCATTTTGTTCGTTTCCGCTCTCTAACTTGAGTAGTTTTTGACCGATTTTTTTCAAACTTTGCATGTGAGTTGATACCAGCAAGGAGTGGTTTAGGATTGTAGATGGGTAAATTTCGTCAAATGACCTTAGAGTTATGGCCCTTGATTGAGGTTAAAAATTGCATTTTCTTCGTTTCCGCTCTCTAACTTGAGTAGTTTTTGACCGATTTTCTTCAAACTTTGCATATGAGTTGATACTGACAAGGAGTGGTTTGGGATTGTAGATGGGTAAAGTTCGTCAAATGACCTCAGAGTTATGGCCCTTGATTGATGTTAAAAATTGCATTTTGTTCGTTTCCGCTCTCTAACTTGAGTAGTTTTTGACCGATTTTCTTCAAACTTTGCATATGAATTGATACCAGCAAGGAGTGGTTTGGGATTGTAGATGGGTAAATTTCGTCAAATGACCTTAAGAGTTATGGCCCTTGATTGAGGTTAAAAATTGCATTTTTTTCGTTTCCGCTCTCTAACTTGAGTATTTTTTTACCGATTTTCTTCAAACTTTGCATATTACTTGATACCGGCAAGGATTGGTTTGGGATTGTAGATGGGTAAATTTCGTGAAACTTCAAACTTTATAAATATGGAAAGCTGAAACATGTGATATTTTAAAATGTCTGTTGGTATATATTGGTTTTAATTTAAAATGTCTGTTGGTATATATTTTTCAGGGTTATATGTAAAAATTTACAAAATTAAAAGTGGGTTGGGGCAGAGAGGGGGGACATATGTTTTCCTCTGAAAACTCCTTCTAGTTTTTCTTGCGTTGCCGCTCATTTTGTAACTTTGAAGTCACATAAATCTCTTTTGTTGACAGCTTTTAAAGAAACTGCAGAACATACTGTATTTTCTTAGCAAAAGTCAATAAAAATGGCATAATGGCATATTTATATAAACTGAAAACAAATTCTTTTCTGCATAGTGAATTTTTATACCCCCGGCATTTATGCCGACGGGTATATAGTTTTCGCTTTTCCGTTCGTATGTTCGTTAGTTCGTTGGTTCGTTAGTTCAGTTAAAATGTCAAAGTTTTGGTTAAAGTTTCTCTGCTGGTGTATATCTCATGAACTAAATATCAAACCATTCATATTTGGACTATAGGTACCCTATAGAGTTGGCTTTGTTTCTATGAGTTTGGACCCAAGGGTCTATGCCCGGGGGTTGGGCTAGAGTTCAAAATCTAGGTCACCTTTAATTTGCGTCAAAGTTTTGGTTAAAGTTTCTCTATTGGTGTATATCTCATGAACTATATATCAGAAACCATTCATATTTGGACTATAGGTACCCTATAGGGTTGGCTTTGTTTCTATGAGTTTGGACCCCAGAGTCCATGCCCGGGGGTGGGGCTAGAGTTCAAAATCTAGGTCACCTTTAATTTGCGTCAAAGTTTTGGTTAAAGTTTCTCTATTGGTGTATATTTCATGAACTATATATCAGAAACCATTCATATTTGGACTATAGGTACCCTATAGGGTTGGCTTTGTTTCTATGAGTTTGGACCCCAGGGTCCATGCCCTGGGGTGGGGCTAGAGTTCAAAATCTAGGTCACCTTTAATTTGCGTCAAAGTTTTGGTTAAAGTTTCTCTATTGGTGTATATCTCATGAACTATATATCAGAAACCATTCATATTTTGACTTTAGGTACCCTATAGGGTTAGCTTTGATTCTATGATTTTGGACCCCAGGGTCCATGCCCGGGGTGGAGCTAGAGTTCAAAATCTAGGTCACCTTTGATTTGCATCAAAGTTTTGGTTAAAGTTTCTCTAGTGGGGTATATCTCATGAGCCAATCATCAGAAGCCAGTCATATTTGGACTATAGGTACCCTATAGGGTATAGGGTTGGGTCCATGTCGCGGGGGGGGGGGGGGGGGGGAGAGGGGGGGTGGAGGGCGCTTGAGTTCAAGATCTAGGACATCAATACTTTTATTATTACTATTATTTTTTTTTTAATTTAGACTGACATTCTATTTTCATTTTCCATCTAGGACTGAGGACCTGACCCTCAATGTCCGTGATTAAGTCCTAGATGGAGTACACAAGTCAGCTCTGTGTACTGCTCTAAAGAAGATATGTCACTCTAAAAACTACATTCCCTCATGTCTGTGGTCAAAGTGCTTTAGAATGCACACTTCTATAAAGTATTTGATAAGGGTACTGTCTTTTGTTCGGGATTTGTGATTCAATGTCAGGGGTGTACATGTGCTGGGTGGTTGTGGGAGGGAGAAGGAGGACTGGGTGACCACCAGCCGGGGGTATAAGTGCCTCTCAAGGCACTTTTTCTAGTCTTAAACAAAGCTATGAGGGAAAAAAAATTCATCAGGAAAACATGTCCGTGTAATGTATACCCCCTTAAACCCCACTTTTATGTAGCAAAACTGGGGTACGCAGGGGTTTACCTATTTTTAGCTCACCTGAGCCGTTAGGCTCACAAGGTGAGCTTATAGGATGGCCATGATCCGGCGTTCGTCCGTCCGTCGTCCGTCCGTCCACAATTTCAAAGATCTTCTCCTCTGAAACCGCTTGGCCAATCAAAGCCAAATTTTATATGAAGCATCAATAGGAAGGGGGAACCAATGTGTATATAAGAAATCCAGGTCACATGACCAAGATGGCCGCCATGCCCATATATGGTAAAAACCCTTCAAAAATCTTCTTCTCCAGAACCCGTGGACCGATTTCAACGAAACTTGGCATGAAGCATTAATGACTCAAACACTACAATGTATATATAAATCATGACCCTGTGATGACCTTGACCTATTTTACGGCAAGGTCAACATAGGTCGCGAATGCATTTGAATGGGGAAAACTTTTTAAATGTCATTTAAAGTGAAAGTCTTGCAGGAAATGGGCGGTAGGCTTGAATAGTAATGATTCTGAAAAAAATTGGACCCTAGGGGCTCATGTGCCCCCACCCCGGGGCAATATACATGTATATCTCCATAATATTCAAACATCCTCCTCTGAAACCACTCGGCCAATCAAAGCGAAATTTTATGTGAAGCATTAATAGGAAGGGGTAACAAATATGTATATAAAAAATCCAGGTCACAAGACCAAGATGGCCGCCATGCCCATATATGGTAAAAACCCTTCAAAAATCTTCTTCTCCAGAACCGGTTGACTGATTTCAACGAAACTTGGCACGAAGCATCGATGGCTCAAGCACTACAGTGTGTATATAAATCATAACCCTCTGATGACCTTGACCTATTTTACGGGAAGGTCAACATAGGTCGCGAATGCATTTGAATGGGGAAAACTTTTTAAATGTCATTTAAAGTGAAAGTCTTGCAGGAAATGGGCGGTAGGCTAGTAATGATTCTGAAAAAAATTGGACTCTAGGGGCTCATGTGCCCCCACCCCGGGGCAATATACATGTATATCTCCATAATATTCAAACGTCCTCCTCTGAAACCACTCGGCCAATCAAAGCGAAATTTTATGTGAAGCATTAATAGGAAGGGGTAACAAATATGTATATAAAAAATCCAGGTCACATGACCAAGATGGCCGCCATGCCCATATATGGTAAAAACCCTTCAAAAATCTTCTTCTCCAGAGCCGGTTGACTGATTTCAACGAAACTTGGCACGAAGCATCGATGGCTCAAGCACTACAGTGTGTATATAAATCATAACCCTCTGATGACCTTGACCTATTTTACGGGAAGGTCAACATAGGTCGCCAATGCATTTGAATGGGGAAAACTTTTAAAATGTCATTTAAAGTGAAAGTCTTGCAGGAAATGGGCAGTAGGACTGGATATTAATGATTCTGAAAAAAATTGGACCCCAGGGGCTCATGTGACCCACCCCGGGGCAATATACATGTATATTTCCATAATATTCAAACGTCTTCTCCTCTGAAACCGCTTGGCCAAACAAAGCCAAATTTTATGTGAAGAATCTATAGAATGGGGGAATCAATGTGTATATAAATAATCTAGGTCACATGACCAAGATGGCCGCCATGCCCATATATGGTAAAAACCCATCAAAAATCATCTTCTCTGAAACCAATAGACTGATTTCAAAGAAACTTGGCGTGAGGCATCAATGGCTAAAGTACTCCAATGTATATATAAATCATGACCCTGTGATGACCTTGACCAAGTTTATGGCAAGGTCAACATGGGTTGCCTATGCATCTGAATTGGGAAAACTGTTAAAATGTCATTTGAAGGAAAAAGCCAACAGGAAATTGGCAAATGGACAGAATATTGAAGATTCTGAAAAAAGAAAATGGCCCAAGGGCTTCATCTGCCCCTGCACTCGAGTTAAATACCATAATATTCAAACATGTTTATTGGTATATGCAGCTGATCTCAGGTGAGCGTTTACAGGACCATTGGTCCTCTAGTTCTTAGTTTTGCTCCAATACATTGAGCGAGGCGGTTCTAACGTGTACCCACAATCTATGTTTTGAGCAAAAAAATAGAAAAATATCAAAATTTATCTTCTGAAAATTTTTGTTTTTTTTTTACAACTTTAAAAATCTCTGTATATTGCATGGGCAAGTTTTCATAATGAAGGTCACTTACGATTTGCATCTACCACTGCTTTATGCAGGTGAAATTTTACACCTCGTCTTCTTAGAACTGTAAATAAAAAGCAAATGATATAGTATCAATGTACTTTATATTAAGATGATTTTGCACGAGTACTTGCTCGCGAATTCAAGAACTCACTAATAATTTGGAAATCAAAAATTTGCAAAATAAAAGTCTCCAGAAAATTTCCTAGCTTACAGTATTATGTTGAAATGAAAGCATTTGAGCTGCATCGTGAGGAAACCAACATTTTGCATATGCGAAAACAAAGGTGCAGATCAGGTTCGCAGTTTGATCAGCGCCTTTGATTTTGCTACACAGATACTACATGTACAAATTCCTCTACTCTCTGGATCTAAAATTTCAAGCATATAGCCATCTTCTGTGCTTGTACAGCTCAGTTTGTGTCAGACCTGTTCGAAAACCACATTGTTTGTTTTCTGATCACGCGACTCATTTATCAATGGTTATACATACATAATATTACACAAACAGCTCCCATACATGCCAATACACATAACACTGGAATAATAACTGTAGAGATGTTTAGTTTATCCTCTGTTGACATGGACGTTTTCTGCACCTCGGTAACCATTGCAGCTGAAAAAGGAAAGCACAAAATTACATTACGAAAACATGCCCATGTAATATACAGAGATTTTTAAAGTTGTAAAAAATGAAATTTTTTGGTGGAAAAATTTTGGTATTTTTATCGCACCTGCTTATAGCAGGGTGCGATATAGGAGTCCAAATTTCTGTCCCCGTCCGTCAACATTTACGTCGAAGTTTGGTTTTCTCGACATCAGAGATAGCTACGAGTCTGAAACCTTGCATAGTAATTGTCCCTGACATACCCTTCAAGCACGCACCTTAACCCGGTGGCTTTGACCTATATTTCACGGTCCACTGACTTTGAAAATTTTTACGTCGAAGTTTTGTCAACATTATGTTTCTCGACATCAGAGATAGCTGCGACTCTGAAACCTTGCATAGTAATTGTCCTTGACATATCCTTCAAGCACGCACCTTAACTTGGTGCCCTTGACCTATATTTTACGGTCCACTGACTTTGAAAATTTTTACGTCGAAGTTTGGTTTTCTCGACATCAGAGACAGCTTCGAGTCTGAAACCTTGCATAGTAATTGTCCTTGACATACCCTTCAAGCACGCACCTTAACTCGGTGCCCTTGACCTATATTTCACGGTCCACTGACTATGATAATTTTTACGTCGAAGTTTGGTTTTCTCGACATCAGAGATAGCTGCAAGTCTGAAACCTTGCATAGTAATTGTCCTTGACATTCTCTCCAAGCATGCACCTCAACCAGGTGCCCTTGACCTATATTTCACGGTCCACTGACTTTGAAAATTTTTACGTCAAAGTTTGGGTCAAAGTTTGGTTTTCTCGACATCAGAGATAGCTGCGAATCTGAAACCTTGCATAGTAATTGTCCTTGACATGCCCTTCAAGCACGCACCTTGATCCGGTGCCCTTGAACTATATTTCACGGTCTGTTTACTTTGCCCGATGCCAGGGTTCGAAAAACCCGGGTATTAACCCATAAAACCCAACCCGGTGGGTTTCTGCGGGTAAACCCGTATACCCACTGGGTAGCGGGTAGTGACCAGTATTAGAAATTTTATGATCTTTATATCTAATGATGATACTCGAGTATTGAGCAAGGTATTAAGGCATTTTAGAAAAATGAATGTACAAGTAACAAGACATTTGAATTTATTTCATTTGAATAACCTATTTAGTTTGTGTGAAGCAATCCCAAAAGAACAATCAGCTATCTAACCAAGCTGGCAAGATTGCATTAGGGGTGTTTGACGATTAGACAGGATTGAAAAGATACAGAGGTTTTAACTTCTCGTTGAGTTTTTTTGTTGTTGTTACTAAATGGCTGATCGACATGCACAGAAGAAAGACTTGGTCTGTGACAGACTTATGATAAGAGAATGGTGAAAGATATTTCTACTGACATTTAGTGTTTCCCCCAGCCCAAAAAAAGGGCATGGTAAGGTTGCTAAAAAAAGGCACTTTTAACGCGCGGCAACATGTCAAAAGGGCACTTTCAGCGCGCGACGGCAAGCCAAAGGGCACTTTTTAAGTGGCACATGGCATGCTAGGAGGGCACATTCATTAGACTTAACACATCATATTTTCTCTGTAATTTCAAATTTGCTTTTGAGCTTTTGGTTTTTTCCTCACTTTCCATATTTCAGGATTCACTTTTACCAGAGACAACTTAGAAAATTTCTTTTCCCTCTGCCTCACATTACTTTAATACTAAATTAACCATGCTTGTCAACATAAGAGATAACCTCACTGAAGATTTGTTTTAAAAAGTAAACTATTGATTATTAAAACTGACACCTTATTACCAAGTAAGACATTCAATTTTCACACCTTTTATCATTTGGTGTCAAATTGGGATAAGTAATTATCCACATTTGCCACTGCAATAAAGTGACAATAAACAAGGGATTAAAGGAATCAACAACTGCACGGGGACCCAACTGTTAATCGTAATTATTGATGCGACGTGGAATGTTAATGCATGCCATTATGAAGTTTCGTATGCGTCGGCGAGTTCGTTACGAATGCGACGTTCCACATCCTCTGTCCTTGGACGGTAAGTATCACATGTTTTGCTCTCGTGAAAATAAACAAAGCCGAGTTTACAAAATCGGCATCCACTATGATCTTCAGAATTCTTCTATATTCCCACATGAAGTCAATTGGAATACGTACGGCACTTGTGTGTTTCAGCTAATGGTTTATAAAGTTGACAGGTAGATACAAGATTGCCACGAATACACATTACATTCTTAAAGTCCTTTTGTTTTTCTAATTCTTGGTCGTAAACTAAGAAGTATAATACAGTCCTATGGGTGTCTTTATTGAAATATGTATCAAAATGGCTTTGTAAATGCACATTTATCTACTGAGCGTGAAAAACAGTAAGATAAGTATCTTTTGTATGCATCGAAGATGAAGGTACGTACTACTAGAATGAGTCATGGAAGAATTAGCATTTTGTTGTGCTCTTACAAAAGTTATTTACGTCATTGCAGAAGCATAACTTGCGCTTTTATCAAGAGCATTATTGCATGATGTATTTTTTTCCTTGTACTACATGTACTTCGTTGAGCGAGCTTCAAAGCATGTGCCACTTTTATTTTGAATGAGATCACAGAGTGGTTTTCTGATATTGCTTTGTCAACATTCGAGTGACTTCTTGCCTCGAAACAGCAACTCATTTTCGGGCATATCAGTGACATAGGTAATATGTTTCCTAACATTGAATGACCACTAAGGCTAAACCAAATAATATTTGATCATTTAATATCGGTGGCTCCATGCATTTTGATAAGCGGGGGGGGGGGGAGGGGGAGAAAACAAAAGAATTAAAGGGATTTGTGAGGTTTTAGGTGCGGTTGTCAGTCAGTTTTCCATGGGAATGGTGTGTTGTACAAGAACAGCGATCAACTATGGTTATTTTATTGCAATTAGAAGAGTCTTTCGAGAGCCCTTTGAACCCTCGGCCTTAGGCTAAAACAACTTTCTCCAGCCTCTGCAAATGTTAATTGTTATATATAATTGATTCAATAATATTGATTCTTTTAAAAGCTATTACTTATAATTTATATATATATAATCAAAGGGGAGTAACCCAATTAATTAATATATATTTCTTTTTATGTTTCTACAATTTATTATCTAGAACTTTGTAGAAGAATGTCATTGATTATTTTTATCACTGTTATATAATTTAGAAGTATAGAAAATTCTATGAGCACTTTGTGGATAATTCCGGATGAAAATGGAGTGAGTGTTTTTTTTTTTTTACCATAAGTTAAAAATATATTTGGACTATGTATCTCGAAGGGTCTAGTGGACTTTCGTTTAGTCTTGATGGTCGTTGCGGCCTTGAATTCTCTCTGGAGAATTCTAAATTCTCTTTGGAGAATTTAAAAGAACTTTCGTTTAGTTCGTTTCTTTTCTAGAGAAAAGTTTATTATATCATTCTCTAGAAACCTGGAGAATTTCCTTAGATGTATAAATATAGGTCCCAATTCAGTCGTAGGTATTCAGAAATTTGAAGTGATTTAAAGTATATAATTTTGGTTGTTTCACTAGTGTTTTGTGTGGATTAAAATATACATGTGCTCATATTCTGGTTACTGGATTGTGGACTTACATTTGAGGGACAAGGACTTATTTGACATTAACTTTGTAAGTTATTTATTTATTTATTTACTTATCTGTTTGTTTGTTTTTTATGTATTTGCAGCATTTATTTGTTTGATTAAATATTGTTAAGTTTAAATTACTTGGTTGTTTTTCGCTGTACCTGTCTAGTTACGCTAGGTCGTAACAGATTTTGGGGGCTCTGAGCCGGGATTGAACATTTTGTGCACCTATTTTATTCTGAATTTGAAAATATATTTATTGTTTGTCATACCAGCAAAAAGCAACCATGTTATTCAAACTTGAAGATTTCATTGCTGCGCCTTCTCAAGAGCTGTTAAACTTGGCCAAAAAGAGTGATCTTTTAGACATTGCTAGTCATTATAGCATACCTGATGTCAAAACATCTATGTTAAAACGTGAAATTAAGAATGTTATCATTCAGTTTCTTGTTGATGAGGAATTTTTTGAACCCTCAGCTACATCTCTAATTATGGTCTCACAAACCGACATACAGTTGAAAGAGTTAGAATTAAAAAGGCATCTTGAACTGGAAAAATTAAGATTAGAATTTGAAGAAAAAAGAAGGGCAGATAAGGAAGAAAGGGAAGAAAGAATGCAAAAAGAAAAGTTAGCATTTGAAGAAAGGGAAAGAGAAAAACAAAGAGAAATGGAAGAAAGACAGAAAGAAAAACAAAGAGAAATGGAAGAACGACTTGAAAAAGAAAGATTAGAAAAACAAAGAGAGTTAGAAGAAAGGCTTGCAAAAGAAAAATTAGAGCAAGAAGAAAGAATTGAGGTTGAAAAAGAAAAACTGCAATATAGTTTAAAAATGAAAGAGCTTGAATTAAGCAGTAAATCAATGCCTCCTGTGTCTTTTGATCCTAGTAAAGTATTTGATGTTACAAAGCATATCAGGCTCGTTCCTCCATTTCAAGAAAAAGAAGTAGATAAGTACTTTTTACATTTTGAGAAGGTAGCAGAAAATTTGAAATGGCCAAAAGAGCATTGGACCTTGCTTCTACAGAGTGTTGTTATTGGTAAAGCTCGAGAAATTTACACTCAGCTTCCACTTGATCAAAGTTCAGATTATGACACAGTCAAAAATCTGATTCTTAAGGCTTATGAGTTAGTACCTGAAGCTTATAGGCAGAAATTCAGAAATTGTAGGAAAGAACATGACCAAACCCATGTAGAATTTGCTAGAACTAAGGAGCAATTATTTGATAGGTGGTGTTCTTCAAAGGATGTAAAGTCTGATCATGCAAAATTAAGACAGCTCATGCTTGTTGAAGAGTTCAAACGATGCATACACTCTGATGTCAAATCTTTTCTTGACGAAAGGGAAGTAGAAACTTTAGATGTAGCAGCACGATTAGCTGATGATTATGCTTTGACTCATAAGGTGTCTTTTGTAAATAAGCCTTACAAGAAACCTTTTAACCCTCAATTTAAACCTAATACACCTCAGTCAAAACCATTTAACCCTCAACAGAGAAATAATTCTCCTCAACCTAATCCACAACCACAAGCTGGACTAACAGCTGATAGTTCCAGTCCTTCACATAATCCTAAAAATAAAGATACTAGTGAAAACAAAGGTCAAAGATCCTCATACTCACCCCGGCTGTTTTGCAATTATTGTAAAGGTGACGGTCACGTCATTTCTGAATGTGAAACTTTGAAAAGAAGAAAAGAGAGACAAAATCAAAATAATTCTAGACCAACAGGTCTTACTTCTTTAAGGTCAAAACCACAGTCGATTATTCAGGATGAAAATCCTATTTTGGCCAAAACGTCTGCGACTGATTGTATTATGGAGATTTATGAACCATTCTTATCAGAAGGTTTTGTGTCACTTACTAGTGATTCTGCCCAGTCTACCCCTATTAAAATCTTACGAGATACCGGAGCTTCTCAGTCTCTTATTTTAGCAGATACCCTGCCTTTTTCCGAGAAGACTTCAACTGGGACAAGTGTCCTTATTCAGGGAGTAGAGTGTGGATTTGTTAATGTACCGCTCCATAACATTTATTTGTCTTCAGACTTAGTTTCTGGTCCTGTGGCTGTAGGTATTAGGCCTTCTTTACCTTTTAAAGGTGTTCACTTGCTATTAGGCAATGACTTAGCCGGAGATAAGGTTGTGGTAAACCCACTTTTGACCAATACACCTTGTGAGGATCAATTGCCTGATCCCATTGAGCAGGAAATTCCTGATCTTTACCCTTCATGTGCCGTTACAAGGGCTATGGCAAAAAAAGTCAAATTGAATGATGGGATACAGGATATTGACTTAACTGACACTTTTATAGGTCAGTCTTTTCATGATGAGATTTCAAAATCTCTTTCTTCAAGTCAAACTGACTTCAACAATCAAAGGTCAGACAATGACCTTTCACCTTCAATTTTTGACCAAGGTCACGACCAAATGTCAAGGTCACAACTTTGTCAAGAACAGCACAGTGATCCTGAAATCTCGCCTTTATTTGAAAGGGCTTTAGATGAAAATGAAATTTCTCAGGTTCCTGTTTGTTTTTATGTCAAAAATGACATCTTAATGAGAAAATGGCGTCCTCCTGATGTTTCAGCGGAAGACGAATGGACATGGACCATAAATCACCAAATTGTGGTTCCTAAGGCTTATCGTCCTGAAATCTTAAACTTGGCCCATGAAACTCCCATGTCAGGTCATTTAGGGATAAATAAGACTTACCACAAAATTCTCAAGCATTTCTACTGGCCAGGATTAAAATCTGATGTTTCCCAACATTGCAAATCCTGTCACACTTGTCAAATGGTAGGAAAACCTAATCAGACTATTCCAAAAGCTAATTTACAGCCTATTCCTGCATTTGATGAACCATTTAGTAGGATTATCATTGACTGTGTAGGTCCGTTACCCAAGACTAAATCAGGTTGCCAATATCTCTTGACTATAATGTGTGCTTCAACACGTTTTCCTGAAGCAATTCCACTCAGGAATATCAAGACGAAAACAATAGTTAAGGCCCTTGTAAAGTTTTTCACACTTGTAGGTCTTCCAAAATCAGTCCAATCAGATCAGGGTTCCAATTTTATGTCAGGAACATTTCAGCAAGTAATGCATGAACTTGGCATTAAACAATACAAGTCATCAGCTTATCATCCTGAAAGTCAAGGTGCTTTGGAAAGATTCCATCAAACTTTGAAGAACATGATCAGATCTTACTGTTTTGACACCGAAAAAGATTGGGATGAAGGCATACATTTGCTATTATTTGCTGTCAGAGAGTCAGTACAAGAGTCTCTTGGGTTCAGTCCGTTTGAACTTGTTTTCGGACACACTGTTCGTGGACCTTTAAAACTTATGAAAGAGAAGTTTCTTTCAAGTAATGACAGTCCTTTGAACTTACTTCAGTATGTGTCTGACTTCATAGATTGACAAAAGCTTGGGAAGTTGCTCGGTCCAATCTTAAGTCAGCTCAGAGCAAAATGAAGTTGCATTTTGATGAAAATGCTCAGAACAGAAATTTTGACCCTGGAGACAAGGTGATTGCTCTTTTGCCCATTCCAGGCAGGCCATTACAAGCTAGATATTATGGTCCATATACTGTTGAGAAAAGGTTAAGTGATGTAAATTACATTGTTAACACTCCTGGGAGGCGCAAGCAAAAACAATTATGTCATATTAACATGCTTAAAAAGTACATTGATAGGGATAGTGATAATGATAGTTCAGTTATTTCCTCAGTAAGCATAGTTAATTCTGTCCCTCATGAACAAAATCAGACAGACTTTGAAGAAATGAACTCTGTGAACTGTGAACCATTATCCTCAAAACTCCAGAATTCTGACATTCTGCATGACCTCGATCAGAAACTGTCACATCTAGATCCGGACAAGAAACATGAACTAAAACAATTAATTCTTGAATATGAGCACTTATTTCCGGACATTCCATCCAGAACCGATAAAATCTACCATGATGTAGACATTACTGAAGGAGCAAAACCGGTGAAACAACATCCGTATAGACTTCATCCTGAAAGACAACAATATCTCAGGAAAGAAGTTAAGTATTTGCTGGACAATGACTTTATAGAACCTAGTCAAAGTGAATGGAGTTCTCCTTGTATACTTGTGCCAAAATCTGATGGGACATTTCGAATGTGCACAGACTATAGAAAAGTAAATTCTGTCAGAAAAACTGACACATTTCCCATACCAAGAATTGATGATTGCATCAACAACATTGGTCACGCCAAATATGTGACAAAATTCCATCTATTGAAAAGGTTTTGGCAGATTCCATTTATAGACAGTCCAAAGGAGATTTTAGAATTTGTTACTACAGAAAGACAATTTCGAAATAAACTGAAAGCGCTGAAATGTTGCTTGGTTCGCTTGGTTAATAGTTTGATTTTCGGTCTGGATGGGTGTAAAGCTTACATCGACGATGCCATCATCTACAGTGAAGAGTGGAAACAACACCTGGAGATCATCAGAGAATTCTTCAAAAGACTCAGTGATGCTAAACTGACAATAAACTTACCGAAAAGTGAATTTTGCCATGCTAGTTTGACATTTCTAGGACATATTGTTGGACAAGGTCAGGTCAGATCTGTAGAAGCCAAAGTTGAGGCTATATCAGATTTTCCTGTACCTACAGGAAAACGGCAACTGATGCGCTTTTTGGGTATGGCTGGATATTACAGGGAGTTCTGTAATAATGTTTCAGTTTTAGCTGAGCCTTTGACAAACTTACTTTATGATAAGAAGGTCAGGTATGTTTGGAATAAGGCTTGTCAGAGTTTTGTTCGATTTGGGCCATACTTAAAAGTGTGTCAGCTCTATTAGCACTGCAAATAAAAAAATAAAATGAGACTCCATCTGAGTATTAGCTAGAGCATTAGTCTCATGTTGCAAGAGCACAATCTTGACATTAGACACATAAAAGGTAGAGATAATATAATTCCAGACACCCTTTCAAGAGCTTGACAGTTTTGCCTTGTATGTTTGCATATGAGTATTGCAAAAGAAAGTTTTATTTCACAAAACTTTCTTTTCGTTGAAGAGGGGAAGTGTTATATATAATTGATTCAATAATATTGATTCTTTTAAAAGCTATTACTTATAATTTATATATATATAATCAAAGGGGAGTAACCCAATTAATTAATATATATTTCTTTTTTATGTTTCTACAATTTATTATCTAGAACTTTGTAGAAGAATGTCATTGATTATTTTTATCACTGTTATATAATTTAGAAGTATAGAAAATTCTATGAGCACTTTGTGGATAATTCCGGATGAAAATGGAGTGAGTGTTTTTTTTTTTACCATAAGTTAAAAATATATTTGGACTATGTATCTCGAAGGGTCTAGTGGACTTTCGTTTAGTCTTGATGGTCGTTGCGGCCTTGAATTCTCTCTGGAGAATTCTAAATTCTCTTTGGAGAATTTAAAAGAACTTTCGTTTAGTTCGTTTCTTTTCTAGAGAAAAGTTTATTATATCATTCTCTAGAAACCTGGAGAATTTCCTTAGATGTATAAATATAGGTCCCAATTCAGTCGTAGGTATTCAGAAATTTGAAGTGATTTAAAGTATATAATTTTGGTTGTTTCACTAGTGTTTTGTGTGGATTAAAATATACATGTGCTCATATTCTGGTTACTGGATTGTGGACTTACATTTGAGGGACAAGGACTTATTTGACATTAACTTTGTAAGTTATTTATTTATTTATTTATTTACTTATCTGTTTGTTTGTTTTTTATGTATTTGCAGCATTTATTTGTTTGATTAAATATTGTTAAGTTTAAATTACTTGGTTGTTTTTCGCTGTACCTGTCTAGTTACGCTAGGTCGTAACATAATACAGTATAAAAACATGGTTGACCCCTTTAACATGTATCTAGAAAATATTAATTGAAGAAAATGCATCAATGTCTCCATATCGTAACATTTGCTATTTTATTTTACTGATTCATCGGTCTCAATCTTCCACGATGCATTTCTTTGTCGCATATTAAATTTTAACAAAATCTACGAAGCATACGAAAGATGCTTATCTTACTGTTTTTCACGCTCACTAAATAAGTGTGCATTTACAAAGCCATTTTGATACATATTTCAATAAAGACACCACAAGACTATATGTTATACTATTCAATTTACAGTCAAGAATTAGAACAACAAAAGGACTTTAAGAATGTAATGAGTTTTCGTGGCAATCTTGTATCTACCTGTCAACTTTATAAACCATTAGCTGAAAAACACAAGTGCCATAAGTATTCCAGTTGACTTCAAGTGGGAACATAGCAGATTTTTGCAGATCATAGTGGACGCCGATTTTGTAAACTCGGCTTTGTTTATTTTCGCGAGAGCAAAACATGTGGTACTTACCGTCCAAGGACAGAGGATGTGGAGCGTCGCATTCGTAACGAACTCGCCGACGCATACGAAACTTCATAATAGCATGCATTAACATTCCACGTCGCATCAATAATCACGATTAACAGTTGGATCCCCGTGAACTGTGGAAGTCATGATAATAAATTTTGCCAAAGGAGTGTTGACTATATGGCCTGTATATGCCTATACTTTAGCGGCCCAGTACACTGTTATTACGCTCCAAATGCTGATCCTGTAAACTGAGAACAATAGTTCCATGTCTTATGAAGAGATATGTGTTAAGATATTTACAAATTCTGTCATCATTTGGTAGAAATTTCGGTTTCCATGGGGTTGGGGGGCAAAATTTCATGACTACAAAAAGGTAGAAATTTTGTTTTTTTTCTTGCATGGTGACGATTGTTGTTACTAATGTTTGTATTTTAGAGCATTCAGTCGACAGAAACATGCACGAATCATGTAAAAATGCACAGAAAATGTTTAAATATCTGCAGTATGAAATATTGTTAGGAAAACTTTTAGGAGGTACCTGTATAGCATATCTGCTAGTGAATTATTAGATTACCGTATATACTCTATGAATAAAAGTTGCAAAAAAGGCCGTTTCCCATCTGGAATCAGTAAAAACTCATTAAGAAGTTAAAACTCTATGTGGCTTGAGAAGCATGTTATTGCAACATTAATTTGTTTTACATTCATCATGTACAATTGAATTATTGTGGCCAAATATGTATGATAAATTCTACCTAGTTGGTCATGGCCTGTGTAGCGTAACAGACATTTACACCAGCTACACTAACACGGCTACCTATCTCCATAATTCAACAACAAAATTCATTTTCAAAAGGTCAAGTATCAAATGATTAATTGAAATGCACACACCATATGCTAGCCAAACCCATTAATAAAGTATTGAGCAAAAACCATGAACTAGTTAAGTAAAATCAGATCTGAAAACCTGCCCTCACAGTATGGAAAAAATAAAACAGAGATACAAATGCTATAGATTAGAGGCCGTGCAAAAAAAAACAAGGGAATATTTGTACAGTGTGTCTACAAACTTTTGTAACACAAAATGATTGGGGCAATTAATGCTCGTTGCACAAATGATGAAAGTTGATTCTGCAGCATCCGGTTTCAACTTAAAAGCATTTCCAATAGTGTGGGGGGGGGAGACTTCCAACAAAAAATCTTGTAACTTCCTTATTTTTTGTCTGATTTTGACAAACTTTTTACCAAAATGTAGGGCACAGAATGTAGATTCAGAAAAAGGGCATGGCGCTGGGAAAAAAGGCATGACGCTGGAGAAAAAGGGCATGGCGCGGCGCCATAGTAAAAGTGGCTAGGGGAAACACATAAAAATAATCAAATAAATCTAGCTAAGTCACATTTTACCTATAATTCATCATTTAACTACCATGCCAGATGTCATTACAGCTAGACATACAAGGCAGTCAACTAAGTGACATAAATTTAGAACAAACATACCAAACAATTAGTTAACACCTCATTTTAGCAGTGCCTAAATAGGTGTCATATGGGGTATTGTTATAAAAGTGTTATCAACATTTCCTAGAGCAATAATTAGGTGAAAACACAAACAAAGGATTAAAGCAATTGTCTATTAAATGTGAGAGACATGATTGTTGACATACTTTAATGGCTAGCTTTCATTGAAGTACAGTTCTAAAACTATCATTAGCTCCTACTAATATTCAAAATTGATGGTGTCATGGAATTTTAGTGGATGTAATATAAAGTACACATTAGTAGTAAATTTTACTTAAGTGTATGATTTTAAAGAAATTTTTTTTTTTGTCTGTCAAATTACTGTAAAATACACAAATGTGAACATCAAAAATAGTGAGGACCCACTAAGTACCCACTTTTTCAAAATAAGGCTTAAAGCCCAACCTGGGTTTACCCGGGTAAAACCCATGGGTAAACCCGGGGAGAGATGGGCACTTCGAACCCTGCCCGATGCAGGTGCGATATCGACCTCCGCGGAGTTCTTGTTCTTTTTTTTGCTCAAAACATAGATTGTGGGTACACGTTAGAACTGCCTCGCCGAGGCGGTTCTAACGAGTGCCCACAATCTATGTTTTGGAGCAAAAATAAGAAAAATAGGTATACCCCTGCATACCCCAGTTTTACTGTATAAAAGTTGGGTTTAAGGGGGTAAACATTACGCGGACATGTTTTCCTGATGAGAATGTTAAATTATATTTCATTTAACCAATCTGCTTTTGTTTATGTTCATGCTTCAACAAATTAAGACAAGAAGTACATGTAAAAGAAAATACCGAATGAGCTGCGTCATGTGAAAAATGGATTTTTGCCTATTTGAAACAAAGGTGCAGATCAGCTGAGTGTGTCACTATTGGTAGGGAGTGAGTTTCGAGTAAGAAAAGCGAGTTTCTGGTAAGAAAAGTGAGTTTCGAGTTAAAAAAGTGAGTTTCGAGTTAAAAAAGCGAGTTTCGAGTTAAAAAAGTGAGTTTCGAGTTAGAAAAGCGAGTTTCGAGTTAAAAAAGTGAGTTTCGAGTTAGAAAAGTGAGTTTCGAGTTAAAAAAGTGAGTTTCGAGTTAAAAAAGTGAGTTTCGAGTTAGAAAAGTGAGTTTCGAGTTAAAAAATCGAGTTTCGAGTTAGAAAAGTGAGTTTCGAGTTAAAATAGCGAGTTTCGAGTTAGAAAAGTGAGTTTCGAGTTAGAAAAATGAGTTTCGAGTTAGAAAAGTGAGTTTCGAGTTAAAAAAGTGAGTTTCGAGTTAAAAGAGAGAGTTTCTAGTTAATATATAAAAAAATGAGTTTCGTGTTAAAAAGCGAGTTTAGAGTTAACAAAGCGAGTAGCAGGAACGTCACACGTAAATACGCTTCAGACCTCGGCTTTTCGAAATTCTCACAGATACGCGAGCGATGCGCCGCTGATACATGAATGTATGACAGAGCTGAGCCGCTGATATGTGAATGTATGACAAAGCTGCTATTATTATTATTAATATTGTTTCTCTTTAGTAAGAATTTAGCCACATCTTCTTTGACTTGACTAATTGTTAAACTGAAATAGTCAAATGGTCACCATTTTATAGGTCCATTTTCATAAATAATAGAATTCTTTAGAATATTAAACATAAACCTTCTGATACGGAAACTGAGGCCCTAAGAAGAAAGTAAGATCTGGTTTTATTGCAGCCTCGATCTGACCCCAGACATGCAGGATGTCTTCCATACAGTGACGAAGTTCTTGATCACATTCTCAAATTATTTTTTATCAAAAGTCAGCTTATTTTTGTTTTTGTGCACGAAAACAGCTTTTACATGGTGGAATCAGATATTATCGTGAAAGAAATTAAGTGTTGGCAGCTAGTTTTGACAGCTCTTGCAGGTTTAGTAACTGTTGAAAGTTTTAATTGTTGTTATTCTCCAAATTTGTTTCATATTAAGTGTCCCTATATGAGTGATTAATTGGTTACGATGTTTCTGTGATGCTGAGTCTCCAGGTAGTCATTTTTGATCGTATCAAATAGAAACAGACAACTGCCAATTTAGACATTTCTGATTTACTGTGTTCCAAGATTTTGAATACAGGACTGCAATTGACTTCTGTTTATTTTTGGGCGTTTCCCTAAAGGAATACAACAAAGAGCCAGATATATATGTATACATTTTTGCCTTATATATTACGGCTCTTCTGGTCCTGGCTATCGGTGTACCGTGTTTAAACATAAACAATGATTTTTCAAGATGGGTAGTATGTATGCAAGTTTGGGGGACATACCATGGTGTTGTTTTTTATTTTAGGTCATTTTGGTCATTTACAAGTCTGCTGCGATTGGGGTTACTTAAATCTGAGGCAAACGATTATAAATTTGCAACGTATATCAAATACTTTATATGAAGCCACGCCAGGTCACGTGTTGTAAAACATACCAAATTGCAGCTGTAAGACAGAAAATGATAAGGGTGGGATACATTTAATTGAAAATCATTTGGCTTCACAACCCTCGGACTATCGGGCCCTCGGATTAACGGGCCCTTACTGGTTGTGGCCCGGTATTCCGAGGGCCCTATAGTCCGAGGGCCCGGTAGTCCGAGGGCCCGATGGTCCGAGGGTCCGATGGTCCGAGGGCCCGATAGT
This sequence comes from Rugalucina vietnamica, assembly GCA_964017185.1. Lineage (NCBI taxonomy): Eukaryota > Metazoa > Mollusca > Bivalvia > Lucinida > Lucinidae > Rugalucina > Rugalucina vietnamica. The sequence goes on from OZ024878.1 coordinate 56,372,778, forward strand.
CCGAGGGCCCGATGGTCCGATAGTCCGAGGGCCCGATGGTCCGAGGGCCCGATGGTCCGAGGATTTATTCCCCCGAGGATTTATGAAATAAATCCAATACCAATATTCTGATTCTCGGACTAGCGGGCCCTCGGACTATTGGGCCCTCGGACTACCGGACCCTCGGACTATTGGGCCTCGGACTATCGGACCCTCGGACTATCAGGATCTGCAACATTTTCCAAGGTTTTCACACACACACACACACACACACACACACACACACGTCGCGCGCACGCACACACGCACGTGCTTTCATACATACACATACATACCTATACACGAATACAGATACATTCTTACACAATGATACATACATACATACATACATACATACATACATACACACACGCACGCACGCACGCACACACGCACGCACGCACGCACGCACGCACACTTTTTAGTTCAGTTTAACGCCCCTGTCAAGATTATTTCACTCATCGAGACGATGCAAATCAGTAGGTGGGTGAAAGCGGGAGAACCCCGAGGAAAACCACCTGGCACGCCCGAAAGCAGATCTTGGCTTATGCCACTTGTGACCCAATCGAGCACCATAAACATTTTCAGTCTCTGTTTGGGAATCAGACTACACGTATAGAAAATATTTTACATTTTTAAGTCAATATCTCTCTAAACTAAAAAGTTTAAAACAATTCTGTATGGTTCTGAATTCATTCATCTTTTTTCGACGAAGTTTCATTGAAATAAAATAAAAACTGAGTGACATAATTTTGGATCATGGTGTTTAATGTTTGATCTACAAAAGGCTGAAAAATTGATTCCCAATCTGGAACACAGACAGTCTTCACACGTGATAAACTGATTCCCGAACAGGCAGCATATGTAATTTATGTCTCCGATGAGGAATCAGAATTATTAAAAATATTTCATATTTTCATTATTCAATAGCTTTTAAACTAAGCAGTTTTAAAAAATTCTGGACGGTAAAAAGTTTGGAAATTCATTCATCTTTATGCTGGCCAAGTTTCATTGAAATTAAATGAAAACTCTGACACATAATTTTTGTTTTGTAAGGGCACTATAAAAATGACCAAAATGTTCCCGATCGGGGTACAATTTACTAATTTTAGTAACATTTACCTGTCAAACTGTCAAAGGTCACCAGAGGTCATTGATTCCCGAACGGGGGATTTTCTTCTACTGCTGGGTTTGCCGTATGTTTTATTGCTTTTTTGCTATTTGTAATTTTGGTTATTTCCCACGGGTTCCAGGGGGCTTGTGTGTGTGACACATGTAGGCAATGATCAGCAACTGTCCCAATCACCAACACAGCGGTTGGCGATTGGGACAGTTCCTGATCATTGCCTACATTCTACCTTTATGATTTCCCCACTTTGGTATATACGTATATATAGTATTTATAAATAGTATTTGATGAAAATGAAACAAACGAGATGAGGTAAAAGAAACTTTAATTAAGGGTTGTTTGACTTTGTTATAATCTAATACTTGTTACTTTTAGATTTACCTGTACAAAAGAAATGGTCTATTTTATCATGAAAACTGATTGTCCCTTATATTTTCTTGTATGAGCCATCGGGCCCTCGGACCATCGGGCACTCGGACCATCGGGCCCTCGGACTATCGGGCCCTCGGACCATCGGGCCCTCGGACTATCGGGCCCTCGGACTAACGGACCCTCGTTCTAACGGACCCTCGGACTAACGGACCCTCGGACTACAGGGCCCTCGGAATACCGGGCCTACACGCCTAGGACTATTGGGCCCTCGGACTATCGGAATAAAAAAACAAAAACTTTAACACAAAATTTCTAAGTCCATGACCTTGACCTGAAGGTCACCCAGGGTTGGTCATGACGGTACTGCATAAAACTTCGGACCAATTCTACCAATATGCAAAGTATCTACTTTATCCATCAACAGGACCAAGAGATATATAGACTTATAAAAACTTTAACCAAAAACTTAAACACAAAATTTCTAAGTCCGTACCCACGGATGACCTTATCCCCCAAAAAACAGGCTGTGTAGGAATCAGCACTCCTTGGCATTTCATATACCCTCAGCAAGTACAAATGCCTATTTGCATAGCTTTTTCCTCCAGACTCATCGGGAAAACATGTCCATACAATATATACCCCCTTACACCCCACTTTTATATAGCAAAACTGGGGTATGCAGGGATATACCTATTTTTCTTAAATTTGTGATCCAAAACATAGATTGTGGGTACTCGTTAGAACCGCCTCGGCGAGGCTGTTTTAACGTGTACCCACAATCAATGTTTTGAGCAAAAATACTAAAAATATCAAGTTTTCCAATGAAACTTTCAATTTTTGCTGCTGAAAAATATCATATTGCATGGGCAAGTTTACGTAATGTATTAAAGATTGGAATGAACTCCCTGATTCTCTGATCTCCTCTGCTGAAATTTCGGATGATTGTGTGTCTAAATTTACTTCTCTTGTGAGAGCTCGGGACTAATCCCCTCCGGTCAAACCCCATCCTCCTGGTGTGGTATTGTCAGGTTGACGTTTCGCCAATAAACTATTCTAATTCTGATGTCGTGACAAATGTCAGATTGGTTCCGTTAACTAAAAAAAGTTAAAACGGATTTCAGTCGGTCACGAGGAGGCGACAACAAACAATGCAAGGATTATACCAACCAGAGGACCAATGGTCCTGTAAATGCTCACCTGAGATCTGGGATATATACCAATAAACTTGGCAGACAACCACCGTGGGGTAATTTTTTTACATAAACATAAATCTTCTGTCCATTTGCTCACTTCAAGCAAGTTTCCTGCCATTAAATGACATTTTCCCAGTTTTACCCGTTCAAATGCGTAGGCATCCTAAGTTGACCTTGCCGTGAAAGGTCAAGGTCACCACAGGGTCATAATTTATAAAAAAAATTGTAGAGCTCCATTCACTGATGCTTCAAGGCAAGTTTCAAAATCATAGGCCTTAGAAGATTTTTAAAGGAATTTGCTATTTATAGCGATGATGGGTCATCTTGGTCATACGACCTTGACCATTCATACAAACTTTCATTCCTCCTTCCTAACGATGCTTCAAATAAAGTTTGGCTTTGATTGGCCAAGCGGTTTTAGAGAAGATGTTTGAAATTGTGGACGACGGACGGACGCCGGAGCATGGGTATACTGTAACTTCGGCTCAGGTGAGCTACAATCGATTTCACAAAGGCACGACGAAAGCGGTGATGCAAACATGAGAAAACTAGACCTGTCAATGAAATATTTTAGGTCACGAGATCAAATTGTACTAATGCGGAAGTCAAAAATACACATCTATGGAACGCCATAACTGTCTTATGTTAAGAACTGTCATTATATGCTGTTGAAATATATTATTATAGTGTTCGTTTGTCATCCCATCTTGTCCGCTTAGTATTATCTTGTCTCCATTCAACATGTTATCATGTCAGCTTTACAGTTTGTTATGTTAAATCATCATTTTATTGAGTTCATATATAATGTTGTTATGTCCACTCATTATGTTGTTGGCTTCGGTTCTCATGTTGTCTTGTCATTTAATCGTTTTGTTAGCTTCATATATTATCTTATTTGGTCAATTTATCATTTACTTCTTTTGATATGGCATATTATCTTGTTCATTTTCTATGTAATCTGGTTCATACTGCGTTCTATTGGCTCCAAGGCTAATAAAACTCTTCTATTGACCCTGTTGAAAATGTTGTCTTTTCATATCATGATTCTGGTAGGTTCATATATTCTGTTGTTATGTCAACTTTTTGTTCTGATGGGTTGTTTTGCCATATCATTTTGTTCTTATTTTATTATGGTGGTTTAATGTGTGATCCTGTTTGGTGAATTAACAACGCACCTGCTAAAGATGACGTTATGTTCGCTTCATTGATAATACTCGCAATTCAAATAACCGAGATGTTATCTCTTTTCATTATGCTTAAATGTCAAATTGCAATTCTGTATGCTACATCAATGCATTGTTTATTCGTTTCATCAGATTATTGTCTTCATTTGATACTTTATTTGGGCAATTTATCGTTTTGTTGCCTCTATAGGACACGTTGTCCTGTCAACTTTATATGTTGTTGTGTCAAGATTACATTATGTTCATTTTACATGTTGTTGAAAATTAGGGTAAAATATGTCACCAGAAAACCGATAACTAAAGCCGGTATTTACTAGTCACTTCGGTCCATGACAATTTTCGGAGACGCATGAGAGAATAGCAGCTTCTTACAATAGGCAAAATTTAATTTAAAAATAAAGTGGCAACAGATATGTGCTGCTCTACCAAAAAATCCGTTACCGAATGCAGGTGCAGGTTTCATACCGATACTGACTCTATCTATATGACAGTCGATACCTAAATATGCGTCGACTGTAACCTCAGAAATGCATGGTATTGCCTATATCTTCATTAGCTGAACCTGTGTATCTTGAACACTAACCACATCTACAGCATCTCTCTCTCTCTCTCTCTCTCTCTCTCTCTCTCTCTCTCTCTCTGGAGAATGTGGGGATATAAGCAACCGATTGCATATGCCTTGTTTCCAGCATGGTGTGCTTAATATATGTCGTACTGAGAATCTAATGCAATATGGGAAACTACTTTAGAAACTAGCGATACCTACGGGTTTGCCAATCTCAAAAACAGAATAAACGAAATGTTTATTTCGTCTACATGGTCTGAAGCCACGAAGTCTTGCCCTTAGTTGTTGCCCTGAGGGAAACCTATGCGTCTCGAGTGCTGAACTATAAACGCTGCCATTTAATGTAATGCTAAAAGTACAAAGTTAAGAAAACTCAAGAAGATATGTATATATACTACAGTGACCCTATCAAGGGTGGAACCCCTTTATACAGATACATGTCTGTAAAGCTCGTCATCCTTGGTTTTAGTAGATGTTAGCCGGATGGCTACCTTGCTGGGAAAGAGCTAGTCATATTGCTCTTCATCATGTTCATGCGTGCTGTTTGATTTTTGTTGATGTCTTGTATTGTTCACTCTTTCCCATTTGGCGTCTTTGGGCTGGTATTTAATTGCATCAATTCCTGAACCTTGTATTCTTATTCACGAGAATTCGACACGCCTTTTTAAGGGAGGTGATTCAGTTTACACGAGCGAGAGACAACCCGGGATTGAGAAAAGCAGTCTATAAATTGGATATGATGATGATTACAGAACTACTAAAAAATGTTCTCCAATTGGACTTACTGCCAGGCCAATACGAGTCAGGCTATGATCCTAGAGGGCATACTCAAAGTCATTGAGGACAAGAGATTGGCTCTAATTTAGCTTAATACCCTTATTCGCCAGGATCTGATTAAGCATAACCTCTCCGCACTTTGGGAATTCCACTACAACACCCCTGACAATATTAGATAATTACATGTTAATATCTGGAAAGTCATTTTTACTCAAACCGAGCATTCTCATTCGGCGATAAATAGTACTCTCCGACTATATACCTTGGCCTAGCTACAGACCAATTTATGGAAATTCAGAACATTTTGTCTGTGTGCTACGGAGGATACAATATGCCATACACTCTACTTTTACCGAATACAAGTTTGCCCTTTTGCTTCTGCACTCCGCAAAACTCAATTTTTGAAAGCAAATCATGAATAAAATGTTGAATCTGATCGTTCTGAATGAATAAATGACTTCGGACTTAAAACGTCATGCTTCATCTCCAAACCAAGTAATCATAGAAAATCTTCAGTTTGCTGATGCATTGATTTCTATGGAAAGCAAAATTCTTGGATATTTTGCAAATAAAGCCGTAAAAGAATAATTCCGCTAGCACACTATAACCAGAACGTACATGTTTAGATTCAAAAAAGGGTCATATCGAAGATCTGGCCCAACATTTACAACCTGCAAAATGTATACCCAAAGAACAAAACGTTGAGATGAAACCTACCCCCGGAAAAGTATGGACCTACCGCCGACAGTCGGTCAGAAAATAGAGAATTAATGTTTAAAGTTCCACAATCAATGTCTCAGCTTTATGCTTTCGAAAAATTATGACAATTTGAGTTCAAACATCAAATAATGAAGTTATCGCAAAGACTAGCAGTACGTTTCTTAATTTTAGCAAACATTTTCTGAATCAAAGACTGGCCGCTCTTCGCCGCAGTTTACATGTATGTTTCATGCTAACCATTTTCACATAGAAGCAACTGATTCTGACATATTGTCAAAACATTCTTCATCATTTTAACAAAGAAGGATATATACAGTCCAAAGTTGGTAGTCACATTATTACAGGTGTTCCCTAACCTATTTCCATGTGTATGATTCTTAAGGTCAAGCTCTTTCAGACTTATTCTTCAAAGGTTGAAAGCAACCAAATGCCACACATTCAGTACGTAAATTCATGATGTCCAACCATTTGTTACCCCCAGGCAGTTCATTTCATACAATGACAATTTACATATGAGCCGCTGCATGGGAACACCAACAATCTGCATAGACAAAAACAAAGGCGCAGATCAGCCTCACAGTAACTGCGAAGCTGATCAGCGCCTTTGTTTTCGCTACACTGATAGTACAATTCCTCTATTTTCTAAATGCAAAACTTCTACCCTCTCGCCATCTTCTGTGACTGTTAAGCCCGGTTTATGTCGGACCTGTTTGGAACCCAAATTGTTGGTTTTCTCACGCACATGCTCATATTATATCAGGGGAAATATTTACATATTCAAAAGTAGGAACAAGTCTCCAATCTCAGTTTCCTTATGATGGTACCTTCGAAATTCGGTGTAGTTAATGTTTAGCTGCAAAGTACAGCTCTCTCTTATATCTCAGGTTCAAATCAGTTCTTGCACATGTGCACTAACATATGCACACTGGTCAATGTAAACACATAGGCAACATCTGAAACGCACAGGCTCCCGTATTGGGTTGCACAGGCTACCTCTTGAAAATGCGGATATTTGACAGGACAGGTGAAAAAGGTATGATACATACTTTCTTATTGTTTTACCGTTGTTCAATGATTGCAAAATCTGACACATGCCTTTAAATACAGTGAAATGCCTTCTTTTTCATCAATTTGAAGTTTAGTGAGACGCATCTGCGTTGTTTTGGACTGAGAAGCCAGGCGCGTTGTAAATGAAATTCTTAAATATTTTTTCCTAAAAAGTAGTGACATTATTTTGGTGCCTGCCTTTCGACTTCATTATCTTGGCTTTCAAAGTTCTTGGCAGAACAAGAGCTTCAATCTTATATTAAGAGTGAAATCGGTAAATAAAAGGCAGTTTACCTACAAAATACCGTTACATGAAAAAGTAAATCTGGGTCCATTTTTTTCATTTTGAAATAAATTGACTTAAAGGGAAACATTACTATTTAATTCCCGCATATGATTTTCATGAAACTTCCTATGCTTCAAGATTATTGTAACCTTGGACTAAAATCGAATTAAAAGTGGGGAGTTACCGGCCTCGTTTCCATGGTATCGAAACTTTTTGGATGTTTCTCGTGAATTTCAGAAAACCGCACTCGTAGCGGATATGTGTTTTAATATATATGTTATATATGCAAAAACAACTTAAACACACGATGAGTGTTATTTTCTTACATTTTGATACTATTTGCTCTGGAACTGTGGAGATAACATGCAAAATTAACTTTCCCGCCATCTTTTCAAACCAGGAAAAAGTACATATTTTTGCGATATCTCCTAAACTACGCATATGATTTTGATTAAATTACACCAAGAGATAGGAAACGTGGTAACCATTGAAAAGTTCAAATAAAAAGTTGGGGTCACCGGATTGCGTTGGAAGATATAAAGAAAAAACGTTCAATATTCTCGCCTTTTTCGTTTTAACGCCAAACGTTGCACTGACGTCGCGTATATTTATGCGACGTCATCAACAGCGAAATAAACATTTTCACATATACTTAACCTTATACACGAATTGGGGTATATCAATTGATACAGAACTTCTTTTAAAATAAAAATGAACAATATGAATATCCGCTTGAGGACTTTATTATGCAGAAACAACAGAATAAGATTATACAGCTTGCAACGTCATTGAGAAATCAAAACAAAATGACGTTAAAAACTGCGCGTAACATGCATATACTAAACGCCAACGTTGCGCAAACAGTGTGCTCATAAACAATAGTAATGTTTACCCTTAAATTTACTACCCTAGTAAAGAGAAGTGAATAGGGGATGTGTCAGAGTTGCAATCGTTGAACAACGGCAAAACAATTAGACTATATGTATCGTATCTTTTTCACCTGTCAAATATACGCCATTTGAAGAGGTAGACTGTGCGTCCTAATACGGGAGCCTGTGCGTTTCAGATGTTGCCTATGCGTTTACATTGACCAGTGTCATATGCTGTACTGATGCATAATTCAGAAATTGATCACGTTTATGCGTCAGCCACTGTCTCAGCATTTTGTAGGGATCCCCAAAGCACTCATGGTACTTAAAATTATATATCCTGCCTGGTTTCTATTTAAATCAAATTTAATCTTAGGAACTGTATTTTATTAAGGATTTCCTTTTCTTCATTGTTGAAAAAATGGGTGCTCGAATATACCCAGCAGACATTTGACGTCAGTTGGACGTCAGATAGACGTCAGACTCCGACGTCATAATGACGTTGGATTTAGGTTGATTTTGAAAGTTTGTTTGACGTCAAAAACAGACGTCATTCTGACGTCAAAAACAGACGTCATTCTGACGTCAGAAAAACAACGTTGGTTTGATGTCTCAAATGTGACGTCATAATGACGTTGGGGTTAGGTTGATTTTGAAAGTTTGTTTGACGTCAAAAACAGACGTCAATCTGACGTGCTAAAACCGATAACGTGAATGTTTGTTCGCACATCTGAAGTGGATTCAGTAGTGCGGTGATGCACTATTGTTATTCCCTCTCACTCCTTTGATAGAGTTATTCGGGATAAACAAAATGTTTAAGATATCATTCTGATGTTGGTATATCTTATTCATGTCAAATTTTATTGTTATATGGTGCTAAAACAAATAAGACATTAGTGTAAACAAGTTGGCTTCTTTAAAAAGAAACCAATGAAAAGGTCAGCAGCCGTTTGTTATAAGAGATTCCTTTTGCTCTAGATTTCAGTGTTGTTGATTCTCTGGTTTGCAATTAATTTCGATTCTCATACGTTTCAGTTTCGTTTCCTATACATGAATGGCGTTTCTTGTTATGAACGCTTTACCAGTGTGTGTATCTGTCACTCAAGGCATTGACCAAAATTTCTGATGTTATGGAACCAAAGCCCATACTAAAGGGAACACGATTACAATCAATATATCGATGTGTAGAAAACCATTTTGCAGTGCAGTCAATTTGTGACAGAGTTCTGAATTTTGACCTGCAGCCACACTACCAGAAACAGACCCATGGGACCGACGTGATGGACTAAAAGTCAGCCATATAGAGTTCCTATAGTTTCTGTACCCCTCGTCAGGGTATCTACGATCTAAACCTAGATGCGCTATGATAAGCAGTCACCACGACCGAGACTGCTTGCTAGATTTTACCGCTATTTGACGGGGAGTGTCAAAAATGGATAAATTTAATTGATTGCGGTTAACTGTCTAGTCAGTATAGACGGGTTCACTAGTTTTTATTAAGCGCTTTATGTGACAAAACGCGTAATTGAGAGAGAGCAGTCGATCATGGGTAGACTTTTCTTCATATTCAAAGTAAACACTGTGGAAAAGGTCCTGAGGGACCTTTTCCAATAATAAGACTATTGTGAACAATCAGTAATTTAAAATGGTGAAATAAGTATTAAAATATACAAATTTCATTTTCGTCTTAATAGAAGGTTTAATAATTTAGTGAAAGACTATTTTGATTAACAAATAATTATTTTTTTTGTAAATTATTTAAGCATGGTGATCAGTTCAAGGGCAGCTAACTCTGTCGACATATGACAATAGACTTACGTTTGAATCCGGCGTCATTTCGACGTCATATCAGTACGTCCACTGACGTCAGGACTGGACGTCAGGTGGACGTTGGTTATTGGTTGTATGACGTCGTGACCAAAATACAACCAATATCCGACGTCAAGTTGACGTCAGATGCCTGCTGCGGACGTGTTTTTCATATATGTCGACAGAGTTAGCTGCCCTTAAACTGACATAATTTATTACACATATTATGTATTATCATATGACGTCGCTGTTTTCCAGTGGATAACGTCATGTCATAAAAATCGTATGACCACACGTGTAATAACACTTTTGCGGGAATACGTAACGTCATTGACGACGTCCGTAACAACAATGTAAATTTTCATTGAAAATATGTCCACTTCGAAGGCGATAAAATCCTATTTTAGAAGTCATATGATAAAACGAATCTTACACTCGTGGTCATTTCATATGAAATTTATTAAACTCGCTGAAGGCTCGTTTAATAAATTTCATATGAAATGACCACTCGTGTAAGATCCTCTATATAATATCAAATTCAAATAATAATTTCAACCTTGCCACTTAAAAGTCATATCTGAGTCTCGTATGGGAAATCCCATATTTCGCCCTGTAGAAAAAAATGATTATCTATTAATCAAAATAAAGTCTTTCACTAAATTATCAAACTTTCAATTAAGATGAAAATAAAATTTGTATATTTTAATATTTATTTCACCATTGTTCAGAATAATCTTATTTCTCACACTAATGTCTTATTGGTTTTAGCACCATAAAGCAATAAAATTTTGCTTAAATAAGATGTACCAACATCAGGCTGAATTAATATCTTGAACATTTTGTATGTTCCGATATCTTAAACATTTTGTATATCCCGAAATGTTTATCCAAGTACTGGTTAAGGTGGACCCAGGAACGGTGTCAAACGAAAAACAAAAACAAAAAAATCAACCTAGTACTGGTTTTTACCCAGGAACGGTATTACAAAAAGCAAACCCCGGTTTGAGCCTTCGGGTGCTCGCCGGGAAAAGCAACCTCCAAGTACTGGTTCTACCCAGGAAAGGTAACTAAAAGCAAACCCTAGTACTGGTTGGTTCCCAGGAAGAAAAAAAAACGAAAAACTCTATCAAAGGAGTGAAAGGGACTATCAAAAGTGCATCACTGCTCTTCTGAATCCACTGTTATTCAAAAATGCGAAAAAATATACACCTTAAACTATTTATATGACTTGAATTCAAACGTCGTTTGTAGGACGTCAGATTGACGTCAGCTTTCAGACGTTAAACCGACGTTGGCTTTAGCACGTCAGATTGACGTTTAGTTTTGACAACAAACAAACTTTCAAAATCAACCTAACTCCAACGTTATTATGACGTTGGAGTCTGACGTCAATCTGACGTCCAACGGACGTCAAATGTCTGCTGGAAGTAACATAGAAAAAAAAAAGAAAGGAAGAAAGCAAAAGAAACACACGAAACGAATGATCTGATTTTTACCGAAAGTGAAGTTTCATTAATTTGCACACCACACATGGTCAGAAGTATGAAAAACACAAGGTCTAAATCACGTCTTGATTACGACGTCTAACTGACGAACTAGTTTGACGTCAAAACAACGTCCAATCCAGACGTCCAAAAGACGTCAGGAAATGGCGTCTGATAGACGTTGGAAATTGGTTATATGACGTCGCGACCAAAATATAACCAATATCTAACGTCAAACAGACGTCAGGTGCCTGCTGGGTAAATGCTTAAAGACTTGTACCAAATTGCTGTTTGGATACAATTTTCATACCATTTTAAAGAGGTAAAAGAAGGCAAAGATCAGGAAAAGGCGCAATCAGAAAAAGATTCCCACTCCAAAAACCGAGGTGGGAAAAACCAAACGAACAATCAGGTACTTATACCTTATGAGAACATATCGTAAGCCGAATGAGCAGCTATTTTCCCAATAGGTGACCACTCAGTTACCTTAACTTAACTAAAAATATGAAAACATACATAAACCGCCAACAGCACAACAATTTTAAACACCATAAAACAAAAAGAACCACCACAGAAGTATCGCCTTGGAACGATCAGTAACACAAAATCACTGGCGGGCTTAAATCGATTTTACATGGCCATAACCTCACCCTCAGCTTCTGCAGTGGTTCATAACATTTAGTTAGTTCTTTAGTCAATGAATCATCAAGAACAAACAGATGATAATAGACCTATTTCCATGTCTATTGAGGGTCATTTGATAAGGGACAGGGTATTAGAAAACCTAGTGCCCTGACAATGACTCAGAATACAGGTAGGGGCCAAAACAGGAAAAATCAATATTAATTGCAGAGGGAGGCAATTTTATTGCACAGGTTATCAGGGACCATAAAATCAATAAACAGTGGAACTACAGGTATTATCCTTTAGGGGCCTCTTTATGACCCCCTGCAGAGATGTGATAATCACCTCATTATGACAGTCCTTTGATCTAAGGACCATATTGCGCCATAAGGGGTCATTAACCGAATAAACAGTGGTACCACTTTTAGCTTCTTCAGAAGTAGGCCCTTAAAGTGCAATAATCTATGTTTTAACTGGGGTTAAAAAACTTCACAAAACACTTCACATAGAAAGAGAAAATGTGAGAAACATAAATTATCACATACTTACACCTATAATTCCAGAGATAACCACAAGTTTGCATATGTGATAATGTGTTTCCCGCCCTCTGGTTATCAACACATGGAAATCGTGCATTTTGAATGGAGAGAGGTTATCATGCCCGCATGCGACGTTGTCGCGCGACGAAATATGTGACGTCAAGTGAAATGACGTTACGTCATTTTAATGGCGCCGTTTTCTTTTTCTACACAGAAAATCGACAGTTTTTCGCATTTCTTCATAAAATTTGTTGAATAGAAGATTTTGAGATGTGATAAACAGATTATAACATGGGCATTTTGGTCATCGCCCTTAGTATCAACCCTCGACCATTATCAGCACTCGAGCTAAAGCTCTCGGGCTTGATAATGAATTCTTGCACACCAGATAGAGAAATCCTACGTTTTACCCCATGTGAGAAATTCTTATCTCACCCTCGTTATCTCACCCGGTCGCACCCTGCGTTCAAGTGTTCTTTTTTAACATTGGTTGTATACGACGTCGCGTAATTTCGTCGCTAAGCGCACACATCACGATGACGTCAAAACGTTTGATTTCAAAATGGCGGACGCCGCGATTGTAGCAATTTTTAGGTAAATAGTATCCTGGTGTCATATGTTCTCGATAGCGTAAGAAAATCATTGGCCAATGTTGATAATACTTTGAACTCTCTCCAATCATTCTCATTGTGCCGACAGATACTCTTTCTCTAAATGTTTTAGTGGCGATTCTGTGCCGATCTCCATGCCGCGTGTTTACAGATATGACCTTGACCTAAGGCTGTTGAAATTGACCAATCAAATGACCCGTCATATGATCTCGATAGTCATTTACATATTGTATTAGTCACGCGCAGGTTACGTGGAAAAGCTTCAACTATACGGGAGCGCATCATGGCGTCATATGCCTTCAATATTAGTGACTATGCAACACCGCAGAATAAAGGCAGTGAAGATCGTAAAATGTGACTTTAAACAAGAAGTTCGAATTTTAACTAGACCACTAATGCACCGAGAAATGGCTTCCTGCCATATATAGGTAGTCTCATGTCCATCATGTCCATCAACAAAATCATCGGAACTGCACCTTCTCAAGCTGCCATTTACACCAGAAAACCTTACTTATTACAACCGTATAAGCTTCTTCAAAAATCTTAAGGATATAAGCCCACAAAATTTGCTTTTTGGAGACAAATTCATACTGTTTTTACAATTCCTGAATGTTTTCCTATAAACTGCAACGTAAGATACCATTACACGTTTTTGCTCCCGTATTTTTAAAATGCAAGGAAGACATGCGCATTTCTCTTATCTAATTATAGCATCATGGTATAAGTAAAACAGACGAAAAGTGGATGACTGTTCCAAGAGTCAGTTTACTTGAATTTTAGGATTAAAATGCATAAGAAATTTGGAAATAGCGGAAAAAGGCTATCGAGAACATATAACTATCGAGAACGTATTACGCGACGATATAAAAATTAAGCTTCGCCGCATTACGGCGTGCAAGAAAAAGAATCCATCATTCGTGTTAGGTATGGATAGACAAATCTGCCAGTCCCTCGGGTCACAGTTTGGCATCACTCGGCGAGCCTCGTGATGCCAAAATGCGACCCTCGGGACAGATTTGTCTATCCGTACCTGACACTCATGTAAGATTCTTATAGTCTCGGGTTGAAACTGCGGGCATTACCAAAATGCCCATGTGATAATCTCTAATTACCACGAATTTCAAATTGTCCCGAATTTCGAAGGTTCCGCCATAATAATTGTATCCATAATTTTGTGAGTTTGTTAAGGCGAGGAATAAAAAACACCTGTAAAATATACTTGAAAACGTCATAATTTCACGAAAAATAAAATTCAAAAAATTAATGGATTTCATCTTGACACAGTAACAAGAAGAGATGACAGAGCAAGCCGGCATATATATCACAGTCGTATACGTGATCTCGTGTAGACTTTTTGGTACTGGTGTAGAACGTTTCAAGAAGGCGGCGAGTCAATCAGGGAATTTGTAAGTAGGACTACCATTTCATTTGTAAAAAAATTAGTCAATTTCAATGCTAGGGGCCAGTCAAAGGCACTGTCACGCTCGATTTTGATATTGTCATTACGCAGTCTGATAACTATAGCAAGAATTTGGCTGAGATGAGCGGGTGTCTTGCGCGATTTTCAATTTAAGCGCAGACAGGCCAGGTTTTCACTACTTTTTGTCTTTTTAACAGCTAATACTGTCACTTTTCTACAAAGGTAAGAATAGAGGGACCAGAAAACGATGCAATTAAATTTAAAGTCCCAACATAGACACCAGGTGGGAAAGAAAATACATAAAACACAAAACATTTTAAGATAATACACACGAAGAGCAGAAAGACTTGCTCTTGCCCAACCAGGTAGCCATCCGGCTACTATTAGCCTAGACCCCAAACACTCTGCCTAGCCATGGCAGCCCATAGAAACTGACATAGAAGAAAATACTCGAGCTTGAATAAATAGGCAAGGCTACTGTGTAGAGACCAGCAGGTGAATTATGAGCATTTAGTTACAGTGTAGACGCAGATTTTGGATACCGTGTAGAACCACAATGCTAAAAGTGCCATTGTCTAGAGTTTTGCCTGATTTAAGCTATATCCAATATACTGTATGTGGGAAGAGTATATTGATCAATGCTGAATGCAAGCCACTATGATAAATTGCAGCAACCAAACCTCTTATAGGTTATTTCTCTATGCTTCGTCTCTTATAGACGCAATCAATATACACGTAATCCTCACAAGGAGATGTTGCAGTGATTTTATAAACCAATGGTCAGATAATCTCGCACATATATTTTTTGTAGGGGGATAGCTGTACGGGAGAGCATAGTGTAAATGAAGGGGGGGGGGTCGCTTCCTGCAGGACTCAAGGTATAGCCACTGAAGTTCGCCTAGCATATCGCCGACGCCACCGGTGTTTCATCGTAGCCTGCACGTCCCCTGGCTGTACACAGTCCTTTGCAACTTCTCCGTCTCAGAAATCTGAGTGTCATTACTTTCGTTCATAAAAATATTTCAAACTGAAAAACATGGACAATCTTGAAAAGTCTCCCCGTACATCCATTATGCTCTTATTTTTTCAATCCTCAGGGATTGCTTGCAATCAGTTTGCATTTTCCTATCTCTACTGATCGTTCCAAGGCGATACTTCTGTTGTGGTTCTATTTGTTTTATGTTTTGGAGTCGATTCTTTGTGCTGTTTGAACCCTATGCACGTTTTCATAGTTTTAGTAAAGTTCGGGTAACTGTGTGGCCGCCTATTGGGAAGTAGCTGCTATCTATCTTCTGATACTGAGTCGATCAATTTCTGATCATCACCTCAGGTGTGGGGTGGGTGGCTAAATTTAGAATTTAGTCAAGGGAAAATTAAACATTTGGGGTGGACCATTAAAACTATTTACAAGATATAGATGAGAGGCATACTAAAACGCATGCCTCTGGGCCAATTATTTAAATAGAAGCCTTAAATTCCTCAATGGTCTTAGATAGGACCACTGAAGAAGGGAGACTATTCCAAACCGGAATAGTTCTGGGGAAAAAGGAATTTTTCAGGGCATCACTATAGGCAAATGGTCTTGTGTATTGTGATTCATGTGATGCCCGAGTATGCCTTAGATTGGGTGCCGGGGTCAGGTATTTGTCTTTATCAAGAGACACTGTACCGGAGTGTATCTTGTAGAAGAAGGTTAAGGAGGACCGCTCCCTGCGAGACTCCAGGGATGGCCACTCAAGTTCGTCTAGCATTTCACCGACGCTACTGGTGTTCCTCCATCGCCTGCAGGTCCACCGGGCAGCAGTCCTCTGCACCTTCTCCACCATCTCAATCTGAGTTTCATGATAGGGATGCCAAATAGGAGCTGCATACTCAAGTTGAGGCCGAACCAATGTTTTGTATGCAACTTCCTTAGTATGCCTAGGTGCCAGTGCCAAATTGCGCCGAAGAAAACCCAAAGTCTTAGTTGCCTTGCATGTAATTTCAGAAATGTGTTGACCCCAATCAAGATCATCTGTGATAGTTAAACCGAGGTATTTAGCGGACTGAACCTGTTCTAATGTTTGCTGATGCAGTGTGTAATTGAAATCTATATGCCTGCTTGGATGTAGCCGCGTCACCCTCATTGAATGACATTTGCTAACATTGAATTTCATTTGCCAATCCATTTCCCATTTGGCCAAGCTATTCAGGTCATCTTGTAAAATTTGACAATCCAATGGTGACTTGACATTTCTGTATAAAACACAATCATCAGCAAATAGCCGAACAGATGACCTGATGTTGTCAGGAAGATCATTAATGAAAATAAGAAATAGGACCGGTCCTAAGACCGATCCTTGTGGGACACCAGAAAGAACCGGGACTGGGTCTGAGGCACGGCCATCTAATACCACTTTTTGAGAGCGCTCAGAGAGCCACGAGTCGATCCACTTATGTGTAGATCCTCTAATCCCGTAGAAGTCAAGTTTGTATAATAACCTTTTATGTGGGACCTTGTCAAAGGCCTTAGCGAAATCCATGACAATCACATCCGTCTGCCTGTGGCCACGACCCACTGCTCGGTCCAGATTACTAACCAAATCATGATAAAACTGAACTAACTGGGTTTCGCAAGACCTTTGACTTCGGAACCCATGCTGACAGTCAGCAAGAATGTTTTCAAGAGCCAAGTGTTTGTTTATGTTGCTGACTATTATATGCTCTAGAGTTTTGCAACAGATACAAGTAAGCGACACCGGTCGATAATTAGCTGCATCGTATTTCTCACCTTTCTTAAATACCGGGGCTACATTTGCCTGTCGCCAATCGTCTGGTACAGCACCCTGAGCAAGCGACTCATTGAAGATATAGGTCAGTACAGGAGCAATTTCAGAACTACATTCCTTCAACACCCTAGCACTCAGGCCATCTGGCCCAGGCGCCTTATGTATATTCAAGTTATTCAACAGTTTAATGACCCCATTGGGGTCAACTGTAATTTCACCCATAGCGGTGAAAGGACTTGTGCCTTTGGAGGGGATTTCATCATCTGATTCGCGAGTGAAGGCTGACTGAAACTGCCTATTACAAATATTAGCCTTATCCAAAGTGTCAGTCTTCAAGATACCATTTTCTCTAAGAGTATTGATCCCAGACGCGTCTTTCTTTAGGGACTTGACAAATGACCAAAACTTTTTTGCCTTTTCATTTTTTCGGGGACAATCGGGATCAGGGTTATCATTTTCAAAGGAGAAGATATTGGTAATATGCTTCCAATATGCATCTCTAATGCTCTTTTGAACATGTGCTCTGAACCGTTTGTAATGGTTCTTAATGTCAGGGCTGCTTGACTTGCGAGCACGAAAGTAAAGTTTATCACGTTTCCTTATCAAGCGTTTGATCGAGCTATCGATCCATGGTAAGCTATATTTTGTCTTGGTCATTTTTGATGGAATAAACCTTTCAATAGCCGAGAGAACCTCCGACTTAAAACTGACCCACATGTCATTGACTGACACCTGACTATGGTCAGTTGAAAGGAACGAATCCCTATAGCGCGCTAGATGGTCATGGAGACCGTCCATATCCGCTCGTTTATATAGGAAAATCTTACGCGGGGCCTGCTGAATCCGTTTAGCCTTTATGTCATATTCAATATAGACAATGTCATGATCTGCTTTGCCGATCGGGGGCATCCCTTTAACACGGTTAATTGGGGATGGCGAGTTAGTGAAGAGTAAATCAAGGGTCTTGTCTTCTCGGGTGTGTATATTTACCATCTGGGAGAGGCAGTGATCCTGTATTATCTCCACAAGTTTAGTCTGAACTGGCCTCTTTGGGACCCCCTCGGGTACCTGCATTGTGCTCCACTCAATATCACCACAATTGAAGTCTCCGCCTACAAGAACATGGGCATTTTTATTTGACATAATCCGAGAAAGTGAAGTATTAAAATCCTCAAGATATTTCAGTTCAAGTTCCTGAGTTGGGAACCTAGGGGGACGATAGAATGATCCAAGGTACAAAGTCCTACATCCAATAATGTTCAACTTACACCAAATTATTTCGCACTTGGTGTCCAATTCCGGAGCTTCAGTACAGAGAAGATCACGCCTAAAAGCAATGAAGACACCACCATGCGCATCACTAGCTCTGTCTTTCCGGATAGCATCAAAGGAATCTGGAAAAATCTCCGAGTTTTTAATGTCTGGGGTTAACCATGACTCATTCCCCAATATGATGTCAGGTTTAGCCGATTCTATGACAGTGTGAATTTCAGCCTTTTTATTTTTAATTGACTGACAATTCATGATCAAAATTCTCAAGGGGTGGTTCAGGACCGCCCTTTTGGTCCTGGGTTTTGCTTCTTTTGTTTGCACAATAGGCGAAGAAGCTGCATTGGGGGGGCCAATATTGTCTGGTATCGGACTGTCAGGCTCGGACAGGGACGAAAGGGACTCGAATCTGTTGGATATCTCAAGAGAAGCTGTAGTGTCAAACAACGAAGTGGAAAAGTTTGGCATTCCACAACGTATGCATTCCCATGCTATACTTTTGCTAAGTGATTTATTGTAAATCCCATACATAGTTGAAGTCATGCCTTGACAGTCTATATGGTACCAGATGTTGCATGAGTCGCAACAAATCCCGCGGTCATCCCATCCAACACTGACATCACACAGTCCACACGGAAAGTGAGAATTGTCAATAAGGGATTCTGGACCAGGATTTGTTTCGGTGTCCCAGGAGTTACTTATCAGAAGAGTAAAAATGTATAAATGAATGAGCTTACCAGAGCGGTGATCTTTAAACCTGAGACTAGCCCTTAGAATAGAGACACTGCAAAAGTGTGGTACGTGAGCCATAAGTTGTTGGTCAATTGCTGTTCCGTGTATGCTGGAGTAAACTGGAAACAAGTTAACTGGAAGTCTCCCAATGTCATTGTCCTGAGAATTCAAAAAATGTGTCAATCTGATGGCCAACAGCAAGCCAGCAACAGAAAATAGCATGTCAAATAAGAAGTGCTTCATCTTCTTGCTATTTGTGACCTCTTGCGATATGAGGGGCAATTGACTGGTGTAGATTACTGGGAAATTCTCCTATCTTACTAAATCAACAATGAGTACAATCCTAATTTGGGAGGTTACCTACATTTATTTGGTTTTTTCAATGTTTGTGTTCAGGTTCAATCCTTCCGGAAGTGGTGGAACCGGTGAATGGGCCTAAATTATCCGGTGTCATTTATCCGGGACAATAAAAATTAGAAACTTCTAAATAAACAGCAAAAAATTGGGACAGACACTAAAATTGGAAAGGGTTAACATTGAAAAGAAGGATAAATAATAAATAGTCCAATGACTCAGCCCAAATGCAGAGAAAAAAGCCAAAATAGGTTCCTGAAAACAGGAAGCGTCACGAACGTGCGCATGCTCACTTGGCTTACGATATGTTTTCTAAGTATAAGTGCCTAATTGTCAATTCAGTTTTTTCCCAACTCGGTTTTTGGAGTGGGAATTTCTTTCTGATTGCGCCTTTTCCTGATCATTGCCTACTTGTACATTTTCCTTTTAAATGGAAACTTTATACTTATGAAGCGTGTTCAATAAATTCGCGGAAACATCTAGTCATGTCCTTATTTGTAAATTAGCTGAATTTAATTGTGGGCCTTGGTCACAGAGATCATTGCGATAGCTGGACCTTGTTCACAGTATCATTGCGATCACTGGAACAATTTGGAGTCTCCAATAGAAGTTCCTGGGAAGCCAGTGATTTAGGCTATAGTGGGATAGCCAACGAAACCATAGGGGTTTCAAGCCTGTCAGTGTTGAGCAAATTACGTTTTTAATTATGAGCTCCTGAATGTAGACTTGGTTTGAAACCATTCAGTCACATATTAGTTTTTGCACTAATATCCAGCATAATCCGACAGTTTTTCCAAAACGACGTGTATGAACCACACCAAGACCTAGGGCGAGGGTTGGGATCCCATAAAACCGGTTTAAGCCCCCTAGTATTTTCATTACTAACCGTTCCAAGGCGGTGCTCTTGGTGTGGCTCATCTCGTTCAACATCAATATAGTCGTTTAAATAGCATCTTGTTCGGTACGTATTACAAGTATTAAAGCTTTCTTAGTTTAAGATATACAGAAGTACATAGCTCGGTCCTTAAAACGTTACAAAGGGATTGAGTCTATCAATGCTACACACCAGATACAACAACACCAACAATTACAAGTATTCATATACTGTATTTACGAAGCTCGTCTCACGAATCAAATTGCCCAAATGTAATGAGTATGGCTAAACCCAGACAAACCTCTTTCAGTTTCATTATCTAAATATAGGTAGCATTAAAATACTGTCCAGTGTGCGAAGAATATGGACATGCGCAGACAATGCTTTCAGTTATGACTACGCCACTTTTAGCATTTTGGTTGGTTGTATCTTTCTTACATCTAGGTGCTAGTATTTAAGGAGATTTTGTCTATCTAGTGCCAGCTCCAGAGTAGGAAGAGCAACAAGCCTCCGTGGTGCAGTGGTTAAGTCACTCGCCTTGTAAATCAGGGGTCGCAGGTTCGATCCCGGGCTTCTCCAAAAACAACAACAAAAAACCATCCTCCCGGTTGAGCCTTCGGGTGCTTCCGGGACAACAACCCCACAAAAACAACCTACTATAGTACTGGTCTCACCCAGGAAAAAAAAAGCAATCCAGTTTATTTTTTTTAATTGATGCTTAACGTCCCAGTCAACAGATATGGTCATGTCGGGACGTCACCTCTATTTTATGGGACGTTTGCCGAAAGTTAGGATGACGACATCCAAAAACTGTTTCAAATATAACCACCCAACTAAGTCAAAAAGGCTTATATGTACGAATGGTTATATGTACGGATGAAACCACTTTTCATGGGCAAACCCAGACCTAAGCGACTAACAAGTAATCATATGGTCAGTCAGTAGCGAAGAAGCTTTGCCTGGAGACTCAAGCAGCCCATCTATTTCTTTAAGCCCCAAATGGGCGGGTCCCATACAGGTTTATGATTGTACGCGGGAACAATATGTACTTGTAGTCTCTTAGAGCTGTGATTTGCCGGTCTGACTGGTAGCGACTTCCTGATAATCTACATGGTATCCAAAAACTGCGTCTACACGGTTACTAAATCCTCAAAATTGACCTGTGTCTACACGGTTGCTGGCTAAAAATTACTGGTCTCTACACAGTAGCCTGATCGATATATTCAAGTTCAAGTATTTTCTTCAATGATAGTTTCTGCTAGGGAGAGTCTTTGGGGTCTAGGCTAATAGGCTTTTGTAGAAAAGTGAAGATATTTGCAGTTAAAAAAGAAAAGACAAAAAGTAGTAAAACCCTGGCCTGTCTCCGCTTAAATTGAAGATCACGTAAGACACCTGCTCATCTCAGCCAAATTCTTGCTACAGTGATCAGACTGCGTAATAGTAATATCAAAATCGTAAACGCTGTTTTTTCCGAGCGTGATAGTGTCCGAGACTGGCTCCTAGCATTGAAAATAACGGATATTTTACAAATGAAATGGTACTTATAAATTCCCTGTTTGACTCGCCACCATCTTGAAACGTTCTACATCGGTACCGGTACCAAAAACGTCTACACGATAGTATATTTAAGAAATAGATCAGCTCTAGCAGTGAATTGTTGAGTAATAATTCACTGTTTCGAGGTCAGTTGTAAAGAAGATCAAATCACGAGCGCGTAGCGCGAGTGATTTATCTTCTTACAACTGACCGACAAACAGTGAATTATTACTCAACAATTCACGCACTTGAGCTGATCTATTTCGATTCTAACACACAATAAACGGAATAAATATTGCTGAAACCGTCGATATCGTTCAGCTTTCCGCCATTTCATTTCAGATATCCCGCCAAATATTTGACTGTAATGCTGGTATTTACACACACTTATTACGTTTGTTGTGCGCTAAAACGACGTTTCACCGTCTAACACTGCTTTGTGGGATAGCTGACGTCACAAATGCCGCAAAGTAACGTCACGCTTATTCGCCCAGTGAAATTGTTGCACAATATAACACGTTTTTTTACCATTGGCTATATAGGCGAGGTGTGTTAGAATTAGAAATAATCAAATGATAGAATGACCTTAAGAGATACAAATGAAGCCAATAGCTTGACAAAAGAAGAAACATCATTGCAAGTGAAGCACACAGAATAGCGATTTGATATTAAATCACAAAGTAAAAAGACAATACATTAATTATTTTACATGCGCATACGATCAATGGAGCCAACGGGGCACAGGTAGAACAGGATGCCATGCTATATAAACTCAACTGAATGAAAAACTCACCAAACAGGATAACATATGAACCCAACAGAATGATTTCATAACAAGACAACATGACACACCAAGTAAACAGAATAATGAGTGGACATAACAACATAAATGATAAAGCTAACAAAATAGTAAGATAGCATGTCAAAATGATGACTTTACACAACAACAAAATGAACAAAGCCAATAGAAGATTTTATGATCCTTGGAGCCAATAGAACGCAGTGTTAACCAGATTACATAGAAACTGAACAAGCTAACATGCCGTATCAAAAGAAGTAAATGGTAAATTGACCAAATAAGATAATATATGAAGCCAACAAAACGATAAAATGACAAGACAACACGAGAACCGAAGCCAACAAAATAATGAGTGGACATAACAACATTATATATGAACTCAATAAAATGATGATTTAACATAACAAACTGTGAAGTTGACATGACAACATACTGAATGGAGCCAAGATAATACTAAGTGGACAAGATGGAATGATAAACGAACACTATACAATATCTCTCAACAGCATATAATGACAGTTCTTAACATAAGACAGTTATGGCGTTCTTTCTGATTGAAGTTTGTTCTTAACATCCGAACACAAGTGCAGTAAATGGTCATGTCCAGAGAAAAGGAAATTATATCAATGAATTTATCAATGTTTTTTCTTGATTTACATCATTATCATAAACTTAGAGGCAATCAATAAGATACAGATCAGTTAATATAGGGTAGATTTATTATAGAACATTGTGACTGAATGAGATAAACTGTCCAGTCAAAAACGATTATTGGAAAATCAACGTCTTTTCTTTTTTTTTTTTTTTTTTTTTTTTTTTTTTCCTGGGCGAGACCAGTACTATAGGAGGTTGTTTTTGTGGGTTTGTTGTTTCGGGAGCACCCGAAGGCTCAACCGGAAGGAGGTTTTAGGAGAAGCCCGGGATCGAACCTGCGACCCCTGGTTTACAAGGCGAGTGACTTAACCACTGCACCACGGAGGCTTTTCGCATGACACAGCTCTGTACTAATGACCTTTCCTTTTTAAAAGTATATCATTTTCGGAAAACACGCTCACTGACCTTGGTTCAAAATATTTTGGATTGACGCAATATGAATCGTCGTGGTGCACAGAAATTGATTGTAAAAAGCGCGTTTTTAACATTGCGTCAGCACATCAATGACACACATAAAAATATCAAGGTTACATGTGATTTGAATAAATATTACATCAGTTTTATGTCCCCAAGGTCGAATTCAAATCATGTCAGAAACATGATATATGTCACGTACCAACATCAAAAAACCGGATGTTCAGTCAATCAATAAACCCAATCTTCGATGATTGTCAACCGAAAGTACATGTCATTCGAATTAAAGAGTATTTCTTCGATTGGTTAGCATAGAGATATCATCTAACTCCTCTGCAAGAGATCATCTATCGCCATTTTTCTATTTTTCGAGTTAAAATTTTCGAGTTTCGAGTTACAATTTTCGAGTTTCGAGTCAAAATTTTCTAGTTTCGAGTTAACATTTTCGAGTTTCGAGTCAAAATTTTCTAGTTTCGAGTTAAAATTTTCGAGTTTCGAGTTACAATTTTCGAGTTAAAATTTTCGAGTCAAAATTTTCGAGTTACAATTTTCGAGTTAAAATTTTCGAGTTTCGAGTTACAATTTTCGAGTTTCGAGTCAAAATTTTCTAGTTTCGAGTTAACATTTTCGAGTTTCGAGTCAAAATTTTCTAGTTTCGAGTTAAAATTTTCGAGTTTCGAGTTACAATTTTCGAGTTAAAATTTTCGAGTCAAAATTTTCGAGTTTCGAGTTAAAAAGTCAGATTCTATGGGCCCGTTTTACTATTTATTCACCAATTTAGGATATCCATAATTCAATATCACTTAATCAAGCTGAATTAAGGAAATTTATGGATATCCATAAATCCATTTTTGGATATCCAACAATCAGCCTCAATTTTGGACTTATGGACATCCAGAATACGATTTATGAATTATCCATAATTTGACTTATTCATATCATTAAATCAGCTTGATTAATGAGTATCTATAAATACAGTTATGGATATAAATTGAATTATGGATAGCAACTAATCAATGCAAATCTTCACGCATCGTTGGAAACTTTCATACTTCAAATTGGCTTTATTATGTATTGATGTCGGTCAAGGATTAACGATTTTTTTAACGAAAACAGAAGGGCTACTTATATTAAGCAAAATCCATTATAGTCTGGCAGATTCGGGGGTGGACCTGGATTTGCGGTGTATAGAAAATGTTTTGACTGATTAGGACAGCCAACACCTTCAGAAACAAGAATCCACTTGATGCCACTTTGTCATCCTTGGGCAGCTCTCATAATTCAAGATGGCGTCCAATAGGGTTATCATCTGTTAAAACTTCAAAGTACAATACCTGTGTGACGAATATCCATTTTAAAAGCATAGTTTCTATTAAAATTTCTTTAAAAGCTTATAGTTTGATATTCGTCATGTAAAATCGCATAACTCTGTCTGTTTTTCCTGATTAAAATCGACGTATACAGTGTTTTACAAGGAAATCGCTTTCGCACCTGATTCACCTACTTAGTTTTCTAGAATAGACTTTCCCGTTATAATGGAACAACCCGGATATTGCACGTGACTGGATGGGTATAAAAGGAGCAAGCGAGGCGGTGATAGTCATTATTGTGAAAGAGATCGAAGAGAGACACTGCAGGCAGTTGATGATGTAGTAGTAAATAGGCTTCGTGGCACGGAGCTCAGGCTTTGGGATAACGAGAGATCATTGCGATAGCTCTTATCCCCTAGTGTTGAACCTCTTAGTGCTGAACGAACATTTGAGATTCCTTGGTCACAGAGATCATTGCGATAGCTGGACCAATATGGAGTCTCAAATAGAAGTTCCTGGGAAGCCAGTGATTTAGGCTATAGTGGTATAGCCAACGAAACCATAGGGGTTTCAAGCCTGTCAGTGTTGAGCAAATGACGTTTTTAATTATGAGTTCCTGAACGTAGACTTGGTTTGAAACCATTCAGTCACCTATCAAGTATTGCATTAGAATTATTATCCAGCATAGTCAGACATCGTTTCTAATGCTTGGTGTATGAACCACACCAAGACCTAGGGCGAGGGTTGGGATCCCATAAAACCGGTTTAAGCCCCCTAGTAATTTCATTACTAACCGTTCCAAGGCGGTGCTCTTGGTGTGGCTCATCTCGTTCACCATCAGTATAGTCATTTAAATAGCATCTTGCTCGGTACGTGTTTCAAGCATTATAGTTTCCGTAGTTCAAGATATACAGAAGTACATGGCTCGGTCCCTAAAACGTTACACCTGTATAGTGCAAAATCCAAACTTTCCTGAGCATATTTTATCAATAATTGTTACAGATGTATCATTTTGTGAAAGAGTCATACTCTCAATGGTCTTTTGTAAGTGTAAAACAAAAATGGCATCCAAGATGGCCGCCTAAATTTAAAAAAAGTTGAATTTTCAACCAACTTTCATTCTTTTTCATGTTTTTGAACATTATAAGTGGTGTAGAGGATGAATATGCAACAAATGAACACAACTGACATCACCTTGTCACCCTTTGGCAATAAAATTAGTTCAAGATGGCTGCCATCTATTTCAACCACACAGTACTAAACGCCTGTAGTGTAAATTCTTGTGTTTTCTGACCCAATATAGTCCAGTTATGTCATATTTGTATCATATTGTGTAAACGTTGCACACATATAAAATGAGATTTATATCATTGTGAAATATAAAATATGGAATCCAAGATGGCTGCTAAAACTAAATAAAAATGAAAATTTTGATCAAATTTTAGTCTTTTTACACACTTTTTATTTATCAGCAGTGTAGACAAATGATTACAGCTCACTAATCCAATACATGCCATCCTTAGGTAACTATCATATTCAAAATCACACCCAAGAGGGTTATCATCTCTTAAGACAATACAGTTCTTGTGTATATTAACACTTTTGAAGGAAACCGTAGCGTCATTGACAATGTCCGTAACAACAATGACAGGGTGGACAACAGACCTGGGTTAATCTTAATCATTAATCATGATTACTTTTATTCGATTGAAATTTTTTTCAATCAAACATTATTCTGTAATCGTAGATTTTACGATTGAAATTAATCTTATTCGAATACTTTTCAAAAATGCCTGTAATCGTGATTGATTTTATGAATAAATTCTGATTGTATTTCAAGATGTGCTGAAAATTCTTTTTCTGAAAAAAAAAAGAGTAAAAGAAAAAAGCAAAATAAATTTATATCTAATATTATGTTCACAACAGGAATTATTTGACTTTCAAGAATTGTTGATATATCAAATGGGAATTCTGATACAGTAACACATCAGACTGTGTACATTTGTCATTATTTTTTGTCATTATTTTTGGCTTCTAACTCTAAATGTCAAAAAAGCATTTTCTTTATTGATGTAATAAATTCGTCAGTTATATGGAACAGATTATGGTTTCAGTGACATAGGCACATAATGAAGTTATTCATGCATACTGGTCAACAATTTAACATTATTATATATTTTCTTGTCTCTTTGGGTTTTTAGCTCGACTGCACAAAGTGCATAGAGCTATTGCAGTCACCCCGGTCGTCCACGTTCCCGTTCCCGTGTGCGTTCCCGTTCCCGTGCGCGTCACACTTAAAGTTTTCTAGAAGTCCATATCTTGACAACCACTCATCAGAAAGCAGTCATACTTGGACCATAGATACCCTGTAGGGTTAGCTTTCATTCCATGCATCTGGCCCCTGGGTCCAGGCCAGGGGGTGGGGCTGGAGGTTAAAATCTAGAACACCTTCAAAAGTGGCAATTCTTGTGTTAAAGTTTTCTAGAAGTCCATATCTTGACAACCACTCATCAGAAAGCATTGATACTTGGGCCATTGACACCCTGTAGGGTCGGCTTTCATTCCATGGCATCAGATCCCTGGGTCCATGCCAGGGGGTGGGGCTAGAGGTTAAAATCTAGAACACCATTAATAATAATGGCTTTTCTGTGATATAGTATTCTAGAAGTCTATATCTTGAAAACTTTTTATCAGAGGGCTTTCATACTCGGACCATAGGTACCCTGTAGGGTTGAGTTTCATTTCATGGCATCGGATCTCTGGGTCCAGGCCAGGGGGTGGGGCTGGAGGTTAAAATCTAGAACACCTTCAAAAGTGGCAATTCTTGTGTTAAAGTTTTCTAGAAGTCCATATCTTGACAACCACTCATCAGAAAGCATTGATACTTGGGCCATTGACACCCTGTAGGGTCGGCTTTCATTCCATGGCATCAGATCCCTGGGTCCATGCCAGGGGGTGGGGCTAGAGGTTAAAATCTAGAACACCATTAATAATAATGGCTTTTCTGTGATATAGTATTCTAGAAGTCTATATCTTGAAAACTTTTTATCAGAGGGCTTTCATACTCGGACCATAGGTACCCTGTAGGGTTGAGTTTCATTTCATGGCATCGGATCTCTGGGTCCATGCCTGGGGGTGGGGCTGGAGGTTAAAAACTAGAACACTGTAAAAATAGATGTACTGCTGTGTAACTTTTACAAGGAGTCCATATCTTGACAACAACTTATCATAAAGCATTCATACTTCATACACTTTAGGTTCCATGACATCGGACCTCTGGGTCGGAGTGAGGGGGGCGTGGCTAGAGGTCAAAATCTAGAACTCCCCGAATTTTTTTTTCTTTTTATTTCTTAATAGAAACAACTTAGGAAGATGGTTGGTCATTCATCTTTTGACTTTGTGACACTGACTTGTGTGTCATGACGGTAAGGGTCGTTTGAACTACTTTCCATGGTTCAGTGATTTTGCCTTATATCTTGACACTCAATCAGTATATTTTCTTACTTCTTTCAGATTATGAGTAAGTATGACCAGACCTTTGACCCCAATATACTTATAGGTCACTGTGACCTAATTTCACGGTTCAGTGATTTTACCTTATATCTCGGTACTCAAATGGTTTATGAACAAACTTCTTTCAAAGTATGTTTGCGTATGACAAGACCTTTGACCCTGAAGTAGTCCTAGGTCACTGTGACCTAATTTCACGGTTCAGTGATTTTGCCTTATATCTTGACACTCAATTAGTATATTTTCATACTTTTTTTTCAGATTATGAGTGAGTATGACCAGACCTTTGACCCCAATATACTTATAGGTCACTGTGACCTAATTTCACGGTTCAGTGACTTTGCCTTATATCTCAGCACTCAAGTGGTTTATGAACAAACTTCTTTCACACTATGTTTGCGTATGACAAGACCTTTGACCCTAAAGTAGTCCTAGGTCACTGTGACCTAATTTCACAGTTCAGTGATTTTCCTTTATATCTCGGCACTCAATTGCTATATGGACATACTTCTTGCACGATATGTATGAGTATGACAAGACCTTTGACCGTAAAGTATTCCTGGGTCACTGTGACCTAATTTTATGGTTCAGTGATTTTGCCTTATTTCTCGACACTCAGTTGGTATTTTTTCATACTTCTTTCTGATTATGAATGAGTATGACTAGACCTTTAACCCAAACATACTTATAGGTCACTATGACCTAATTTCATGGTTCAGTGATTTTGCTTTATATCTCAACACTGAATGGGTATATGATCATATTTCTTTCACATTATGAGTAAGTATCACTAGACCTTATAGGTCAGTGTGACCTTATTTCTCGGTTCAGTGATTTTGCATTGTGTCTTGGCACTCAGTTGGTATATGAACAATATGAGTGAGACCTCTAAATCTTAGGTAGTTATAGTTAACTTTCATAGTTCAGTGATTTTGCCTTATTGCATCAAGGCAAAAAGATGTATGAGCATAATGCTTTGGGTTACTGGTCGGGTTTGACCTTATGTTTGACAAAGGTCAGAAGCAGTCGAGCACGCTGTCCTGCGACAGCTCTTATTTTTATCGAAATTCTCTCTGACATTTTTCAAATCATTTCAGGACCCTTCTTACAAAGAGGTACAAGTAGGCAAAGATCAGGAAAAGGCGCAATCAGAAAGAGATTCCCACTCCAAAAACCGAGGTGGGAAAAAAACCAAACTAACAATCAGGCACTTATACCATGAAACATATCGTAAGCCAAATGAGCAGCTATTTTCCCAATAGGTGGCCACTCAGTTACCTTAACTTAATTGAAAACATACATAAGGCGCCAACAGCACAAAAAATTTTAAACACCAAGACATAAAACAAAAAGAACCACCACAGAAGTATCGCCTTGGAACGATCAGTAACACAAAGTTACTGGCGGGCTTAAACCGGTTTTACAGGATCCTAACCTCACCCTCAGCTTCTGCAGTGGTTCATAACATTCAATAAGTTCTTCGGTCCTCGTGGTGAATCTCTAACTAGTCAATGAATCATCAAGAACAAACAAATAAATTATGACAAACATCCTGATGAATCAAAAACAAGGACTCACAGATTGAGTAAGCTGCCCAACGATGGAGATCCCTGGGCGCCGAATAACCTTCTAACCCGGAGCAAAAGAAAAACACCAGTTGGACCCCGGTGGGCCAAGCAACAGACAAGAAGCTCCGGCCCCAACCAACTAAAATGAATAGCTTTAAGTCGGGGCCATCATAGAGTCTGACGCCCGACCCACCGGCGTGCAATTAAAGAAGGCAGCATAGTTATCAACCATGATAGGGTTAAAAACTAAGCATGCAGACTGTCGCATAACATTCAAGTTATAACCTATACGTCTGTAACGTGTTATGATTTTTCTGAACTGAAAAGAAAAATCTTCAAACACTTCTTCTTTGACTTCAGTGACCATGCTTATAAACATAGAATTGACCTCATTCTAAATAGGCTTTGAAACCTATTGCAAAAGTTCAAACCTATTCTTACCTGGTCACACCTTTACAGATTAACTAATAAACAGGTGTCATATGGGTTGTGTTGTCAAAACACCCTGGAACAAGTTGGTGACAATAAACAAAAGATTAAGGGAATCGATCTCCCCCTATCTGTAGAGAGGCCATGACAGAGAGTGGTATTACCAAATTCAGTGATGTCAAAACATAATTTTAGATCTCACGATGCTGTGTGTGTGTGTTTATAATTTGGGAAACAACTCCAAATTAGATAAAAAAAAAATGCCAATTGATTAGAGTGTTGCAGTAATTTTGATCAATCAATCTTAAGATAAAGTGCCCAATACACCTAGATGATTCTTATATGCCAATATAATACCATATACAGTTAAATCATAACTGCTTAATTCAAGACTGGCTAGATTATAAATGCAAAACTAATCGATTGATTATTCGATTACATTTGCAAATCAATTGTTATTGTAATCGATTAAATTCAGGAAAAATATTTTTAATCGTAATCGTTAATCGTAAGATTGAAATTAATTGTAATCGTTAGTGATTAACTTTGAAAGTAATCGATAACAGGTCTGGTGGACAAAATGGCGGGGTAAACTAAACTGATACCCTGAGAGCTCGGGACTAATCCCCTCCGGTCAAGCCCCATCCCCCTGGTGTGGTATTGTCAGGTTGACGTTTCACCAATATACTATATTCTGATTCTGATGTCGTGGCAAATGTCAGATTGGTTCCGTTAACTAAAAAAAGTTAAAACGGGTTTCAGTCGGTCATGGGAAGGTGACAACAAACAATGCAAGGATTATACCAACCAGAGGACCAATTGTCCTGTAAATGCTCACCTGAGATCTGGGATATATGTAAGACTCACAACTAGGCCGGTTCCCCCAAATAGGCCGATTCCCACAACTAGGCCGATTCTCACAACTAGGCCGGTTTTATCACTGAATCCCACAAATCGGCTGATTTTCCCCCACAAGTAGGCCGACTTTGTAACGTCATTCTCACAAATGGGCCGATTGCAATATTAAGCGTTACGTTCCCCCGCGTCAATACGACGAAGATAAAATCAAAATGCAACCATGCCCTGGGTACGCCACCACAAACCGACGCATATATTCCAATTTGCATGTGCGGCGAGGTTGAACATTTTCCACATTTTTGCAAACATTACAACTGATTTAATAGTTAGACTCAAATATGGAATCTGGCATAAACTTGAATATTTTCGGCTCATTTACGGTGTTAAACATGCAAAGCCCTGTCAAATTCACTGTTTGATGGACGCATTACTGCGAAGCA
Organism: Rugalucina vietnamica; assembly: GCA_964017185.1. Classification (NCBI taxonomy): domain Eukaryota; kingdom Metazoa; phylum Mollusca; class Bivalvia; order Lucinida; family Lucinidae; genus Rugalucina; species Rugalucina vietnamica. Next base: position 56,404,940 of record OZ024878.1, read on the forward strand.
TCATGAACGCACAAACATGCTCATATTAGGTGAGAGGCTGTCAAATGATCACGGAACATTGCTCCATAGACCTCCGTTGGTGTTGCTATAACGCACTTACGGCGACGTAAACTTTGTTTGGCGTAACGTGACGTCAGAGAAATCGGCCCGTTTGTGGGATGACGTCAGATTTTTCGGCTCATTTGTGGGATCGGCCCAGTTGTGGGAATCGGCCTAGTTGAGGGACTCACCCTAGTTATGAGTCCTACATATATACCAATAAACTTGGCAGACAACCACCGTGGGATATTTTTTACATAAGCATAAATCTTCTGTCCATTTGCTCATTTCAAGCAAGTTTCTTGCCATTAAATGACATTTTCCCACTTTTACCCATTCAAATGCATAGGCATCCTAAGTTGACCTTGCCGTGAAAGGTCAAGGTCACCACAGGGTCATAATTCATAAAAAAAATTGTAGAGCTCAATTCACTGATGCTTCAAGGCAAGTTTCAAAATCATAGGCCTTAGAATATTTTTTAAAGGAATTTGCTATTTATAGCCATGATGGGTCATCTTGGCCATGCAACCTTGACCATTTATGCAAACTTTCATTCCTCCTTCCTAACGATGCTTCAAATAAAGTTTGGCTTTGATTGGCCAAGCGGTTTTAGAGAAGAAGATCATTACGAAAACGTGTTCATGCAACAGGCTTTAAAAATTGAAAATTTTCAGCTGAATAAATTTCATATTTTTCTAATTTTGCTCAAAACATAGAATGTGGATGCACTATAGAACCGCCTCGCTGAGTTGGTTCTAACGAGTACCCGCAATCTATGCTTTGGAGCAAAAATAAGAAAAAATAGGTACATTACGAAACTTTGCCCATGCAATACGCAGAGATTTTTTTCAGTTGTAAAAAATGAAAATTTCTTCAGAAAAATGTTGATATTTTTGCTCAAAACGTAGATTGTGGGTACACGTTAGAACCGCCTCGGCGAGGCGGTTCTAATGAGTACCCACAATCTATGTTTTGGAGCAAAAATAAGAAAAATAGGTATACCCCTGCATACCCCAGTTTTACTATGTAAAAGTGGGGTTTGAGGGGGTATACTTTACACGGACTTGTTTTCCTGATGTACCCATGCATACGCCAGTTTTGCATTATAATAAAAGTGGGGTTTAAGGGGGAATAAATTGCATGGACATGTTTGCCTGATGTGTTTGAGACGGACGCCGGAGCATGTGTATACTGTAACTTCGGCTCAGCTGAAAAGGGCGTTTTAAAACATTGCGTCAGCACATCAATGACACACATAAAAATTTCAAGGTTACATGCGATTTGCATAAATATTACATCAGTTTCATGTCCCCAAGGTCGAATTCAAATCATGTCAGAAACATGATATCTGTCACGTACCAACATCAAAAAACCGGATGTAAGTCAATCAATAAACCCACGATGATTGTTTTCCGCGAAAGTCATCCGAATTAAATAGTATTTCTTCGATTGGTTAGCTAAGAGATCATCAAACTCCTCTGCAAGAGATCATCTATTGCCATTTTTCTATTTTTCAAGTTAAAATTTACGAGTTTCGAGTCAAAATTTTCGAGTTTCGAGTTACAATTTTCGAGTTTCGAGTCAAAATTTTCGAGTTTCAAGTTAAAATTTTCGAGTTTCGAGTCAAAATTTTCGAGTTTCGAGTCAAAATTTTCGAGTTTCGAGTTACAATTTTCGAGTTTCGAGTCAAAATTTTCGAGTTTCGAGTTAAAATTTTCGAGTTTCGAGTCAAAATTTTCGAGTTTCGAGTTACTATTTTCGAGTTTCGAGTTACAAATTTCGAGTTTCGAGTCAACATTTTCGAGTTTCGAGTTAAAATTTTCGAGTTTCGAGTCAAAATTTTCGAGTTTCGAGTTAAAAAATTCAGTTTCTATAGGGTGCCGTTTTACTATTAATTCATCATTTTAGGATATCCATAATTCAAAATCACTTAATCAAGCTCAATTACGGATATTTAGGATATTCATAAATCGAATTTTGGATATCCAACAATCAGCCTGAATTTTGGAAATCCAAAATTTGACTTATGGACATCCATAATACGATTTATGAATATCCATAATTTGACTTATTCATATCATTAAATCAGTTTGATTTATGGGTATCTATAAATACAATTATGGATATTATAAGTTGATGGATCATAGCAACTAAGCAATGCAAATCTTCACGCATATTTTGAAACTTTCATACTTCAAATTGGCTTTATTATGTACATTGATGTCGGTCAAGGATGATAGTTTATTAACGATTATTTACTCAAAACAGAAGGGCTACTTATATTAAGCAAAATCCATTAACCAGTTTATGGTGAATGGACTTTCCCATCATTATCATTTGGGTAAGTCCACTGTCATTTTGAGGGGAATCGGTTTTGATTTTTATGTTTTATTTAATTTTTCAATGACATTTTCTTTCAGCAAACAGAAAAGCCCCAGATGTGTGCGTGTGTATGGTTGCGAGGAGTGGACCTTTTTTCAATGCTACGTAATGAAATTTGAGAATAAATATTACTTAAACCAGTTTTTGGATTTTTTTTTTTTAAATAAGCCACTTTTTAACTCGAAACTCACTTTTTTAACTCGAAACTCACTTTTTAACTCGAAACTCGCTTTTTTAACTCGAAACTCACCTTTTTAACTCGAAACTCACTTTTTTAACTCGAAACTCGCTTTTTTAACTCGAAACTCGCTTTTTTAACTCGAAACTCGAAACTCACTTTTTTAACTCGAAACTCACTTTTTTGACTCGAAACTCACTTTTTTGACTCGAAACTCACTTTTCTAACTCGAAACTCGCTTTTGTTACTCGAAACTCACTACTCGAAAAAAAGAACTCCTCATCAGCTGAACAGTAACTGCAAAGCTGATCAGCACCTTTGTTTTTGCTACACGGAAAGCACAATGTGCCTCATCTTGTATCCAAAATTTTAAGCTCCTACCCTTTGTCTGTGACTGTACAGGTCGATTTGTGTCTGACCTGGTTGGAAACCCCGAAGACCGGTTTGACAGATTAAGCCCACCTTCAGAGCATCAGGAAAACATGTCCGTGTAATGTATACCCCCTTGAACCCCACTTTTATTTAGCAAAACTGGGGTATGCAGGGGTATACCTATTTTCTTATTTTTGCTCCAAAACATAGATTGTGGGTACTCGTTAGAACCGCCTCGGCGAGGCGGTTCTAACTAGTACCCACAATCTATGTTTTGGAGCAAAAATAAGAAAAATATCAACATTTTTCTACTGAAAATTTTCATTTTTTACAACTTTAAAAATCTTTGTATATTGCATGGGCAAGTTATCGTAATGGCTTCTGCCAAACAAATTGTAAATTCCTAGACTTTCTCGTCCTTTCATTTACACACATTCAGTTGTTGGCATTTTAAAGTTTTTGAGTAAGACGTTAGTGCTTAAAAGATGAAAACGCATTTTAAAATAAAAAAAGTAGTATAAACTGGCTACATGTATTTAAAAGATTGATGAGTTTGATAAATATTCTCAGTTGAGCATTTTAAATATTATTCTCAGTTGAGCAAGTTTGGTCGTACAAGAACTTACTAAATCTCTGGTAGAGTTCGGAGCAGGTATCACAGCGACCATCAATGTTCCTACATTTACACAACTTGTTATTGTTCTTAACAGGATCAAACGGCCTAATCTGAAACCAAAATGTATGATAATTTATGAACCTTCATATGAGAAAACGAACAATTTAGGTCTCCGACCAGGTCTGACACAAATTAGGCTGTACAAGCACAGAAAATAGCTAAAAACTTGACATTTCAGATTTAGAAAGAAGAGGTATTATACTATCTATGGAGTGAAAACAAAGGCACTGATCAGCTGTACAGTAACTGCACAACTGATCTGCGGCTTTGTTTTCCCATTTGCAAATTGTTGCTTTTCTGATGGGGCAGCTCATCTTCTAAATGTTTTAAACATAAATTTTTGTATGAAGTGTATGAACTACATTATTACTTCAGTAACTTGATCTGATGGGTCGGATCACATCTGGTAGCTGCGCCAGGAAAGACCGGATCACGATCGTCTTCGACTCGCATGATCTGGTCTTTCCTGGCGCAGCTACGAGACGTGATCTGAAAAATTTTGTTTTATTATATACCTACAAACAGCAATGGCGATGTAAGAATTCTATAAAATTGCGACATTGTGACGGCATAACTTAAGACGTTGCGCCAAAATTTTGATGACGTAACATATTGCCAGTTTTTATGTCAGAGCTAGAAAAGTCATTAAATTTTGTTGATTTTGTTTTTTTGATGACAAGCGAACCATCGATACTTCTGAAACAGTTGTTGGTTTACAAAATAAAACAAACCTGGTTGTCATCCAGATTTAGATTCCAGCTTGAGGTGCTGGGTTTTATATTTGTTGGGTAAAAAATGTAGGATGGTGATATGAAATCGTATCAGATTAGTAGCCTGATACAAAATTCCGTACTTGTGTCGGAAAATGTGTAGTATCAATGGTATATAATAAATGTATTTATCAGATAGTACCCATTGTTGTTGATCATAACGTCATTAGTAAAGACTATAAGGTGGTAAATACAATCAAGAGAAGTATATTTTGATTATTCACCATAACATACACTAATCCTTTAAAGCATCAAATACAATTAGGCACGAAAAAGTTAAATTGGAGATGAAATGGAAAACTTGGACCAACCCGTATTTCATATTCTCCTGGTTGGATGTTTGGAACAGAGAACTCAGTCTGAAAAGATAAAAGATGGCTATGAGAACTTTTCAAGCTGTAATGGGATATATAACTTTTCATCATGAAAACATGTTCGTGTATTGTGTACCCCCTTATACCCCACCTTTATATAGCAAAATTGGGGTATACAGGGGTTTACCTACTTTTATTATTTTCAGTCCAAGACATAGATTGTGGGTACACGTAAGAACTGCCTCTATGCAATGAATACTCACTGAGGCGGTTCTAACGTGTACCCACACTTAATGTTTTGAGCAAAAATAACAAAAATATCTAAATTTTTCTACTGAAAATTTTCATTTTTTAAAAATTTAAACATCTATGTATTTTTGCATGGGCAAGTTTTGTAATGTCAAACCCTCTAAGAGCTACAACTCAGAGATTTTTACCATAGACAGAAATGGTAAAGACTGTAAAAGTGATTAAACTTAGCCTTTAGAAGCAGATAATCTTAAATGCTTTTCGGTAAGTGGTAGGATTTTAAGGCATGTAAAACAGTAAATCTATACTGTCTTTGTGACCTAAAACAAAATTTTGAAGGCTGTAACCCGGGCTGTAATCAAGAAAAAGGAGTTGCAAATACAAATACCTGGTTAATGCGGTGATGAGTTTGTTCAAATCCTGCACCAAAATTGACAATATGGACATCAAACTTGTCAAAGTTAAATTTTTCTGGTGGAGCTTCGAAGTTGACGCTGAGTATTTGGCTGTCAGAGTCATAGCTCACATTACAGTAGGAGGGCTTCCAATCTGCTGAGGTTTCCTGGGTGTCTGAAATATCAAATTCATGGGGTGCAATTTAATCAGATTTATTGGTTAACCTTTCCTTTTTCTGAAATTATTTTTTACTAAATTATAAGATGTATTTCTTACTCAATAATGTTTAAGTATGACATGGTCCACAGTGTGAATACTAAACTGTAATCGTGCACAGCAGAAACAAATTTTGTGTTGTAGTGGTTAAGGTAAAACAGAGGTCTTTGGTTTGATCCTGGGCTTTGTCCAGTCTTTTACGAGACTTTAATCTAAGATTCGTAACCATATCATATGATCTTTGATATTTATCAGCTTTTAAATGAAAAGGCAATATTAAAAAGCATATTTAATGCATCTTAACTTTAAAGTGGAGATGAATGATTTACTTTACAATCTTGACTAGATTTTGTCTGTGCAGCTTCAGAGCTATTTGAAATGATATCATTACCTTAGCCTTACAGAGCTACATGTGAAATGATATCATTACCTTAGCCTTACAGAGCTACATGTGAAATGATATCACTACCTTAGCCTTACAGGGCTACATGTGAAATGATATAACTACCTTAGCCTTACAGAGCTACATGTGAAATGATATAACTACCTTAGCCTTACAGGGCTACATGTGAAATGATATCACTACCTTAGCCTTACAGGGCTACATGTTAAATGATATCACTACCTTAGCCTTACAGAGCTACATGTGAAATGATATCACTACCTTAGCCTTACAGGGCTACATGTGAAATGATATCACTACCTTAGCCTTACAGAGCTACATGTGAAATGATATCACTACCTTAGCCTTACAGGGCTACATGTGAAATGATATAACTACCTTAGCCTTACAGGGCTACATGTGAAATGATATAACTACCTTAGCCTTACAGAGCTACATGTGAAATGATATCACTACCTTAGCCTTACAGGGCTACATGTGAAATGATATCACTACCTTAGCCTTACAGGGCTACATGTGAAATGATATAACTACCTTAGCCTTACAGAGGTACATGTGAAATGATATCACTACCTTATCCTTACAGAGCTACATGTGAAATGATATAACTACCTTAGCCTTACAGGGCTACATGTGAAATGATATAACTACCTTAGCCTTACAGAGCTACATGTGAAATGATATAACTACCTTAGCCTTACAGGGCTACATGTGAAATGATATCACTACCTTCGCCTTACAGGGCTACATGTGAAATGATATAACTACCTTAGCCTTACAGAGCTACATGTGAAATGATATAACTACCTTAGCCTTACAGGGCTACATGTGAAATGATATAACTACCTTAGCCTTACAGGGCTACATGTGAAATGATATAACTACCTTAGCCTTACAGGGCTACATGTGAAATGATATCACTACCTTAGCCTTACAGAGCTACATGTGAAATGATATAACTACCTTAGCCTTACAGGGCTACATGTGAAATGATATAACTACCTTAGCCTTACAGAGCTACATGTGAAATGATATAACTACCTTAGCCTTACAGGGCTACATGTGAAATGATATCACTACCTTAACCTTACAGAGCTACATGTGAAATGATATCACTACCTTAGCCTTACAGGGCTACATGTGAAATGATATCACTACCTTAGCCTTACAGGGCTACATGTGAAATGATATCACTACCTTAACCTTACAGAGCTACATGTGAAATGATATCACTACCTTAACCTTTAATACAGAGCTACATGTGAAATGATATAACTACCTTAGCCTTACAGGGCTACATGTGAAATGATATCACTACCTTAACCTTACAGAGCTACATGTGAAATGATATAACTACCTTAGCCTTACAGAGCTACATGTGAAATGATATCACTACCTTAGCCTTACAGAGCTACATGTGAAATGATATCACTACCTTAGCCTTACAGGGCTACATGTGAAATGATATAACTACCTTAGCCTTACAGAGCTACATGTGAAATGATATCACTACCTTAGCCTTACAGAGCTACATGTGAAATGATATCACTACCTTAGCCTTACAGAGCTACATGTGTTAACTTTATAGTGTGAAATTATGCAATTTACACTAGCATTGGTTTAAGTCTGACCAATTGTTGGCACATGCATGGAAGATTTTCAAGTGACTAAAACTAATGACTCAAACCCACTCTGCATGAAGATAATAATGGGAAATAAAAGCAGAAGAGTAATTTTCTGTTAAAGGAAAGAAATCTTAATTGATTTCCATCACAACATTACCTAGAATCAAACTGATCATCAAGCATTCTGAGAAAAAATGAAGCTTTGGAATTATGGGCTACAGGGCATTGAATGTAGGGTTTTTATTGCTAATGTACATGCTACATGATCAACTCATTCTATGAGGTAATATGAAATACCATATGTGAACATGCTTAACTCATTTAAGCCTGGCGTCCCTTTTATGGGACATAGGCAAACAGAATAGGGCCAGATGTGACACCGCAGAACACGGCGTCCCATCTGGGGCTATTCTGTTTGCTTAGAGAATTTTTATAAAAAAAATTGAATGAAATTGAATAATCGCTCCCGAAGCCCCTAAAAAAGAAAGTGGACTGATCCAAATGATGATGGGAAAATCAAATTTGTCAAATATGGGTTTACGGTTTAGGCTAATCAGTACCTTGCACACAAACAAACCAATTTTCAAGTTAATCATATGCGGTCTGGCACATGAGTACAGCACCCAGTTTCTTCCCACAGTACATAAAGTTAAACACATCTTGCTAAACCAAAATTCCATGCTTCTAGCTGTCTGATACTGCTATGTATAGTTGGCTTTGTGTTGGGCCTGATCTTGCACCCTGAAGGCATTATCTTGATGTGACACAAGGCAAATATTACATACCGCATGATTTACTTGTCACATGTATTTCATTCAAGTAACTGTCATCTTTCCTGGGTAAACTACTGAAGACAACAACATAAGGCATCCTTCTAGTTACCGGGTAAAACCTTGAAGCAAATGTAACCTGGAAGTAAATTTTAAATCAACAAAACTTTACTTTTAAGATTTTTATCTCAAAATTTTGAAATCGTGCAATAATAACCTATATATGCTGTAAACTTATAAATGTTATCAAGGGGGTCTTTAACCTGTTGACAACGCCCACTATAACCTAATTTAGCATGTCATATATTTTTATGTTAGCCTATCTTGTTTGTTTGTATTGAGGTTTGACTCCTACTCAACAATTTTTCCAGGAAGTGATTGCTCCGTCATGTCGGGACGGAGCAATCACTTCCTGGGTTTAAACCAGTACTGTGGAGAGTTAATGTGCCGTGCTCAAGGAGACAACACGGTGCCCTTGGGGATCCCATGGGGATCGAACCCAGGACCGCCGGATTCGGAGTCCGATGCTGCACCACATCTTACCATATATGGATTTCATGCATTATTGTAACAATTATAAATTTTACTCAAAGATTTTAATGCCAAGGATACAAACTATCTTCTTCCGAGTGGTGGTTCCGTTTACTCAACAGATTGTTTGAAGAGATCTATATGCCTTTCCCTCTAATATGCATTTTATCATCAGGAAAACAAGTCCGTGAAATGTATACCCCCTTAAACCCCACTTTTATCGCTTATTTTTGGTCCAAAACATAGATTGTGGGTACTCTACTTAAAATTTTCAATTTTTACATCTTAAGAAAAATCTGCATAATAGGACATGTTTTGGTAATGTAGTATCCTTACCCTGGATTGCTGGAGGGTCAGCTTCACGTCTAGCTCAAAGATGGTACATTTGAAATCAGACATTGAGGGCGGACCACCCTCCAGACGAACTTCAAACCCTCGTATTTCTGTCACCCCACCTGCATCAGGAAAACATGTCTGTGAAATAAATACCCTCTTAAACTCCACTTTTATATAGTAAAACTGGAGTTTACAGGGGTATACCTATTTTCTTATTTTGATCCACAACATAGATTGTGGGTACTCGTTACAGCCGATGCGTTATGTACCCATAATGTATGTTTTGAGCTAAAATATTAAAAATATCCAAATTTTTCTACAGAAAATTATCAATTTTTACAAAAAAATCTGTATGTAACATGGGCACGTTTTCGTAATGTGTGTGAAGGAATCGCACACAACGTACCAGCGTCTAAATGTGCGTTAAAATATGACGACAAAAGAAATGATTAAGCTTGCAGGCTGATCAGAAACTGTGCTGTTCACGTGCCCTAAGTATGAATCAGTTTCAATACAGAAACACAGAATTGTTTCTACGCAGTACATACGTAGTCTATTTTCGAGCATGCTGATCTAAATCTCTTCAGAAATCCAAGAGACGAGTTTAATGCTACATTTACCAACCAGTGACGTTGCCGTCGAAGGACTTGTGCATGCATACACAACACTTACTAGTACATGTATTTGGTGGCAGAAAATTTTCTCTATCATTGCGATCCGGAAATAATACTTTGCACAATGATTGCTCTACTTGACTTTTGCACCATCTCAATGTGACTTAAACGAACTCATTGGAAAAGGTCCCTCAGGACCTTTTCCATAGTGTTTACTTTGAATATGAAGAAAATTCTACCCATGATCGACTGCTCTCTCTCAATTACGCGTTTTGTCACATAAAGCGCTTAATAAAAACTAGTGAACCCGTCTATACTGACTAGACAGTTAACCACAATCAATTAAATTTATCCATTTTTGACACTCCCCGTCAAATAGCGATAAAATCTAGCAAGCAGTCTCGATCGTGGTGACTGCTTATCATAGCGCATCTAGGTTTAGATCGTAGATACCCTGACGAGGGGTACAGAAACTATAGGAACTCTATATGGCTGACTTTTAGTCCATCACATCGGTCCCATGGGTCTGTTTCTGGTAGTGTGGCTGCAGGTCAAAATTCAGAACTCTGTCACAAATTGACTGCACTGCAAAATGGTTTTCTACACATCGACATATTGATTGTAATCGTGTTCCCTTTAGTATTGGCTTTGATTCCATAACATCAGAAATTTTGGTCAATGCATTGAGTGACAGATACACACACTGTTTAAGCGTTCATAACAAGAAACGACATTCATGTATAGGAAACGAAACTGAAAAGTATGAGAATCGAAATTAATGAAACAACACTGAAATCTAGAGCAAAAGGAATATCTTATAACAAAAGGCTGCTGACCTTTTCATTGATTTCTTTTTAAAGAAGCCAACTTGTAATCTAACACTTGTTTTCTATGACCTGAGCAAGACATCAACTACCCAGGGAACAGTGGTTCCGCCTCGACCGAAATAATGGAAAATTGTTGACTGGGGCGTTAAAACCGTAATTCAAACGTGTGTGTGTGGGGGGGGGGGGGGTGCAATACAACGCACTGGTTCTAATTAGATATGAAACTCCCTATCTGGCCCTCTTACGATCGGCACGAAAGGCAAAATGACATTAATTGCTGAAAAAAATGGAAGGATCCCTTTTCGTAGCGGCATCATTTTTCTAGTTCTTGTGTGCTTACGTCGACAATGAAAGCACTCGATGTGCACGCTAATGACTTACGATGTCCCGGGGGACTAAACTGGAACTCGAGCCCCGGGCGACTCGTCGATTCTCCGATCCCAGTCTCACAAAATGGGGTCACCGTGACCAGTTCGGGGTCGTCACTGTTGTAACTTTGGTTAAATAGGTGTGGGAAATCTTTCTTCAATGACACCGTGTTACACTCTGAAATAATCATATCTGATCAGACTGTGCAAAACTTGTATATACTTTCATGACAATGCCGTGTTTATTTCCAACAGTTTTGTCACTAGTCATGATGTGATATAACGAACAAACCGTTGTCGTGTGTGCCACTAAAGTTTATACACTGGGACCAGATAGCCTCTGTTTACGGGTTTGTGCAAGCTATACACCCAGTGACTTTGACAAACGATGGCGGGCTTGGCAATGCCCGATTTTTTTTTTATCAGAGGCTGTTCGAATGATGGAATTGTGTGTACATTGTATAGACAGGCGGCTAGAAAATAAAACTGTATTGCAGCATGTTATGCGAACAACTGCGCGACACAGTTTGCATTTACTTTTTGATTAAGAAAAAATGGAGACAAAAGATGAGAGACGTATTTAGACATTTTCTATTAATGCATTTTCACAAAAAGGATGGAATCGATTTCAGTCGGAAGTAGTCATTTGTCATTTAGAGACATAATGCTACATAATGTCAGAAGAAATATTTTGAGTGACATAACTACACTAGTACGATGTGCTTGGGTTGTGGGAGCCCAAACCACATAACATCACGAAAACTTGCCCATACAATATACAAAGATTTTCTCAGCTGTAAAAACTGAAAATTTCAATGGAAAAAAATCGATATATTTTTTTTTTATTTTATTTTTGCTTTTATTTTTAGAACCGCCTCAGCGATCCACAATCTCTGTTTTGTAGCAAAAATAAGAAAAATAGGTATACTCCTGCAAACCCCAGTTTTTCTTTATAAAAGTGGGGTTCAATGGGGTATACTTTTCATGGACAAATTCCTGATGGTGGGAGCCCAAACCACATAAAACATCGGAAATCGACACTTTTTGCTTAAAAGAAAGGTTGGCTTGTCGACGGTAAACAGCTGATGTCATACAGGAATGGCCAGTTATTTACATTGTTACGACCTAGCGTAACTAGACAGGTACAGCGAAAAAACAACCAAGTAATTTAAACTTAACAATATTTAATCAAACAAATAAATGCTGCAAATACATAAAAACAAACAAACAGATAAGTAAATAAATAAATAAATAACTTACAAAGTTAATGACAAATAAGTCCTTGTCCCTCAAATGTAAGTCCTCAATCCAGTAACCAGAATATGAGCACATGTATATTTTAATCTACACAAAACACTAGTGAAACAACCAAAATTATATACTTTAAATCACTTCAAATTTCTGAATACCTACGACTGAATTGGGACCTATATTTATACATCTAAGGAAATTCTCCAGGTTTCTAGAGAATGATATAATAAACTTTTCTCTAGAAAAGAAACGAACTAAACGAAAGTTCTTTTAAATTCTCCAAAGAGAATTTAGAATTCTCCAGAGAGAATTCAAGGCCGCAACGACCATCAAGACTAAACGAGAGTCCACTAGACCCTTCGAGATCTCAGTATACATAGTCCAAATATATTTTTAACTTATGGTAAAAAAAAAACACTCACTCCATTTTCATCTGGAATTATCCACAAAGTGCTCATAGAATTTTCTATACTTCTAAATTATATAACAGTGATAAAAATAATCAATGATATTCTTCTACAAAGTTCTAGATAATAAATTGTAGAAACATAAAAAGAAATATATTAATTAATTGGGTTACTCCCCTTTGATTATATATATATAAATTATAAGTAATAGCTTTTAAAAGAATCAATATTATTGAATCAATTATATATAACACTTCCCCTCTTCAACGAAAAGAAAGTTTTGTGAAATAAAACTTTCTTTTGCAATACTCATATGCAAACATACAAGGCAAAACTGTCAAGCTCTTGAAAGGGTGTCTGGAATTATATTATCTCTACCTTTTATGTGTCTAATGTCAAGATTGTGCTCTTGCAACATGAGACTTATGCTCTAGCTAATACTCAGATGGAGTCTCATTTTATTTTTTTATTTGCAGTGCTAATAGAGCTGACACACTTTTAAGTATGGCCCAAATCGAACAAAACTCTGACAAGCCTTATTCCAAACATACCTGACCTTCTTATCATAAAGTAAGTTTGTCAAAGGCTCAGCTAAAACTGAAACATTATTACAGAACTCCCTGTAATATCCAGCCATACCCAAAAAGCGCATCAGTTGCCGTTTTCCTGTCGGAACAGGAAAATCTGATATAGCCTCAACTTTGGCTTCTACAGGTCTGACCTGACCTTGTCCAACAATATGTCCTAGAAATGTCAAACTAGCATGGCAAAATTCACTTTTCGGTAAGTTTATTGTCAGTTTAGCATCACTGAGTCTTTTGAAGAATTCTCTGATGATCTCCAGGTGTTGTTTCCACTCTTCACTGTAGATGATGGCATCGTCGATGTAAGCTTTACACCCATCCAGACCGAAAATCAAACTATTAACCAAGCGCTGAAATGTTGCTGGAGAGTTTTTCATGCCAAAAGGCATCACTTTATATTGATAAAGTCCATCAGGAGTAACAAATGCCGAGATCTCCTTTGCTCTGTCTGTAAGTGGAATCTGCCAAAACCCTTTCAAAAGATCGAATTTCGTCACATATTTGGCGTGACCAATGTTGTCGATGCAGTCATCAATTCTTGGTATGGGAAATGTGTCAGTTTTTGTGACAGAATTTACTTTTCTATAGTCTGTGCACATTCGAAATGTCCCATCAGATTTTGGCACAAGTATACAAGGAGAACTCCATTCACTTTGACTAGGTTCTATAAAGTCATTGTCCAGCAAATACTTAACTTCTTTCCTGAGATATTGTTGTCTTTCAGGATGAAGTCTATACGGATGTTGTTTCACCGGTTTTGCTCCTTCAATAATGTCTACATCATGGTAGATTTTATCGGTTCTGGATGGAATGTCCGGAAATAAGTGCTCATATTCAAGAATTAATTGTTTTAGTTCATGTTTCTTGTCCGGATCTAGATGTGACAGTTTCTGATCGAGGTCAAGCAGAATGTCAGAATTCTGGAGTTTTGAGGATAATGGTTCACAGTTCACAGAGTTCATTTCTTCAAAGTCTGTCGGATTTTGTTCATGAGGGACAGAATTAACTATGCTTACTGAGGAAATAACTGAACTATCATTATCACTATCCCTATCAATGTACTTTTTAAGCATGTTAATATGACATAATTGTTTTTGCTTGCGCCTCCCAGGAGTGTTAACAATGTAATTTACATCACTTAACCTTTTCTCAACAGTATATGGACCATAATATCTAGCTTGTAATGGCCTGCCAGGAATGGGCAAAAGAGCAATCACCTTGTCTCCAGGGTCAAAATTTCTGTTCTGAGCATTTTCATCAAAATGCAACTTCATTTTGCTCTGAGCTGACTTAAGATTGGACCGAGCAACTTCCCAAGCTTTTGTCAATCTAGTTTTGAAGTCAGACACATACTGAAGTAAGTTCAAAGGACTGTCATTACTTGAAAGAAACTTCTCTTTCATAAGTTTTAAAGGTCCACGAACAGTGTGTCCGAAAACAAGTTCAAACGGACTGAACCCAAGAGACTCTTGTACTGACTCTCTGACAGCAAATAATAGCAAATGTATGCCTTCATCCCAATCTTTTTCGGTGTCAAAACAGTAAGATCTGATCATGTTCTTCAAAGTTTGATGGAATCTTTCCAAAGCACCTTGACTTTCAGGATGATAAGCTGATGACTTGTATTGTTTAATGCCAAGTTCATGCATTACTTGCTGAAATGTTCCTGACATAAAATTGGAACCCTGATCTGATTGGACTGATTTTGGAAGACCTACAAGTGTGAAAAACTTTACAAGGGCCTTAACTATTGTTTTCGTCTTGATATTCCTGAGTGGAATTGCTTCAGGAAAACGTGTTGAAGCACACATTATAGTCAAGAGATATTGGCAACCTGATTTAGTCTTGGGTAACGGACCTACACAGTCAATGAGAATCCTACTAAATGGTTCATCAAATGCAGGAATAGGCTGTAAATTAGCTTTTGGAATAGTCTGATTAGGTTTTCCTACCATTTGACAAGTGTGACAGGATTTGCAATGTTGGGAAACATCAGATTTTAATCCTGGCCAGTAGAAATGCTTGAGAATTTTATGATTAGTCTTATTTATCCCTAAATGACCTGACATGGGAGTTTCATGGGCCAAGTTTAAGATTTCAGGACGATAAGCCTTAGGAACAACAATTTGGTGATTTATGGTCCATTCGTCTTCCGCTGAAACATCAGGAGGACGCCATTTTCTCATTAAGATGTCATTTTTGACATAAAAACAAACAGGAACCTGAGAAATTTCATTTTCATCTAAAGCCCTTTCAAATAAAGGCGAGATTTCAGGATCACTGTGCTGTTCTTGACAAAGTTGTGACCTTGACATTTGGTCGTGACCTTGGTCAAAAATTGAAGGTGAAAGGTCATTGTCTGACCTTTGATTGTTGAAGTCAGTTTGACTTGAAGAAAGAGATTTTGAAATCTCATCATGAAAAGACTGACCTATAAAAGTGTCAGTTAAGTCAATATCCTGTATCCCATCATTCAATTTGATTTTTTTTGCCATAGCCCTTGTAACGGCACATGAAGGGTAAAGATCAGGAATTTCCTGCTCAATGGGATCAGGCAATTGATCCTCACAAGGTGTATTGGTCAAAAGTGGGTTTACCACAACCTTATCTCCGGCTAAGTCATTGCCTAATAGCAAGTGAACACCTTTAAAAGGTAAAGAAGGCCTAATACCTACAGCCACAGGACCAGAAACTAAGTCTGAAGACAAATAAATGTTATGGAGCGGTACATTAACAAATCCACACTCTACTCCCTGAATAAGGACACTTGTCCCAGTTGAAGTCTTCTCGGAAAAAGGCAGGGTATCTGCTAAAATAAGAGACTGAGAAGCTCCGGTATCTCGTAAGATTTTAATAGGGGTAGACTGGGCAGAATCACTAGTAAGTGACACAAAACCTTCTGATAAGAATGGTTCATAAATCTCCATAATACAATCAGTCGCAGACGTTTTGGCCAAAATAGGATTTTCATCCTGAATAATCGACTGTGGTTTTGACCTTAAAGAAGTAAGACCTGTTGGTCTAGAATTATTTTGATTTTGTCTCTCTTTTCTTCTTTTCAAAGTTTCACATTCAGAAATGACGTGACCGTCACCTTTACAATAATTGCAAAACAGCCGGGGTGAGTATGAGGATCTTTGACCTTTGTTTTCACTAGTATCTTTATTTTTAGGATTATGTGAAGGACTGGAACTATCAGCTGTTAGTCCAGCTTGTGGTTGTGGATTAGGTTGAGGAGAATTATTTCTCTGTTGAGGGTTAAATGGTTTTGACTGAGGTGTATTAGGTTTAAATTGAGGGTTAAAAGGTTTCTTGTAAGGCTTATTTACAAAAGACACCTTATGAGTCAAAGCATAATCATCAGCTAATCGTGCTGCTACATCTAAAGTTTCTACTTCCCTTTCGTCAAGAAAAGATTTGACATCAGAGTGTATGCATCGTTTGAACTCTTCAACAAGCATGAGCTGTCTTAATTTTGCATGATCAGACTTTACATCCTTTGAAGAACACCACCTATCAAATAATTGCTCCTTAGTTCTAGCAAATTCTACATGGGTTTGGTCATGTTCTTTCCTACAATTTCTGAATTTCTGCCTATAAGCTTCAGGTACTAACTCATAAGCCTTAAGAATCAGATTTTTGACTGTGTCATAATCTGAACTTTGATCAAGTGGAAGCTGAGTGTAAATTTCTCGAGCTTTACCAATAACAACACTCTGTAGAAGCAAGGTCCAATGCTCTTTTGGCCATTTCAAATTTTCTGCTACCTTCTCAAAATGTAAAAAGTACTTATCTACTTCTTTTTCTTGAAATGGAGGAACGAGCCTGATATGCTTTGTAACATCAAATACTATACTAGGATCAAAAGACACAGGAGGCATTGATTTACTGCTTAATTCAAGCTCTTTCATTTTTAAACTATATTGCAGTTTTTCTTTTTCAACCTCAATTCTTTCTTCTTGCTCTAATTTTTCTTTTGCAAGCCTTTCTTCTAACTCTCTTTGTTTTTCTAATCTTTCTTTTTCAAGTCGTTCTTCCATTTCTCTTTGTTTTTCTTTCTGTCTTTCTTCCATTTCTCTTTGTTTTTCTCTTTCCCTTTCTTCAAATGCAAACTTTTGTTTTTCAAGCTCTAACTTTTCTTTTTGCATTCTTTCTTCCCTTTCTTCCTTTTGTTTTTCAAGCTCTAACTTTTCTTTTTGCATTCTTTCTTCCCTTTCTTCCTTATCTGCCCTTCTTTTTTCTTCAAATTCTAATCTTAATTTTTCCAGTTCAAGATGCCTTTTTAATTCTAACTCTTTCAACTGTATGTCGGTTTGTGAGACCATAATTAGAGATGTAGCTGAGGGTTCAAAAAATTCCTCATCAACAAGAAACTGAATGATAACATTCTTAATTTCACGTTTTAACATAGATGTTTTGACATCAGGTATGCTATAATGACTAGCAATGTCTAAAAGATCACTCTTTTTGGCCAAGTTTAACAGCTCTTGAGAAGGCGCAGCAATGAAATCTTCAAGTTTGAATAACATGGTTGCTTTTTGCTGGTATGACAAACAATAAATATCTTTTCAAATTCAGAATAAAATAGGTGCACAAAATGTTCAATCCCGGACGAGCCCCCAAAATCTGTTACGACCTAGCGTAACTAGACAGGTACAGCGAAAAAACAACCAAGTAATTTAAACTTAACAATATTTAATCAAACAAATAAATGCTGCAAATACATAAAAACAAACAAACAGATAAGTAAATAAATAAATAAATAACTTACAAAGTTAATGACAAATAAGTCCTTGTCCCTCAAATGTAAGTCCTCAATCCAGTAACCAGAATATGAGCACATGTATATTTTAATCTACACAAAACACTAGTGAAACAACCAAAATTATATACTTTAAATCACTTCAAATTTCTGAATACATACGACTGAATTGGGACCTATATTTATACATCTAAGGAAATTCTCCAGGTTTCTAGAGAATGATATAATAAACTTTTCTCTAGAAAAGAAACGAACTAAACGAAAGTTCTTTTAAATTCTCCAAAGAGAATTTAGAATTCTCCAGAGAGAATTCAAGGCCGCAACGACCATCAAGACTAAACGAGAGTCCACTAGACCCTTCGAGATCTCAGTATACATATATTTTTAACTTATGGTAAAAAAAAAACACTCACTCCATTTTCATCTGGAATTATCCACAAAGTGCTCATAGAATTTTCTATACTTCTAAATTATATAACAGTGATAAAAATAATCAATGATATTCTTCTACAAAGTTCTAGATAATAAATTGTAGAAACATAAAAAGAAATATATTAATTAATTGGGTTACTCCCCTTTGATTATATATATATAAATTATAAGTAATAGCTTTTAAAAGAATCAATATTATTGAATCAATTATATATAACAACATACATGTTTATTGTGCCTTGGCAGACACAGCCGAATGTGGTTTTAAGATACAAGTACTCGATGTGCAGCTTTTAAAGAGTTGTTAGAACAGAACATTAACAAATGTGAAATGTGTGTGTGTGGGGGAGGGGGGGGGGGGTAAAAACTGTCGGAACTCACCGTTTCCTCCAAATCTACAGTGTACTCTCGTCTGAACCTTCGTCTGTAAGGAAAACAAAACAATACCTTCATATACAATCATTTTTATGCAGAAAAGTTGATAGTAGGCCCAGTGACTTTTAGCTGACATTTCAGAAACGATGCCAGTGTGTATATAAAACTATTCTGAAAATTTGATAATATAAGGAATTGTGTTGACATACGGTTTTCATTAAAAAGACTCACACGGTTAAAAACAAAAAGGGGGTTTCCGTACTACCAAACTTACATTTTATCGCATCTGGGCTAATGGACTATCTGTATGTACTATATACAATGCATTCCCCTGGGAAAACAACCTATTTTATAACCACGAAAAAATCTATCTTTAATAGAGGTACAGAATTTAATCAGATCATGGAATGAAACATCGAAGCAGTATATATGAGATACGCTAGTTGCGACCTACGTACATTCGAAATTTTATTTTCTCATTATCACCTGATAACTGAGTCCGTATTAATACATATGAGCCGCCGCATGGGAAAACCAACAATCTGCATATGCGAAAACAAAGACGCAGATCAGCTTCGAAGTAACTGCGAAGCTGATCAGCGCCTTTGTTTTCGCTACATGGATAGTGCAATTCCTCGTCTACTTATATATAAAATTAAAAAATTCTAGCCTGCGTCTGTGATTGTGTAGACTGGTTTGTGTCGGACCAGGTCGGAATCAAAATTGTTTTCTCACGTACAGCCTCATTTATTTTAATATTACCCTGACTGATTCGTACATTTATGTGCAATTGAATTTCTGAAGTTTTATAATCAGATTCTATAAACGTACCTCTACAAAACAAGATTCCTCTTTCTTTGAAACAGCAAGTTTCTGAATACAACACAAAAGCAGCATCAAAATTATAAGCTCTCTTGCTTTCACCGCCATGTTTTTGTTTTGACATTGAATCGTTTTCTTTGCATTAGTTTTCCTAATTCTCAAGAGCTCTTAAAACACCTCCATGCACGCCCCCATTTTCTCTCAACTTGGATGAATCTGCCCCTACTAAAGTGATAATCAATTTCACTTGATTTCCGTCCCATTTTTCTACCATTTTCTATATCCAATGTAAGAAATCAGAAACAAATTGGCTCGTATAAGCAACAACTAGCATCTATCTAGATTATTTGGAGGTCAAAAGTTCATAGAATATATCCTGATAAACCTAATTATGTGTGTAGAGTATAGGCATAAGCAACAAATTGCATATATTCAGCATGTCTGTTTCTTCTGCAGCTCTAATATTTAAAGTCACGCGTTTTTATATAACAAATGTTTTATCGTTAAAAGAAGACACAAAGATACTGAATTGCTTCTGCAGAAAAATCGTGTTACCGGATTTCCTAATAAAATACTATACTAAGAGCCGAAAGAAGTGCTCGCTCCCAAAGGGTTAAGTTTATCATAAAAGCTACAGTTACATAATATAATAATGTCAGAAGCTTGTGCACCACTTGTCGTGTTTAATTACGAAAACAATACGCCCTCGTTACATAAAAAGTTGCAAAAAAAAAAAAAAAAAAAAAAATCAGTTGAAAAAAAAGGTATTTTTATTATCCTTACTCAAAACATAGATTGTGGGTACACGTTAGAGGCGCCTTAGAACTGCCTTTGTGGTTCTAACCAGTACTCACAATCTGTGTTTTGGATCTGAACTTAGAAGAATTGTATACCCCACTTATGTTTTGGATCAGAACTAAGAAATGTATACCCCCATTAAACCCCACTTTTTTAAAACACCAAAGTGGGGTTTAAGGGTGTTAACATTACACGGACATGTTTTCCTTTTCCATTATACTATTATTAACTTGTAGAGTTTATTTTTGCATCTGCGCTGAGAAAAACGGCCACATGTAGGCGAAAGATTTTGATTGCACTCTGTGATCTGCAAATTGTCTTCCAAACTATTCAGCCGGGGGTTGCATTTGAAACTTGATTTAAACCGTCCTCAGGACCAAGCGATGTCATTGTCATGCAAATGTCGTCTGTTTAGGTCCCAGAAGATTTTTCTTAATTGAATTGTCATGTACGAGAATAAATCTTCTTGTAAAGATGAGAAAATAATATTTCCCTGGGGTTTGTTCAAAACCAGAGATTTAGTCGTTTAGGAAAAACGACAACTAGAACGGCGATCAGCGATTTCGATTGATATGTTTTCGGACAATTTGCAGTCGTAAACGCTGTCAGTTGGCGTTATGTTGCTATTAAATATAGTTCAAAAGGTTTTGGTTCGATCGTTATTCTTCGACCATGTCGTCACGAAGATGTCCGCTGGCGTCAGAACTTTGCCGTTTTCAGGTCTCTGGTACCTGGTAATGAGTCGATTCATGAGATAACCAACAATGTGGTTTCCGAACCCGGTCCGACACAAACCGAGTCAGCGGCCCCCGTGGCCTAACGGTTAAGAGCGCTGTTTCTTAATCACTCGATGACTGGCGTGGGTTCCGCACTGGCCACGTGTGAGACGAGCCGTGTTCTGCTTGCGGGTGTGTCAGGTAGTTTTTCTCGGGGTACTGCCGCTTTCGCCCACTTACTGATTGGCCCATCCCGTATGAGCTAAAATAATCTTGAAATGGACGTAAAACTGAATTAAAAAAAAAAAAAAAAAAAAAAAAAAAAAAAAAAAAAAGAGAGAGCTTTGCAAGCACAGAAGATGGCTAGAGGCTGGAAATTTTGGATTTAGAAAGTAGATGAATTGTTCTATCCATGTAGCGAAAACAAAGGCGATGATCAGTTTCGCATAACTGCGAAGCTGATCTGCGCCTTTGGTTTCGCATGTGCAGGTTGTTGGTTTTCTCACGACGATGCTCATTTATATGCTTCTAAGACGTATTTTGCACAATAATCGCATTATTACCTGGTGTTTAGCATTTGCAAAGAGGGGAAAACTTAATTACGAATTGTTGCGTTTCTT
Source organism: Rugalucina vietnamica (assembly GCA_964017185.1). Classification (NCBI taxonomy): domain Eukaryota; kingdom Metazoa; phylum Mollusca; class Bivalvia; order Lucinida; family Lucinidae; genus Rugalucina; species Rugalucina vietnamica. Next base: position 56,426,773 of record OZ024878.1, read on the forward strand.
TTTACCATTTTATTTCGCTGTTTTAGCTTATTTGAGAAAAAAAGTCTGAAGCTCTTCCCTAAAAAAATGTCTTCTGACAATCCTTGCTGTTTTGGTACCGTATGATCAGATATTTTTAGATGGAGAAATTGGAGAATGAGTATTTTTCTGTGAAGACCATGGTTAAATGTGAAGCTGCGACGATGTGTAGGCTTATCTGCACTTCTTATTTAAGTTCATGTTATTGTTAATTAGATTTTCTCACAAAGAGACTTATGTTTACTTTTGTATCTCTTGTTTACAATTAACTCAACGAGTTACAAGAAAAACTGGGGGCTTAATACTTGACCTGGGACAGCGGATGTGCTCGCCAAACAAACTCAAGTACTGATTTTTCGTAAGTGTCATACATGCAATCTAATATGATCCGAGTCATGAAAAATAAGTTTTTGTCAATGCGAAAACAGGCGCAGATCAGCTGTGCAGTAACTGCGCAGCTGATCAGCGCCTTTGTTTTCGATACACGGATAGTACAACAGGCCGGTTTATGTTAGAGCTGGTCGGAAACCATGAACACCGTTTTTCTCATGACGGGGTCCATATGATCAACAAGAGCAGCTTTGTCAGCCATTGGATAATCGTTTAAAAAATTAGCTTTGTTACAGAAAATCAGTTGAATATGGTCATATTTTAGATTTTGTTATATTTGTATTTGCGTCGTTGTGTGTCAAGCGCATTGTGGTACAACAAAGTAGGCCTACATGTTCAGTGTACATTTTTTCCCTTTTCGTTTAACCGATTTTTATTGTCCCCCTCCTTTTCGAAGAAAAGCGGAGGGACATAGTTTTTGGCTTTCCATAGTTTTATTCCGATTCTTTTGAAACTTTACAGATGTCTTCATCATGCTTTGAAGATATGCATGTGGTTTGGATATAATCCTCAGATTAATTTTTGACACTTTTCGCAATTTGAACTTAGTCATTTTTCGGGCATTTAGATAATGAAAGTGAATAGACAGTGTGCGCAACTCCTCCTACAGTTATTTTTTCGATTCTTCTGAAACTTTACAGATGTTTTGACCATGCTTTGAAGATGTGCATGTGGTTTGGATATAATCCTCAGATTAATTTTTGACACTGTTTTCGCAATTTGAACTTGAGACATTTTCGGGCATTTTGATAATGAAAGTGAATAGACCGTGAGTGGGTACCTTGTGTGCGCAACTCCTCATACAGTTTTATTCCGATTCTTTTGAAACTTTACAGATGGCTTGACCATGCTTTGAAGATGTGCATGTGGTTTGAATATAATCCTCAGACTAATTTTTGACACTTTTTTGCAAATTGAACTTAGTCGTTTTTCGGGTATTTTGACAATGAAAGTGAATGGACATTGTGTACCTTGTGTGCACAACTCCTCCCAGTTTTATTCTGATTCTTTTCAAACTGTACAGATGTCCTGACCATGATTTGAAGATTTGCATGTGGTTTGAATATAACTGACACTGTGACACGAAGTAAATGCATGTGATTTGGATATACATTATTATCAGATATATTTGTGTAACTAAACAATTGAGGCGGGGGACATAAATTCTCTGAATTTGCTTGTTTCTTTGGCATTTACCCCAAAACTTGAAGGGCTATTTTAAGACTTTATGGTTAGTGTTGATTATTAAAAAAATAATGTTACTGACACTGAATATTTTTTCAATGAAGTCTGAAGAAGTACATGTGTCTTCGATTTTCAATCTAAGTTTGCGTCTATTTTAATAACTGGGCCTACGCATGAGAAAATAAACAATAATGGTTTCCGACCAGGTCCGACACAAACCGGCCTGTACATTTACAGGAGCAGGCTAGAATCTCGACGAAATTTCGAGTTTGAGAAGAAGAGGGACAGTACTACATGTGAATCGAAAACAAAGGCGCTGATCAGCTGTGAGTTACTGCACAGCTGATCTGCGGCTTCGCATATGCATGTTCAGTGATAGTTTTCATATGCGGTGGCTCAGTTACTCTGATAACGAGTGATGGCCGTGTCGGCTGGAAGAAACAACATTCACTGTGTTTACTCTGTAGACTACATTTTCAATATTCTAATTAAGCTCCATTAGATGACTGATTAATACAGAGGGGCTCCATTGTCAACATAACCGATAACATGGGGATGGGGGCACCCACATGTCCCCTCACTAAAATTGCACAACACATTTAGGCTACACCAAGATCTTTTGGCTACACCAAATAAAGTGCACCAGAAAAGTATGGACCGAAAAGTATTGGGAAGCAACAATGTCCATAAAAAGATAATTATATAAGTTCGAATCAGTAGCTCTAGACTGCTTATCTGCATTCTAACCTAGGTTAAATACATTTTGTCACTACGAAGGTATAAATTCGGCTACACTCATTAACTCAACCCACTCCTCTCCACCCAAGTATCTGATATTGCCATCGCGTATAGTATGTTCGCTGAATCCCACTACTTGGTGTTTGTTATATCTTTTTGTCCATTTGGTGTGCAGTTGTGACATCTTGCGGTATATTAGGGTGAGACCCACAAGGCTGGAAATCACCAAAATTAGTCGGTACGGTTGTAGCTTTTCTTTCTAACCTTTCTTTGTGCGATTTGGCCAATCGCTGTTGCCGTTTCATCGAGTGAAGGAGAGGCGCGGAATTTGTACTTCCGCCTTGGAGCCTTCATTGTTTACAACGTGAGCCCCCAGAAAATTTTCTGAAAACCAGCGATCAAAACTGTTTAGCGCATAAAATTGGTGTTATGGATACCTTCCTTAGCCCCGTTTATCGAAATAAGCATGTCCGAAGTCGCAAAAAATAGGTGAGCGCGTGAAAACTGGTCCCAAATTTTGGTGACATTTGGCCGCTTTCTTCAAAGCCAATTTTGTTCGGTGATTGTTTCTCCATTTGTTAACGCCAACACATTATAAATGAATGCATTTTGCACCATTATACAATCCTGAATATGCAAGTGAATCCAATTATGGTAATTGACGCTAATTGTCCAGCACGTGCTGCTGCAGTGCCACGTGACGTCACGCGTGCACGTTCATTGTTTCTCAAACAGCTGTGATTGTAGATTGCTGAAAGAAAATCATGACAGCTTTTGTAAACTTTGACAGCATCTTTTCATGTGTAAATCCTGCACCTAAAAACAGGTATTGTTATAATAGCAGTCTAAGATTGCAATGCAAGGCACTGACATTCTGAAAATGTCACACTCCAATCCATAGGCCTAAAAAAGTTGTTTGTTTCTGGTTACACAACCGTATGCAACTATTTACCCCGAATTACAGACAACTCGCCCCAAAGACAACTTGCCCCAAGACAACTCGCCCCACATAAAACTTGCCCCAAGACAACTCGCCCCACTTTCAGAAGACAACTCGCCCCACTTTAGAAGACAACTCGCCCCACTTTAATAGACAACTCGCCCCACTTTAAAAGACAACTTGCCCACTGCCTTAGACCCCCCCATCTTATGGGATTTGCTCCACATTATTAGAGAGCTTACCAAACTAATGTTTTTGTTGCCTCAATGAGTCTTTTTTTCTGAAAGTGAAAATCCACATGGAAAACTCTACCAATCACGTTAGCCTATGAAAAGGTTTATTATTTTTAATAAGATGCTGTACATATACACACATACATGTAAGTTGTTGTACGTCAATTTACAGCATACCTATTTACAGCATACCTTTTTCATAGTTTCCAGCCGGTGCCGCGAGGAGGAGTGATTAGGTCTTGCTGCTAGAAAGGGCTATACTGGCATCTAAAATGTTCAAATACCAGTAAAGATTATTAACGGTCATAATTGGCGGGAGGCCATGCGGTTCATTCAACAATCATTATAAAATTTAAAGTCCTACGCAACAGTGAGTGAATAAAAATTATTAACGGTCATAATTGGCGAGAAGCCGTGGTGTTCACTAGTGAGTGAATAATTAATGGTCATAATATCATAGGTGGAAAGCTGTGAAAAACAACGTGGTAGTGAACCGACTAGGGTCGATTCTTCAAAGTTAATTGTTACTCACTTGTGGCCATATTGCGTTTGATATCTAAAATAAATGCTTATTGTTAATTTACCCATGCCATAAACAGAGGGCATTTTCAGCAGTAAAGTGAAAAAAAAATCAGTCAATGCTTATATATTTGTTTCTTATGAGGTTTAACGTCCCAGTCCACCATTTTTCAATCATGTCTGGATGGAGAAAATTTCAGTAGAAAAGAAAATGATTTCTTTTGTTACTTTTATTCAATACATTGAACAATCTATGTCTTGGATGAAAATGATAGAAATATGTAAACCCCCGTACTATTGTAACGAATGGCCGAGCGAAGCCACAGAAACCCCGTCTGAGGAAAAGCATGCTCATCCACCAAGGGTGGTTTACTGCGCTATATACCTAACACTTACTCTAATCACAAAGTTTCGAGTTTCTAATTTGCATATTACTACCCGCTAATATGCCGCTAATACGTTGCACCAACGTATTCTACAAGGGAGACTATCCCGTTACATTACTTCCCCCTCCGAGAAGACTCGCCCCGAGTCTTGGCCTGGGGACTACATGGGTAAGGCAACCCCGGTCTGGCAGTTGTCATTATCCCACCTCTGCCACCAAATGTAACGAACAACCGAGCCAAGCCACAGCAAACCCCGTCGGTGGAAAAGCATGCTCATCCACCAAGGGTGGTTTACTGCGCTAGTATATACCTAACACTTAGGCCACATTTAAAATTACTTCTGTTTGCCCTCTCCCTACCCTGTCTAGAAAAGTTGGGTAGGTAGGTAGGCTTTTTTTTTTTTTTTTTTTTTTCATGAACTACTGTATTATGCATTATTTTTGGTCAAAGGAATTAGCTACGATTTTGTCAAAGCTAATCACAATTACAGGTGCTTTTTATGTTTTGTGGTGCTTGAACATAAAACAAAATATCCAATTGGTGAGAAGGGTCATGGTTTAAATGAAAACACATTACTTTCTAAGGAAAACAATTTATCTTCTGACAGAAACATTTAAAAAAAAAAAAAAATCTGGTGAGAGGGCAATAAAATTTTTTGAGTAGGCCCCATTTTTGGTGAGTAGGTAGGGAGAGGGCAAACAAACAAATTTTTATTTTTGGCCTTACTCTAATCACAAAGTTTCGAGTTTCTAATTTGCATATTACTACCCGCTAATATGCCGCTAATACGTTGCACCAACGTATTCTACAAGGGAGACTATCCCGTTACACTATATAAAATTGTGGAATGAGTTGAGTTGAGCTGTGACATATTGACCGAGAGGGACCGCGGATAAAGATGAGGGGTAGGAAGGTCGGTTTTAGACAATAGGACAAACTCTCTTGAAAAGTTGGGTGAGTTGTCTTCAAAAGTGCGGAGATTTGTCTTCAAAAGTGGGGTGAGTTGTCTTCTAAAAGTGGGGCGAGTTGTCTTCTTAAGTGGGGCGAGTTGTCTTCTAAAGTGGGGCGAGTTGTCTTCTTAAAGTGGGGCGAGTTGTCTTGGGGCGAGTTTTATGTGGGGCGAGTTGTCTTGGGGCGAGTTGTCCTGATTCCTTTACCCCCCCCAACGGACCCCAAGTTTTTTTTTACATAGAACTGTCCTACAGCTTGGGGTTTGACCAGCAAAAACTTGCAGTCTGCCAGACAGCTGTCCTACAGCTGAAAAAAAGATTTCGTGAAGACCAATGTTGTAATTGAAACTGTCCGATATCTTTTCTTTCCATAGTTTTGATGTGAACAGTCAACAGTGTTACAGTAGTGAGGAAGATAGTGACAGCTCAGATATTGTAACCAACTCTTCCCAGACATTTTCCTCATTCATCAACGATCCATACCCTAGAAAACTCATCAACAAAGGTCGCTGGACAGCCGAAGAGGTAGATCATAAGAAACCAAAGATTTGAATTATGAAAACTTAAAGCTCTAGTTTTATGGAGCATCTAACACAAAAAAGTGAAAAAATGCAAGAAAGAGATTAGGAATGCTAAATTAATGCTTATGTTACCAAATCAGGTTAACAAACAAACAATACCAACTTATCATACGATACCGAAACTTCAGGCCAATACCAAATACTTTATTAATTAAGGAGCTTGAAAATAAGATCATGTCACTGTGTTTGGAAAAGAAGACCCCTAAATCAGAAACAAAAAAACAACAACAAACAAATTACAAGCCCTTGTGAGAAAAGCATGTCTAAATCGTTGAAATCTTTATAGCAACTTATAGTCCCATTAAATGAGACTTCACAATTCAATTATTATCATTCACATTTTTATTTTACGTTTTCATTGGTCATTTTCTTTTTATATTTATGTTTATGTTATCTGGCTGAATTGTGACTCATACTGACAATATCTGATGAAGAAAAAATGGAGGCGAACTCAAAAAATTGGAGTAAGCAACTTATGAAAAGTCTACTTTTGACAGCTCTCATATAATGGTCCTTTTGACCCCTAATGTCAGAATTTGTCACATTTTGAACTTCTAATTTCAATTAATTTTTGGCATACTACATATTACAGGACGAGAAGTTAAAGCAAGTGGTTGAGTACGTAGGTTCTTCTGACTGGCAGTCGGTGGCGAGATATTTTCACAACAGATCCGACCTACAGTGTCAGCATAGGTGGTATAAAGTTCTCAACCCTGACTTGATCAAAGGACCTTGGACAAAAGAGGTATATAGCTTGTTGCCTATGAGTATAGAATACTTTTTTTGTGCATTGATCTGATAAAAATGACCATAGGTTTTTTAATGTGATTGAAAACTTGGCCAGTTTCATCTCACCCATAGACATTTATTAGTTCAAAATATTAAAGTAATTTTTGCATTTGTTTTGATTTATGAATATATTAGATGTCCAGTCTTTTTACTCAAGTTACATAGGTGTGAGGTTCAAGTTTCACTGTCTGCAACTTCAAAATGATACATATGCATTTTCAACTTTTAGCATTGTTCTATGTCATTATGCATGGAAATGAAACATGACTGTGAGAATTTCTTCAAAAATTATACTCTGCATCGATAAGCTTTTGTGACTGAAAAATGGAAAAAAGTATGAAAGTGATTTGCTTCTTACAGACTTTTTAACCTGTAACTAAACATGCTAAAGGAATTACAATATTGCCATACAGGAAGACGACCAAGTTGCATTGCTAGTACAACAGTTCGGAGCCAAGAAGTGGACTGTTATATCCAAATACTTGAAGGGTCGGACAGGGAAACAGTGTAGAGAGAGGTATAGTTTCTACCGTATTCAGAAAACCAGTGTATAACATGTGTTTCAATTTATTGAAATTAAGAATATTAATGTAGATCATCAATCTGTGAGCTGGTAAAACCATGCATAGACTGAGTTGAACTACTGTAATTGTGTCTTTTTTTTTTTTTTTTCACATATATATTGTACTTTTGGTTATTATGATACCAGACGGTTTAGAATATTTCATCATAACATATACATGTTTAAATCGTTTACAGATCTAAGGAAACCGTTATAAACGAACAATATCGACTCACCCGCATTTTAGGGTTTACAGGTATGACAAATTTACTGCAAAATTTTAGATATTATTGCTTGTTTCAATGTGCAACACTATCCCAAGTTTTAGAGTTCGCCTCTACAGATTGCATTTATTTACCATTATTTACCTGTTTGTGCGAAAAATGGTACAGCCTTATTACCATGCATCTTTGAATTATCAGTATATGTAATAATGAAAACAGTTTAAAACAGTTTGTCTCATGGATTTTTTTGTTGTTGCTAGGTGGCATAATCATCTCAACCCTGACATTAAGAAGTGTGCCTGGTCCGAGGCCGAGGATAGACTGATCTACGAGTTACACAAAACTCTGGGTAATAGATGGGCTGAGATTGCGAAATATCTACCGGGAAGGTGTGTATCATGTCATCTCTTTTTCCGCGGAGAAGCCGCTCTGGCTTAGCGGTTATGCCACTCGCCTCGTAAACCAGGCCCCGAGGTTATTAAACCTTTTTTATGCTCAGCTCAGCTGAGACTCAAATTTATCCTGCTTATAAATGTTAAAATGCCAACAGTTGTTGGCATTTTTAACATTTATAAGCAGGATATATTACAGGCTTTGGAGTTTTAAACCTTCAGTTTAAATATGTTTGGGCTTTTTTGTTATTTATGAGCAGTTTAAATTTTATGCTCAGCTGAGTTGAGCATGAAAAAAGTTTTTTAACCTCGGGACCTGGAGTCGTGGGTTTGATCTCAGGCTTCTACAGACTTTTGGATGAAACTTTACACTGAGGCCCCATCTCAACATGACCTTAGCTGCTGAGTGGGATGTAAAACCAGCATACAAACATCCAAATCTGCTAACTTGCATGGTTGACCTCGTCATAATGGCTGAATATGCAGTTTGTCAAAGCATTGATACTGTATTTCTTTTTTTGTGATCCATTAGATTAGTGTCCTTCAGTATTAATCTAGACTGCAATGACTACCAATAACTGGTCGGACTCTGTTGGTCAGCAGTGTATCCTCTTGCTGAACAGTGCAATCCCTCTTCTTCTAAAGTCCGAAATTTCAGACCTTTAATCTTCGTATAAGCCTGGCATCTTTTATATGGTACGTAGGCAAAAAGTATAGCCCCAGATGTGACATCACAGAATTTGGCTCCCATCTGGGGCTGTTCTGTTTGCCAGAGGAATTTCATTGAAAAATGGAATAAAAATTCAAAATCACTCCTAACGCCTCTAAAAATGGAAATAGATTAGCCCAAATGATATTAGTCCATCCGTCATATATGGGTGAATCTTCATATTTTCTTCAACTACTTCCAGAACTGATAATGCAATAAAGAACCATTGGAACTCTACAATGAAGAAACGCACTGACGATGACACATTTCCCTCCTACGTGGACAGTTCGCTCCCCTTCAACAAACCATGTACGCCAAGTTCTTCGGGTTACGGCGACATGAAGCCGACTCAGCTGTTTCAGATGTATAATGACGGGCAGCCCTTTAGTTATCTACCCACTTTTGGTCGTCTTTCTTTAGAGGATTCACTGTTTTCAGAGTAAGTATTGATTGAGCCTTCACATGAGAAAACCAACATTGGGTTTCTGACCAGGTCCGGCAAACCGTCCCGTACAGTCACTGAAGCAGGCTAAAAGCTTGAAGTTTCGGATTTTAGAAGAAGAGGAATTGTACTATACGTGTAGTGAAAACAAAGGCGCTGATCAGCTGTGCAGTAGATCTGCGCCTTTGTTTTTGCTTATGCATGTTGTTGGTTTTCCGAAGTGGTGGTTTAATTTCAGAATTTGATTTTGAGTACATCAAGTGCATTATGAACTTAACCAATCTTTGACAGGTGACCACTATCCTTTCACATGATCCGCCGCATGGGAAAACCAACAATCTGCATAGGCGAAAACAAAGGCGCAGATCAGCTTCGCAGTCACTGCAAAGCTGATCACCGCCTTTGTTTTCGCCATGGATAGTACAATTCCTCTACTTTCTAAATCCAAAATTTCCAGCCTCTAACCATCTTCTGTGACTGTAAAGGCTGGTTTGTGTCGGACCTGGTCAGAACCCAAATTGTTGGTTTTCTCACACACAGGCTCATATGCTTTGAGCCAGGATCACATCAATGACAAGTGTGTTTACCACTGCACTATCCAGACCATTGCTTACGACTTACAGTTTAATTATTACATTTGCAATTTGGTCTGCGCAACTGAACAGTCTGATAGTCTAAATGTTTCACTCAGTCTGATTCAGTATAATGCAATGCATCTGTAGCTTTCATCAAGTCTATGTGGTGGCTATGTGCTGTAGGTTTGCAGGTCACTGTGTGGTACATGTATAACTAGCATTAAAATGTATCATGTAGGAACAGTTGAAGACCTTAAACACAGCTCTTTTGAATATCATGCAATTCACTTAATTTATATCACATAAATTATCGGCGGCCCCAGAGCGGTTAAGAGTGCTGTTTCTTAATAGATCATCTCACCACAGTGTCTTGTGTGGGTTCGAGCCCCGCACTGGCCACATGTGAGACAAGCCAAGTTCTGCTTGCGGGTGTGCCTGGTGGTTTTTCTCGGGGTTCTCTCATTTTCGCTCCACCTACTGATTGGCCCGTCTCATATGAGCTGAAATCTTGAAAGGGACGCTAAACTGAATAAAAAAAATAACAAAAACATAAATTAACAACAGCAGCAAGTACATTGCAATACTTTTACCATTGATGTTTGTATCAAGGACTGATTTATCATGGTAAGATGCAAAATGTATGCCATATTGATCATTTAAGTATATTTTCAGAGCACCTGGATCTGAAGGTTATTCTAGCGGAGGATTTAAAGGGCTGAGTACACAAGATCTGGTCGGCGGAACTAACGTCAGCTCCGGTGTTACGCCAATTAAGTTTACAAACCTCCATAAGAAGGGAGCCAGTAAGTCAAGAAAAATTTATTAAAGTAAAATGGTGATTTGTACACAAATTTGATGATAATTCTATAGAGAAACTGTGTATAACAAGATATAAATAATTGTGGTTTAATTGTCCCAGTCAACAATTTTTCAGTCATGTTGTGATAGATCCATTGCTTCAGTATTAACCAGTACTATGAGGTGTTATGCCTAAGGACACAACCAATGCAAGTGTAGATTGAACCCTCAACCTCTTGATTTGGATTACAACACACCACTTGGCTACCACACTTTTTGGGACGTTTTATATACATCACCTTAAAGCTGTCACTATTAACTGGTGTATAATTTTACTACCGGTACTTTTGATTATAGAATATAGATTTGATGGCCATTCTATAGAAAAGCTGCGTAGTCCGGGACGTCTTATACCTATTACTTCTCCAGTCACCTCCAAGTTTTCTACTCCTGCTATACTACGGAGAAGCAAAAGAAGAAGAAAACATGTAAGAATAGTGTTCTGTCATGAAAATTTGGGGCCTTAAATAGGGATAGTTGTTTAGATAAATTTCTGTTACGAAAATGCCTTTGAATCAGTAATTACTGCTACGCTATCACACTCTTTTTGGTATGTGTAAACTGGCTTCATCGAGAGTACATAATGTATTGCATAGCTACATAAATCAATACCACAGAGGAGAAGTAATGAGCCACTGCATCAGAAATTCAACAATCTGCATATGCGAAAAAGGCACAGATCAGCTGTGCAGTTGGCTAGCAGCTGATCAGTGCCTTTGTTTTCACTACACAGATAGTATAATCACTCTTCTTAAATCTGAAATTTCAGGCTTGGAGCTATTTTCTGTGCTTGTACAGCCTGGTTTGTGTCAGACCTGGTCGGAAATCCAGATTGTTGGCTTTCTCATGCGAAGGCTCATATTATATGGTAACAGATGAACTGGACCTTGCTAAGACAGAAACAAAAATTTTCTTGCTGCTGTCAAAGGCTCCCTTCAGTGATAAATGCAAGGCAAAGAAATTCATGTTCTTCTGTTAAAATCATTATTACATATACATGTGTAATATAAAGTAATTATGTTATGTCTTCCATTTTTCAGGCTTTAAGAAGAAAATCAATGAGCACTCCCAAATCACGCTACCAAGATTCTCATACACATAAACCTGTTAAAGCCGAACTTATGGAAAGTGACACTGAAAACGATGAACCAATCGTTAGCAAGCCTTTTGAGGCATATGAAGACAGTGGTTTTGAATCGGTCATGTACATGGAGAATAACTCTATAAAACATTATTCAGTTACCGGTTGTGAAAATCCTTACGGGGCCGTTGGGACGATCCAAAGAGAGCCCCTTTCTGAGAGAAGGAATCAGAATGTGAATAGAGATAATGGGCAGCAACCTTTGACCCCTACTGGGACACCAATAAAGAATCTGCCTTTTTCTCCTTCACAGGTTTGTAAATTATGTATGAAATATTTTTTTATATACAAAATAGTTTTATTTGAATGCACTGACGTGTAATTGTTTTCTTTAATGCTTATGAAAGCATTGGAGCAATTCTCGGCGCCTAGTAATTCTCAGCACATGCCCTAGAACGACGCGTTGCGTCTGTTTTTTCTTCCTTCCGCACTATAATATCAAAGAATTTCATATTTAAATCCACTAGACAAAGAATCAACTCATCAAAAGCTAAAATGTACAAAAAATTGACAGATGTTTGTTCCATGTTTACATTTTCTTTTATTTACATCCGGGGGCTCGCGAAGTCACGCGCAAAGCTCGCGATGACATTTAATTGGATCAGTTAAATTCAATGATTTATCTATCCAAATAACAATGGGTATCATTGACTTGATGAAACAAATTTCAACTTCTACATAATATTTTATGTTAGCCACTTTTTAAATATTTGCTCGCTGCAACGTCAAAGTAGTGTTTTAAGACATCACAGTAATACTTGAATAGGGTTCATAAAACGCTATAAAAAGTTTTGAAAATAATCACAAAATTAAATGAAAATGGACTCTTTCTTTAATGTATAGACGAGAAAAGCATGTTGTAACAAATAAAAATTTCTGTTTTTAATTTGGAGATGATAAAACAAGATATAACATATGTGCCAAGAAGTGCTTCTGACAGTGTCACTAATTGGACCAATTAGTGTAACTAATGACGACTCCCGCAGCACGCGCTAATCTAAAAAAAAAATTGCAAAAATATGTCATAAGTTTACAAATATTGCATGGTTTCCGGGGTCAATTGTGTATGAATTCCACTTTCTTTGAAGAAACATGAAAAAAATGATGATAAAAACGCCGAGAATTGCTCGCATGCGAGTACAGATAATGTGGAAAAATATTTTTCTTAGTTTTTGCTCAAAACATAGATTGTTGGTACACGTTAGAACCGACTCAACAAGTACCCACAATCTATGTTTTGGAGAAAAAATAAGAAAAAATAGGTATACCCCTGCATCCCCCAGTTTTACTATACAAAAGTGGGGTATAAGACGGAAATGTTATCCTCATGTAGTTTTAGAGAGACAATTGGGTTTTCACAGCAATATGAAGCTGAAACTGCTACACAAAATAATTGCATCATCTTATATTTATTCTTCATTCACCAGAGTTCTCACTAGGATATTGAAAATTGGAGTAAAAATGAGGTATTTCCTAAAATGTTGGATTCTTCCTATACTTTACTATTTGGCCTTTTCAAAAAGTTGGAGACAGAATAAAAAAGTTGGGGGTTTAAAACTCCAATATAAGAGTTAAGGTGAACTCAGGTTCACTGTTAAATACATAGATTAATTTTTGTCCCTCTGATTGTTTATAACTGCAAGTAGCACCATAATTTACACATACACATAAATAATAGGCTCACATATTCTTTTTCTTTCAGTTTTTGAACAGTCCTGAGGTGCCGTTTGGTAAACTGACGTCCACTCCTGTTGCCAACAAACACAAAGTTACAAGTACACCCACCATGTCTGTACCCCCTACTTCCTCTGTTTTAAACACACCAACTATAAACTTGGATGGCAGGTAACAACATGATTGACATATATTGGAAATAACTTGACAACTGTTTGGGGCGCCCGGATAGCTCAGTCGGTAGCGCGTTTGGCTTCTGACTAGCAATGTACCTCTGCCGTGCAGGTGCGAATCCCACTGGCATTGCCAGTAAAAAGCATTGATTATTAAGAAAAAATTATCAATGGTTCCTGCATCGGCATGTACCAATGGTTTGACTGTCACCTTCAGGGCACGGTGGTTTCACCGAACACCACTAGACATTCGGTGTCTAAGAAGCAGAATTGCTTAGCTAAGTAGAAATGTTGTCTATCTCCAGTAAGTACTGTATAATTGCTGGTACTATCTACAGAAACCTAATGAAGTAATTGGTAGCCTCATTTCTCTTTGGCAATCCAAAAAAGAAGATTATCAGTTCCAGAGAAATATGGACTAAGTAGTTGAATAAAGGGTGCTGTATATACACATACTCTAGTCGGTCAATCTTTGCTACTTAATGTAAAAGTCTGAAGGCACACACTGCAGGGTTGCCAAGCGTCAGTGAAAAGTCAGGGAAATTTAGATTTGTTCAAGGTCAGGGATTTGGCAGGGAATTTTGCAAACTGTTAGGGAAATTTGAAATTTTTCGTAAATATAATTAATGTCAGGGAATTTTGAAAATACCAGATACAAGTCTAGTTTATGAGTGAATTCATAATCATCCCATCAATGGTTTTGGTGCAGTCTCAAACCAGATGCTATCCAGAAGTTCATTTTATGTTGAATTTAGTTCTGATAGTAGTGTTGTATTAATTAATGACTTTCCAAAATATAAGAATTGTCTTATTTAGCTGCCCTTAAAGTCTGCGCACCAATATATCGTCAGTGAAATTCCGTCGGGGAAATGTCAGGGAATTTTATTTCTGTATGAGCGTGGCAACCCTGCACTGATTTGCGGATATTCTGATATAATTCTATGATTATGATTTCCAGGTCCAGCCATTGTACCCCTATAGTGCCAAAATCTTGTCTTCCTACCACCCCTCGAACCCCGACCCCGTTCAAGAATGCTCTAGCAATCATGAAGAAAAACCAAGCCAGGGATATGGTAGGTAGCCTAACATTTACAGAAGTTTTCAAATAAGGCCACACCAAAGAAATTCACAGATTCTCATTCCCACCCACCCCTGTTCAAACCTCTCCAAAAACATTTTTTATTTTGGTTGGAAATTCAAAAGAACAAAAATATATTTTTCACTAAAAAGTCAAGATAATGTATAAGTTTCATTTATTTAATTGTCAGAGTGTCTTTTAATTCAAAAATCAAATTAACTTTTAAAGCCTTAGGCACTGGTCCTTGAAGACAGTCAAATTAGGTACCCCAAAATAAAAAATAAAATCCACCCACCCACCCCAGCATTTTCAAATATTTGGATGAGAATCTATTAATTTATTTGGTGTGGCCTAATAATTGATAAGATTTTAAAGTTAAAAATTCTTAGTCATAAGAATAAAATTACCGAAGACAAGATTGAACAAGGTTGAATGCTCTAATTTTAGATTTACCCCAGCATTGGAGAGACAAAATTTAATGTATTTTCATTTGTTCTTTGTTTGAAAGCTCTAAATTTTACTACAAATGAACCGTGTCATGAGAAAACCAACTTTTCGCATATGCGAAAACAATGGCGCAGATCAGCAATGCAGTAACTTTGTAGCTGATCTGACAGCTCTTTTGTTTTCGCTACACAGATAAATAGAATCCATCATGGGTGTCCAGTGGAGATAGGAAAATCCCAACCCGAGGGTCCACCCGTTCCAGTGGGAAACGAGGCTCGCCGAGTTTCCCACTGGAACGGTGGACCCGAGGGTTGGGATTTTCCTTGCTCCACTGGACACCCATGATCGATTCTTTTTCTTACATACTCCGATTTTATCCTTTTACCGGTAACGTAACCTGGTACCGTGCTTTAACCCTTGTGACGTTGTGCATATTACGGATGTGACGTCAAATGTAAATAAATCGTTGTCAAAGTCAATAGAGATGTAGTTTTTATTTGTTTTTATTTTAAAACGATCGTGATTCAAGAATACTCGCTGTGAAAAACATCACTTTTGTCTAGTTTTGGTGAACGCCATTGCTGCAAGCAGTAGAAACGATCGAATTATATCGCGTGCTTTTCTTATCTTGCATGAGCAACCAAACCAGCAGTGTAAGATCGATTTATCTACCACCACTAAAATACCGGAATTTTACTATCTTTATGATGGAGGTATGTAAGAAAGTACAATTCCTCTACTTTCTAAATCCAAAAGTTCCAGCCTCTAGCCATCTTCTATGCTTGTATAGCTCGGTTTGTGTCGAACCTGTTCAGAAACCACATTGTTGGTTTTCTCATGACGCGGCTCAAATGTAAAAATTTACTATAAGAAATGTAGCTTTAACTCCATCCAGTCATACATTTATTTTGTAACCCAATAATCTTTTCAGAGTCCTGGCCGTCTTGATGATTTAGAGGCAATGATTCGTGAAGACACTGGTTATGACGCAGACATGTCTAACATGGTACCATATGAACCGGAGCGAAAAGAGAAACGAAAACCACACAGAGAGATAAGAGAGGTTGGTAAAGCTATTCTTAAGTTTATCTTCAATGTTAACAATTTAAGATAGCCAAAATGTTTGCCGAAATAGCCCTAAATTACATTTGTGCCGTCTCATGAGAAAACCAACATTGTGGTTTTTGAACAGGTCTGACACAAACCAAGCTGTTCAGCCAAAGAAAACAGCTAGAAACTTGAAATTTCGGATTTAAGAAGAAGAGAAATTGTTCTTTCCAAGTAGCGAAAACAACGGCACTGATCAGCTTCGCGGTAACTGATCTGTGTCTTTGTTTTCGCCTATGTTGTATGGGAGACTTTGCCTGCACTTGTTAACCGTAAGATTTAAGATCGATTCCTTATCTGAAACCCATCTCCGTGTGGTTATGAATTATACCTGGGTTGCCATGGTCAGGGAAAAGTCTGGAAAATAAATTTTTTCCAGGTCAGGGAAAAGTCAGGGAATTTGGGTTTCGAGTCAGGGAATTTGGCAAAAAGTGTAGAAAAACAGGGAAAAGTCAGGGAATTTCAAAATTTTCTCAAAAGTGATTGTTTTATGGTATTGTATCAATGTCTTAAAAGAATTTGAAAAAGTGAACTCTTTTTCCCTAAAGTTATATTGCTTTCAGTTTTTCAGAATTTCTTACTCATTTAAAATCTTTAAGAAGTATTTACAGTCCTTGAGCTTCAAAGTAAATCTACCTTTTCTGTATCCTTCTTGTCATATGGAAAAGTCAGGGAATTTTGAAATACAAAATGAGTGGCAACCCTGTATACATTCATCAAAACTGAAGACTTTTCATCATGAAATATTCAAACTTCTGAAACATAGACGCTAAACAGGATTGCCCACTTTCGATCAGGTTGTAGAGAAGCACTCAAAGCTATAAAGCTGTCACTTATTGCACTTCCAACCATTTCAGAACTCCCCTACTACGAACAAGAAAGTGAGACAGTCTTTAAACAACAAGTGGCCAGACAGACATGCCCCACTGTATCCAAGTGGCGAATCTTTGCTACTTTCTCCCGAAACACCAGTAAGTACAGTCCATACTGTGTTACAGTTCAACCACGTTATACCACACTTCACTTTAATGTGGTCAATATAACATGGCCATATCATGGCTCCCCAGCTGACTATTTTGCTATACGTCTATAGGAAGTAACCTCATTATAACATGGTTTCACTTATAACACAGTCTGTTTCTGTGGACCCTAAAGATAGAGCTATAATGAGGTTGACCTGTACAGTCCATTCTGTGTTACATAACCACCTGTGAAAAATTTATCCTTACATCGTAAAATTTGCTAAAATCCCTCCCAAACACAAAGCAAAAAGATTGGAGACACTAGCATTTTGTTCTCACCATCATTAGTGATCAGGGGAGGTCTAGGAGCACAGAGGAAGCCTTTGAGAAACCTTTTAGCAAGAACATTCCAGTTAAAAAACTTTATGATTCTTTGTCATTTATTTCAGAGTAAATCATTTGATCGGAGATACCTGTATTATGTTTTCCCAGCCGCCTGTGACGTAAGGAACTTGACGGGGCAAAAACAATAAACAATACAAACCCACTGTTCTTTTTCAAATATTTCAGAGTAAATCTTTGATCGGCGACACCAGTATTTTGTTTTCCCCACCGTCGGTGATTAAGGAAACCCTAGGTGGCAGGTCCATTGAGGAAGCCTTTGAAAAACCAAAGCAAAAACAACACAGAGGAAAGTTGGTAGGTCCATTTGTTAACCCGAGGTATCCCATCTGGGGCTTTTCTGTTTACTTTATTAATAGAAGAATTTCTTTGGAAATTATCATTCAAAATCACTCCTGATATCCCTAAAAATTGAAAGTGGGCACCTGCAAAGGATGAACTCCAAAATGATGATCAGCAGGTCAATTTGTCCCCAGTTGGTAAAAGCACTGGTATCTGATTCTGATAATGGTCTGTGATTATGCTACCAATAAAAGTTGTGAATTTGAAACCAGTGTCCTGGGTTATAAAAAGAAACCATATTTAACCAATTCTCTGATGCTTATCGCATACACTTTTTCTTTCAAAATGGATTTAAAACTGCTTTGACTTTGTATCAATACTTATTTTAATAATTTCAGGTCAAGCCATCTAAGAAAGCCAGCAAGAGAATCCATTTCAGTGAAACACCTGTCAAAACACTCAGTGGGAAGGTAGGTATTTCGAGTTTTGAACTTGTGCTTGTTTCTGTTCTTTAAAATAACCATGAAGTGCATACAAAAAGTAATAACACTAGTACAAGCTATAAAATAATTGGCCAGTGGGTAGAGCTGTTTGAAAGTATTCTCCCTTGTAAGTTAGAGACATGCTTTTCATCACAAAATTGTGCTTGAAGCGCTGTGACAGTTACTGCAGTATTTTGGCCATCGGTATTAGTTTGCTCTGACACTATAATACATTGAGTTGTAACGGTTAGGGTTAGGACTGGCTTGACTCTGAAAGATGATGCCAAGAATCTTTTACAATGCAGGGTGTGGCACAACTTCTATTGTGAATGTTGTGCTTCCTATCACAATTATACAGCATTGTAATATGAAAGAAAATTGGAAAGAAATGCTGGTTATATATTTACACATGTATTCTGTTTTCATACCTGGACTGTGTGCTGGCCTTATGGAAGTTGTAAGTTTCCATACTAAGATGTTTATGTCCTTGAGCAAGACACATTGAACCACTATCATACTTGTACTGTCCAGAAAGTGTTGGCTCTCTACTAACATGACCAAAAACTCTTGACTGTGCCATCAAGAAACTATTAAGAAAATCTTCTGATATGTTTCAGCTGAACAAGAAGTTTGAGATTGTTGCCTGTGGGAAAACAGAAGACCAGATGACAATGACCGCCATGGCGAGAAAATTTATGTCAACGATGAAACCAAGAGCACTTAAATTATGAAAATAATTGGGGAGGAATTGGACCTTTTTAGGCTAAAAGGATTTTCCATTAAAAAGCAATGCAAATGGAAATGGAAAATAAGTTTGAAATGACACTATGAAGCTATTAAAGAAAGGACTACAAGATTTAATGTTGTCCCCTGGATGTAGCAAATAGAGTGTCACAGTTTGAATATGGTGGAAAGTGGAATTGTTGGTTGAGCCAATATTGTAATGGTGCATTATCAAATTGTCAAACACGGAAATATTTTCTAAGAATTACAACTGAAAGATGACAGGTTTGGATAAAAACATGCAGATATTGTACATGTTTGGATTAGGAACAATCTATAATTTGTGTAAACAACGAATGAATGCAGTCAGCTAATGTTACAAACTTTTTTCCATTAAATGATGTTGACGTCAGCTACTGACAAATGCCAATTAAAAATGCTGTTACAAACAATAATTGACCTCTGTATATAGTTATTTGAATTGTTTTTGTGAGCATGGCAGGGTGAGACCATGTTATCAACGCATTTTGTGTGTGGTGATGCATGGAAACATAAAAGGCCTCTATTTTGATTTTTAGATTTAAGTTCTATGAAATACTTATTAAACGGTGCTATTAAATTATAAAAGTTTTATAATTTCAAAAATTAATATTAAAGGAAAAAAAATGAATATTTAGAAAACCTAATTATAATAGGGAGATATTTCAAGAAAAGTTTTTAAAATAACATGAATATAGAGAATAATGATACACTAGTTTGCAGACTATTACTGTTTTTGTTGCATTTATAATATTTTGTTGTATATTCTGTTGTATATTTTATTTGTAGTGGTTATTTACTATCTTGTTTGTTTATGTATTTTGTTCGTCAGATTTTGAGAGATTGCCTTATTGAAGCAGTAGACATGGCAATCTCATTTTAAGTGTGTGTGGATTGATTTTGTTTTCTTTCCTTATTTTTGTCTTTCTAGATTTGTTTTAATGTATTAAAAGAGTAGTAACATTCCAGAATTATTTGCTTCAAGGGTTTAGTCTATCTTGCCCAAGCAAAGCAAAAATCTGCAAAATGGCATGGAAATGAAGACTTTGAATAGACTGCTCATCTGCTATGTATTTGGTCTGTCTAGTTACTGTTATCAAATTTTGTACCATTTTTGCCTTTGGTTAGGAGTTTGAATGCCTAGGAAAAGTGTAAGAGCTGATTCTATGGACATGCTATCAGGTGTTTACCATGGACCTTGGGCAAGTAAACAAATTTATAAATAAATAGTCATTGTATTATCAGGCAGCATGCATTGGTAATAATAATAATAATAATAATAATAATAATAATAATAATAATGTCTTTATTTTGAGAGGATTACATATTAAGTACAAACATGAACTTACCTTACATATGGTCCTCTGTAAAACATGAAACATGCATAAAACATATATACAGAATCATACATTCATAAAACACATACATATTCAATACATTACAAAACAAATATTTACAAATAGATCTGTAAAATCTAAGCCTAGGAATCGTTTGAGTGAGTCTAAAACATTTAAAAGCACCTTGAATTAAATAATTAAACAGTTGTTTTCAAAATTGGCGGGTTTGTTAAGACACATTGTTCTGTTAAAATGAAATAATATGTTCAGTTCTTATTAAAACAAGGAGTTGGTAAGAGTGTAGCTTGAGAACAAATCAGATGATTTAGACTTAAAAGAATGATGGGTCCATCTACATGTACATGTCAAAATTGAACATAAAACCACTATTTGAGCCACATCATGAGAAAATCGCATTATTGCAGATGCGAAAACAAAGGCAAAGATCAGCTGCACAGCTGATCATCGCCTTTGTTTTCGCTACAAGATAGTACGATCCCTATTGTTCTTAAATCTGAAAATTTCAAGCTTCTATCCCTCTTCTGTGATAGTATATTCCAGTTTGTGCCAGACCTGGTTGGTAACCCTGACAATCGGGTTTTCTCGCATCACGGCTCACTTAGTGTCTAGGCTTCTTTCCTGCCATTTTGCAATATTTGCTAATTTTAATTTGGTGTTCTTGTTTGTACAAATAATGTACATAGAAATAATTTATTTCCTAATTTTGTTAAGATTTAGAATTCTAGTCTTTATTTTTATCACTAAACACTTTGTTAGTAGATTGTCAGAGAAACTAATGGTAGAAATTTTAGTAATATTGTCAGGATGAATTACAGCGTTAAGTCTTGTCATTGGTTGTTGAAGATGCTCTTTTGAATTTAAAAATACATGTGGTTGAAATAAAAAAAGTACCTGTATAAATGTTCGTTGAATAATTAAAATTGCTTTAGTTTTGTGACTTTTGTCACATTTTCTAGCAGAAGACTGCATGGCATATAAGTCACGCCACTTGCGATGATAGCAAGATTTTCAGAAATGAAAAGACTTAAAATTGGGGTCTCCTCTTCGTAAATGAGATCATAGCTGTTGAGTTGGATGTTAAGCATGAACACCACCATCTTGAAAACGTCGTAAAATAATGACCAATTGATGTAAGAGATGCTTGTGCATCTTATCCTACCAAAATATTTAGCAATACACATTTTAGCTACTGGTAGCTTTAAAACTTTGCTAGTGCTGATTGTTTTCAACATATATTTGTTGTACATTAAGTGTTGTTTTCATACAGAATTTTACTATGTTTTTGTTCAAGAATGCATAAAGATTGTATGCCTTTTAATATCTGTCAGATTTTTATTCGGACAAATGGTGCAGAAATTAATTTTCTTCATATTTTTTCATTGTACCTTTTTCAAAAACAATAAGAATACATTGTTAGCATATGATTTTATGGCTGTCAAAAAGCATAAACTTCTCGTATACACAGTGTCCAAAAGACGGAATAGGACTGACAAATCCTCAAATATATCTGCAACTTATATACCAAACATACCATTTAACCCTTAAGCTGTGAAAATTTACCATTACTAAAATATAAAATTGTAGTTAACTGTAATAATTGCATGAAACTTAATTTAATTACTAATTGTTGGGCCTATCAGCCAGTGTTTATTGGTAGTAAATCAGTAAATGCTCAAACTAAAATGTAAATATTTATATTTGGGCATGATTTATTTGGATAGGTTGGGGCACAACTTAAGATCGTTCTGAAAGCTTTGTTGTGCGATGATCTGCACAGTTTTGTTAGTGTCTTTGTTGATTTATGATACAAGCCACTCTGACAGAAAGCCAACAATGCAGCATTTGCATCAAGTTAAGAATGAGATCAGCGTACAAATCTGCCTTGTATGATCAGTTCTTTTCGATCTTCAGGAAGAAATTTTATCAAACCTGGCCCCGGGGTTATAAAACTTTTTTCATGCTCAACTCAGATGACACTAAAATTTATCCTGCTCATGAATGTAAAAATGCCAACAATTGTTGGCATTTTAACATTTATGAGCAGGATAAATTACCAGTTTTTGAATTTTGAACCTGAATTTTCCATTAATTTTGACTATTTAAGCTTTTATGAGCAGTTGTAATTTCATGCTCAGCTGAGCTGAGCTTGGAAAAAAAATAACCTTGAGGCCTAGCATAAGCAGTAGATACTCAAGCTGATCCGCTGGTTGAGGCACTGGTCAGGGGCCATGCGTTTGATCCTGGGTTTCTCCAGTCTGTTGGATGGGACTTTATACCAAGGTCCTATCTCCATATGGCCTCCATATAGCTGTTGAGTGGGACATAAAACATGAAACCAGACGTAGATTCTGGTGCTGATATCAGTCACTATTGTTTGCAAATACGGGCATTGTTGGTTTTTCCATGGTTTGGCTTAAATTTATGTTTGGTGAATGTGGTTGTTTTGATTGGTTTTGTATAGAAATGGTTTATATGTCTGATAAGTAAATAAAGGCAATCACGCTGTACATGTTGCATTTCTTCTTAATTCATATAAGCCTGGCGTCCTATTTATTGGACATAGGCAAACAGTATAGCCCCAGATGTGACGCCGCAAAACGCGGCGTCCCATCTGGGGCTATTCTGTTTGCTTAGAGGAAGTTCATAAAAACAAAATGAATAAAAGTTCAAAAATCTCTACCCAAAAATGAAAGTGGACTCACCCAAGCAATAATGGTGGGCAATTCCTTTGGTCTTATATGGGTTTAATTTCCCAGACAGTTAATATATTGGAACAGATTGTTTTCTTATTGATAATTGAAATCTGATAAATTGTCTATGAAAATATGCAACACAGCATGATAAATCATTTTTGCAGTGAGAAGGATAAAGTTTATCTTTTTTCTAAATCCAGTCAAGTTTTGATATACAGCAAAGAATGCATGAATAAGTGATGGAAAGAAAGGACATTTTTTTAAGTTTAAAGTGAGTCTTTGCATGAGAAAACCAACAATTTGGGCTCCGACACAAACCAGCCTGTACAGTCACAGAAGAAGACCAGAAGCTTGAAATTTCGGATTTAAGAAGAAGAGGGACAATACTCTCCTTGTAGCAAAAACAAAGGCGCTGATCAACTGTGCAGACTGCACAGCTGATCTGCGTCTTTGTTTTCGCATATGCTGATTGTTTTTTTTTGTGTGTGGCAGCTCAGGTGTATTGTTTGTTTTCTTGTGTGGCAGCTCGGGTGTGAAAGTTGGTGAGTGAGAATACTTGTTGCACAGTGCATGTGTGTGTAAGTGGAACATAAGTGCAAAGTCCATATGAGTGTAAGCTGGTCCACAGGACATACCAGTGTAAGTTTGTGCATGACATTTGGATGTCACTTGGTGCACAGTGTGTATAAAGTAGTGCATAGAGTAAAAGTTGGTGCACAGTGTAAGGTAGTGCCCAGCACGCAAAGTACATTGCTTAACTTTGCAAGTGTAAGGTAGTGCTTAGTGTATGTGCACACAGCAAGTAAATGTAAGGTAATGGGGGTGCAACTTAACATAGTAAATTAGTGAATAGTGCACTTTAGTGGTTACTTTATTGCACAGTGCACTTTGAGTGTTTACTTCAATACTTGGTGCACAGTGCATGTGAGTGTAGGTTAAGTAAGTGCATAGTGCATGTGAGTGTAAGGAAGTGCACCCCATCTGAGAGTGTAACTTAGTGCACAGTGTATGCGAGTTTGTGCACTGCACATGGTAGTAAAAGTCAGTGCAAAATGCAAAGTGAGTGTAAGTTAGTGCACAGTGCATGAAAAAACTAGTGCGTAATGCAAGTATGTGCATAGCACGTAGAAGTTAGTGGACAGCATAAGTGAGTGTAAATTAGTGCAGAGCCTCATCTAAGCAGACCTTAGGGAGCGCGTTGGCGTAGTGGTAGAGCGTCGGACTCCGAATCGAGAGGTCCTGGGTTCGATCACCACAAGCGTCGTCCTTGAGCAAGACACATTAACTCCCTACAGTACTGGTTAAACCCAGGAAGCGTTGGCTCCGTCCCGACATGACTGAAAAAATGTTGACTGGGACGTTAAGCCTCAACACAAACAAACAAAATCTAAGCAGACCTAATACAATACAAGCTACAGAAACCAACTAGAGGTTTGGTGATCCACAGAATCAATTTAATTTTCGAATAGCTAATAAAGCGCTGATACACACTGCTGTTATGCACCACTGACTCCCCTACACCCCCGGATACGGGGAAGGGGAGGGGATAGCCGGAAAGCGCGGGGCAATTACTTTTTGATTGCCCCGGTAGTGCAGGGGAACTGACTACCCCAGTTGGATTTTCTATTATAAGGGGCGGGGCAAGGTGCAGGCTTATAGTGGGGCACTGAAAAGTAAGAAGTCATTATTCCCGCATATCCCCGTAGGAGGGGGTGGGGGTGGGACAGTGGTTACACATGACAGCATTAGCACGAACAGTGGTCTAGTGGTAGATCATCGGGCCCCGAATCGAGAAGACATGGGTTCGAACTCCACTGGTGCCGAATTGTGTCCTTGAGCAGGACGCAATATGCTCCCCCAAAGAACTGGTTAATTGTCGGAAATCGCTGGTTACGTCTGAAGAACTTTGGCGTTCAACCTCAATACAAAAAAGCTGATTTTATATGACGCTGCAAAAAGGCATATAGGCTCGTACAATAGATGGTCTATAACATTTATAATGTATATATGGCTTAATGCCACGGAAGTCTATATTATGACAATCATAGTTTTGATCGAAGATACACTATTTTCATAGTAAAACATGCCATTCATTGAAGACCGTGTGAATCCAGGTTATATAATAGATTCCGTCACGCACTCGAACAATGTCATGCAAAGTAACAAAGTGGCACATTTTATGTTAGCAATGCCCCACCACAGACACTGTCCTCGTTCGTGCTGACATTGATAATTAAATAAGCCACCACACCAGAAAACCAACAATTTGCACAGCTGATCAGCGCAATTGATAGTACAACCTCTTCTTAAACATCCGAAAATTCATTTTTCTAGCCTACTGTGACTGTACAGCCTGGTTAATGTCGGACATGATCGGAAATCTAGGTCGTTGGTTTTCTCATGCGAAGGCTCAAATGTGTGCGTCGACGGAAAATGCTAAAGGCAGACTTGTTGGACATTTGTGCTGATCTGGGTCAGTCTCTGCACATGTCATTGTTGTTAATTTGGCACATCACAGCTCAAAAAAGTTGGATATAAAGCAATAGGCTTAGGCTGTGGCTAAAGGTATAGTAAGGATACAAGTCCTGGAACTGATAATCAGATACAAATGAGCCTTCGCATGAGAAAGCCAACTGTCTGGTTGTCTAACCAGGTCCGACACAAACCAGGCTGTACAGCCACAGGCCGGGCAAAGGATTTAAGAACAAGAGGGAATCAGTGGGATTGTACTATCCTTGTAACGAAAACAAAGGCGCAGATCAGCTGTGCAGTATGCAGATTGTTGGTTTTCTTGGTTTTCTATTGCAGTGGTTCAATTATATTTAAAATCCCAACCCAAAGATACCAGGCTGAGAGAAAGACGTCATAAAAATGTTACGGGCAGGATGACCAGCTCTTTCCCATTGAGGTAGACATCCGGCTTGCAAAATTACGTGTCCAAGAATTGTTCTATTAGTCTCTATACTCCACTGTACATAACTTATTGTATTAACATGCTCTTAGGAAAATGTTTTGTTATCATGATCCTCACTGTATAAACATGTTCTATGTGGCTATAAACATTGTAATTAATGTATAAATGCTGAATAAATTATTTGTATTTGTATTTTTGCATTAACCAAAACAAAAATGGCAATTCAAATTGTTTTTGTGTGTCTCTGTGTCAGGTTGCATTGCTGCATGCACCATTCAATAAAAGAAGCATAATTCATAATACAGAATAAAAAGTAAAACGAGTACATTCGGATTTCATTGAATTCAATAATGCAAGACTCAAGTGGGCTTTGTCATATATAATATGCTTTAAAACACATTTATCCTGAAACACTGCCAATTGACAATTGTGGTTTATTTTTCATTCCGATTTAAAACTTGACAAGGCATTTTAAATCTTTTATTCTATTTAAACTCAATGGGTATTTAATTTAATTCGAGTGCTGTGTATATACGTGTTCGTTTGTGTTGTGAAATTATATATCTTAACATGTACTAACATTTAACTTGAAAACGTTTTTGGATTAACAAGTTAATAAGGTAAGTCTCTCTCTCTCTCTCTCTCTCTCTCTCTCTCTCTCTCTCTCTCTAATTAGGTTGGCTCCGTCCCGGCATGACTGAAAATTGTTGACTCAATATATAATACAGACAAAACACACAGAGTTTAGTTAAATTTGTTTTCATCATGTGTTTCACGACAGCTTTATTTCTTTGGTTGGAGCTAGAAATGCAGCTTGATGACCTACTTCTTTGAACTATGATAGTGTTTATTTACGTCCACGGTTAACAGCTAGGCTCATTTCTGGGATCAGTTATTCTAGTCACCAGTACTAGGTGCCAAAACTACATGTCCATGAAGACGTAAATGTACTTGATTCAGCGGAAGACGATGTAATAAGAAATGATAGATAACTCGCAAAATAAAAGTTTCTTGGCTCATTTTTGTCACGCTTTTATTGCAGCCATAATGGCCCGTCCCACCTCTAGTATCAGTGAGATGTCCCACCACACAGAGAGGACGCACACCAGCACGCTACCATCACAGAGGGCCGAGCCAGTCACCCCGGCCCACCATACATGGAGGGCGTTCTCAGGCCCGGTGCTGTTTACAGGTAATAATCTTGCAGCCATTTTCAATAGCTAATATATTGCACGTGTTTTTGAATTGTTGTTTTTATGGCCCTTCGACACATTTAAGAGCATATGCTTTCATGTTATCTTACATGCAGTGCTCCTCAGTGGCAAGCATCGCTGTATGGCTATTAACAAGTGCCAAGTGCACATTCTTTAGCCATTGTCTCAACCATACTTTTTCAGGATCGGGTAGCCAGAGTTAAGATTTTATCAATTCCCTTCTCGGCTGAAATAATCCTGTAATCGAACCCGCGACCTTTCAGTCGCAAGCAAAGGCACGCTAACCCTCCGGCCCACTATTTTAAAGGAGCAATAAATCCCAAATGAATACTAAATACCCTATAATGATTTCATTTTTTCAAAAATTTTGGTAGAAAATAAAAGCATAATGCCAATTAAGTGGCATTAAGGCCTTTGATAATATCTCTAGGGCTTTATACCCGGTCAATGGTCATTGTTAAAGTATAAAATATTCCACCCATAGTAGCCCAACCATCTGAGATTTTAATACGCCCTCGTAGTGTAAAAACATAAGCCTCCTTGGCGTAGTGGTTAAGACGCCCGTCTTGCAAACCAGGGAAGGGGGCCGGTTCGATCCCGAGTTATCTCCAGTCATTCTGATAGAGTTTAGACCGAGGTCGTGTCTGCATATGACCTTTGCTGATGAATGGGGCGTTAAATACGGAAACAACCCCCCCCCCCCCCCCCCCCCCCAAACAAGCCAAAGTTTCAGTAACTTAGTACACACACTAAGTTACTGAAACTTTGGTTTGTTTGGTTGGTTATTATGATCAAATTTTTCTTTAAGACTTACAGAATATGGACGACTTTACTTGATGTCACTTATAAATCGTAAGACATCTGTATTTTGAACAACCCTTGTATTATTTCATTGCAGGTCCTAGCGGCCTAAGAGACTTCCGAGCAGCCACACAGCACGAGTTCCAAATGGTCGGAGAAGCCGACAGGTCGACTGAGGTGACGAGTCAGATCGGCTACCTCAACCGGTCGGCACCGGGGGAGGAGTTCCCGAAAGCTAAAAACGGTCGAGCGGGTGAAATAGGGTGGTTATTCGACAAACATAAAGTTGTGAATGGAATCTAGTTGTTATTGGAACGGACTCTGGTTGTTCATAAATGTTAGAAGATAGTCATTATTTACCCAGTCAGTATTAATGAGGGATCAGTATTAAACAGACAGGATATGAGGGATAAAAAGTTTTCTGTATTT
The DNA here is from genome assembly GCA_964017185.1 of Rugalucina vietnamica. Lineage (NCBI taxonomy): Eukaryota > Metazoa > Mollusca > Bivalvia > Lucinida > Lucinidae > Rugalucina > Rugalucina vietnamica. The sequence continues at coordinate 56,455,183 of OZ024878.1, forward strand.
GCATGTGTGTGTATGTTAGGACTGTATGTGCTTATTTATAAACCATATCTGTGCGATGTTTGAAAGGGAAATCTACATCCAAACTCCACAAACAAAGTTCGTTTTTATGCCAGAGTTAGTGTAGTATGAGCATGTGGACAGTACAATAGTGGACGAAAACAGCAGCATAAGAGCTTTCCAGTACTTTGCAACATGTCTGCAAGGAATACTATCATCTATTTTTCCGGCAACCTACATGGTGTACCCTTATTTCTGACAGCAAGCCCCGAGGTTCTAGTACTTTTTCATGCTCAACACAGCCGAACATAAAATTTAAACTGCCCATAAATACCAAAATAACCCAAAAAATTAAAGGTTTAGAACTCAAAAGGCTGTAATTTGTCCTGCTGATAAATGTTAAAATGCCAATTTAACATTTATCAGCAGGATTAATTGTTAGCATTTTAACATTTATCAGCAGGATAAATTTTAGTCTCAGCTGAACTGAGAATGAAAAAGATTTATAACATATGTCGTGTGTCAGCATTTACGAGATTCTGGTGATGGTCCATTATATATTGTTGATTGTTTGTCTGTTTGTATTGAGGTTTAATGTCCCAGTCAACAATTTCTGTCATGTCTGGACGGAGCCACCGCTTTCTGGGTCTTTTTAAAACTAGTACTGTGGGGGAATTAATGTGGCTCAATGACACAACACAGTGCCGCCAGTGGGGATCGAACCTAGGGCCTCTCGATTCGGTGTCCGATGCTCTCTACCACTACGCCACCGCGCTCCCGTTATATTGTTGAAAAATTAGATTTTAGATAGTAGACAGTAGATTTTTGCAGTGCCAGCTAGTAGAGTAGTAGATTGAATTGCGGTGCTAGTAGACTAGAACTAACGAGTAGATTGTAGTTTCATCTAACAAAATTAATGTAGAAGTAGACATTTCTTGTTGTGAGTCTCTTGTAAATGCTGAAATACATTTTCAAATAAATTTCAAGCTCGAAAAAAATGAAAATGATTTGGAAAAACTAAGTTTCTGCAAGTAATGAAAGATTTTGTCGTTTTGAACGTATTCTTAAAATATTTGGCGCTTGATTAAGTGTGTCGACGTATTTCAGTGAAAAGCTCAGTTTAAAGTAGTTTTTATATTATGCATTATCTTTATTTCAAATCCTTGTATCTATATATATTTTTTTATTTTTTAATTGTTTCGAGCCTGGCTCAAAAGCACAGTTTATGAAATAGATATCTCAATAATAGTGTTGTCCGTTGGCCCTCGGCTCCTAGGTGGGCCGGTGGTACATGTACGGACAATGAAAAATGAGGGATCCATAGAAATTGTTGGAAACGTAAATAAAATCGAAATAAAACCCCGTTTTCGTTGAGTCTTATTTCTATAAACCTCGGCTACAGTCAGTACATGTAATTTGGTTGTTTCCATGAATTTTAAAACACGTAATACAGAAAAGTAACGTTATAGACAAGACATATCTAATGTAGTGCATGAATGAATTATGACTCTCGCATATGCCATTTTTAAATACTTTATGTTCAAAGTGTAACATTTCAAATAATTTAATTCTAATTGTTTTCAATCCGTTCCAAAATATTGAATTTCTTTCTAGTCAATTAATACCATATTAGCCCTGTCGCGAGAAAACCAACAATTTGCATAGGCGAAAACAAAAGCCGCAGATCAGCTGCGCAGTAACTGCACAGCTGATCAGCGCCTTTGTTTTCGCTACACGGATACGGTGCAATTCCTCTTCTTCCTTAACTCGAAATTTCAAGCTTCTAGCCTGATTCTGTGACTGTACAGACCGGTTTGTGTCAGACCTGGTCGGAACCCAAATCATTGATTTTCTCATGCTCATATTGAGTAACTGAAAAAAACTTTCAAATGTAAAACATAAAAGGACACATCGGTAAGTTTTTAATCGAATACGTCAACGATGATATTGAGTTGCTTAATAATGTTGAATTTTAAATGGCGAGATATAATATGATGTTATATTTTATTTGATAACAGGAAAACATGCCATGATGCACCGTTTCAAGTTTTTAAGGACTTTTTTTTATTATTATAAACCAGGAACTGACAAAATAACAAACAAATATTCGGCGGGAAATACATAACAATTAGGTATGATACAATCGTAAAGAATAAATGGTACGCTGAGACAGCAGCTACTTTCCCAAAGTTGGCCCATTCACCTACCTACAAGAACCAGTCATTTAGCCAGCATGCATAAATATGAGCAACATGCATAAGCAAAAACAAAGACGCAGATCAGCTGTGCAGTAATTGCACTACTGATCAGCGTGTTTGTCTTTGCCACACACATTCCTATTCTTCTCAAACCCAAAATGTCAAGATAATAGCCTGCTTCTGTGACTGTACGGGCCACGTTGCATCCACCCTGGTCGGAAACCAAGGTTGTTGGTTTTCTCATTCGAAGGCTCAAGTCTATCCTACATAGATGGATGGACAGTTCAGACATCGTAGAAGTGAAGACGATAAGGGAGCTCCACTTCATCATCGCTGGACGCCTTATGTAGGGCCTGTAGTCTGGACAGGTAATCAAGCACTAAACTTTGTGGTTCTACTTTTTTTTCATTAAAATTTGTTAATATTAACGAATGCTCACCACTGTCCTTAACTTGTCATTCAGTCCTCATACAATGCACGGGTCATGCATCGTTTAAGTAGCACGACAGTCTGGTTTGCAAGGCATAGTCTTGAGAGAGTCTTCTACAGATCTTGAAACGCTTTTGTTTCTTTCAGTTGGTACATGTCACTTAGCACAAGAAATGAAGGCTGTATCCTCCGCCCCCATCCATTGCTGCATAAATATACACGAGATCCGTGAAACTATAAATTGCTCATATTTCGATTTAATTTTTTCTACATTAAGCTTACAGTTTAACATGTACTCATAGCCATAGGTAAAACAAAACATCTACGTTTGTGTCAGATCTGAACGAAAACCGCGAAGAAGGTTTTGTATTGCGTATCTCACTCTCGAGTTCTCTTGTTACAGGCCCTGATGGGACTCGTCACCATAGACTGAAGGTCTTCAAGGACTGGCAGGTTACCGGTACCGGGGAGAATTCTCCAGAGAAGACGCTGTCTTGTACCTATCTGAGCCGGGCACCACAATCAGACCCCTTCCCGTCACCCCGGGGCAGTCTGATCGGCGAGATTGGCTGGTTTAATGATAAACTTGGTTATATCAAAAGGACGCCACCGATAAAAATTCCAAGATAGATGACACTGACTTACAGCTTATGGTTTTTACATGTATTTTGTTTGTTGGATTTGTTGTATAAACTATAGACGTTCCAGTTCACAACTTTTGCCGTAATGTCGGGACGGAGCCACCTCTTCCTCGGTTATTGACCAGTACTATGGGTTGGGGGTGGGTAAATACAGGCTTGCTCAAATTCACAGCCCGATGCCAGAGGAGTTGAACCCAGGGCCTGTCGCATTGAAGTATGACGCCATACAACTAGGCCACTGCGAACCATTTCTATGTTTAATATGTTTAAGAGAAAGATAAAGTGGAAAAGAACATTTCAACAAGTATATACATGGGCTTAATTGCTGATATAAATTGCTCTGACTGTCCTTTATACCATCTAGGCGCATCGCCCTATCGTGCTCACAGTACACACGTGCGTAATGTAGACTTAAAAGTAGCTATAATTGTTTGGCTTTTTGGTTATTTTAAGATAGTTTTGCTCACTGTGCATTGTAGCACCGATAACTGTCCATCAACGATAACTGTCCACCATGGACACTTATCGTTGCAGCCGCAACGATAACTGTCCACAAGCTAAATGGACAGTTATCGTTGAGCATGTAGGTTTATAATTTACTTTCAACGATATCTGTCCATTTTCGTAGAACACCACGATATTTGCTTAATAATGTTAAACCGTTTCGGTTAGTGCATACCTTGACAACCACTTACCGAAAATCATTCATACTTGGGCCATAGGCACCCTGTATGCCAGGCTTTCATTCCAAGGCAATGAATCCCGGGGTGGGGCTTGAGGTAAATATACAGACCACCGTAAAATGGCTTTTCTGAGGTCTAATTTTGCAGGTGTCTATGTCTTGACAGCATAAATACTTTGATCATATTATACATACCCTTCTAGAAGTCCAGATCTTGGCAACTACTTATCAGAGAAGATTTAAACTTGGACCATAGGTACCCTGTTAGCCTGGCTTTCATTCTATGACATCACACCCATATGTCTATGCCCGGGGGTGGGACTAGAGGTTAAAATCTAGAACACCTTCTGTTCTGTGGTATAGTTTTCTAGAAGTCTAGATCTTGGCAATAACTTATCAGAGAGGATTTAAACTTGGACCATAGATAACCCGTAGGGTTGGTTGCCTTTCATTCGAGGCTCCTAGGTCCATAGCGGGGGGTGGGGCAAGAGGTTAAAATCTAGAACATTTTCAAAATTTGGCTGTTTTGCGATATAATTTTCTAGAAGTCATTTTCTTGACAACCGCTTACCAGAAAGCATTCATACTTGTACCACATCTATCCTGTAGGGTTGGTGCATTGGGCTCCTGTGTTCATGCTAGGGGTGGAGTTAAAGGTTAAATCTAAAACACTTTCATAAATTAGCCAAAATTTACATTTTAATTCATATCTTGATAGCTGTAGATCAAAAAGCATTCATACTTGGGCCATTGGTGCACTGTCAACTTAGCTTTTATTACGTGACATCCGACACCAGGGTCCATGCCTGGGGGTGGGGCTAGAGGTTGAAAACTAGAACAGCGTAAAATGTTTGTTTTTTTCTTTTACACCTTGACACCCAGTTGGTATAAGAACATACTTCTTTCGGATAATAAGTATGTATGACCAGACCCTTAACCCAAAAGTAGTCATAGGTCACAATGACCTAATTTCATGGTCCAGTGATTTTGTCTTATATCTTGACACTCAGTTGGTATAGGAACATGCTTCTTTCAGATAATGAGTAAGTATGAACAGAATTTTGACCTGAAAGTAGTCATAGGTTACAGTGACCAAATCTCATGGTCCACTGATTTTGTCTTATATCTTGACACTTAGTTGGTATTTGAACATGCTTCCTTCAGATAATGAGTGAGTATGACCAGACCTTTGACCTAAAAGTAGTCATAGTTCACAGTGACCTAATTTCATGGTCCAGTGATTTTGCCTTATTTTTTGGCACTCGGTTGGTATAGGATCATGCGTCTCATAGATTATGAGTGAGTGTGACCAGATATTTGACCTGAAAGTTGTCATAGGTCACTGCGACCTAATTGTCTTATATCTTGACACTTAGTTGGTATTTGAACATGCCTCCTTCAGATAATGAGTGAGTATGACCAGACCTTTGACCCAAAAGTAGTCATAGGCCACAGTGACCTTATTTCATGGTCCAGTGATTTTTCCTTATTTTTTGACACTCGGTTTGTATAGGAACATGCTTCTCATAGATAATGAGTGAGTATGACCAGATATTTGACCTGAAAGTTGTCATAGGTCACTGCGACCTAATTTCATGGTCCAGTGATTTTTTAATATATCTTGACACTCTGTTGGTACAGGAACATGCTTCTTTCAGAAAATGAGTAAGTAGGTCCAGACCTTTGACACAAAAGTTGTCATAGGTCACAGTGACCAAATCTCATGGTCCACTGATTTTGTCTTATATCTTGACACTTAGTTGGTTTTTGAACATGCTTCCTTCAGATAATGAGTGAGTATGACTAGACCTTTGACCTAAAAGTAGTCATAGGTCACAGTGACCTAATTTCATGGTCCAGTGATTTTGTCTTATATCTTGACGCTCAGTTGGTAAAGGAACATGCTTCTTTTAGATAATAAGTAAGTATAACCAGACCTTTGACCCAAAAAGTAGTCATAGGTCACAATAACATAATTTCATGGCCCAGTGATTTTGTCTTATATCTTAAAACCCAGTTGGTACATGAAAATGCTTCCTTCAGATAATGAACGAGTATGACCAGGCCTTTCACCTTAAAGTAGTCATAGGTCACGGTGACCTAACTTCATGGTCCAGTAATTTTGCTTTATAGCTTGACACTCAGTTGGTATGTAAGCATGCTTCTTTCAGATGAGTGAGTACGACCAGACATTTGACCCAAAAGCAGTCAAGGGACTTTGTGACCTAATTTCATGGTCCATTGATTTTGCCTTATATCTTGATGCTCAGTTGGTATATGAACAGGCTTTTCTCATATAATTTGTGAGTATGACCAGCTTTTTGACCAGAAAGTAATCATTGGTCACTGAGATCAAATTTCATGGTTTAGTGATTTTGCCGTGTATCTTCTACAGCAAGAGATGTGTGATCAAGATTTTACATGGTTATGGGTCGATAGCACCGAATTTTTGACTTCAAAATAGTTATATCTATATTTCATAGTAAAATGAATTTGCCTTATATCATCATGGCCTTGGGATGTCTGTGTGGTGAGTTAGAGTTGGCTACAGTTTGACAGAACCAAATGCAGTCGAGCTACGCTGTCATGCGACAGCTCTTATTATTTTTGATAGGATTGCGTTTAGAGATCTGAAAAACATACATATCGTTTATGAATATCATTTTTCGTATACGAACCAACGGACACACTGCATAAAATAGGTTTGGACTGTATTCGTTTGACCCTAAATGACGTTTGAATCGGGAAATACAGAATTTTCAACAGATATTTTTATTCATTTGTTTACATGCATGGTTATATTCATCTTTTGTATATTTTATTAGAACTGATGCAATCTTGAACCTGTTTTATCATATCTTGTGCAGACATCCTGAAAACCTTGCTAAGGCATGAAGTACCCTTTTGTAGTTCTTGACGGCAGGGTCATATTTACTGTGGTTGCAGTGTCCGGAGGTAGGTGGTATGGCTATCGGAGGACCTGCTTTAAGGTGTTATCGTCGATGTCTGAGGACGACAGTTTTACTATGTGCACTATAAAGCATCTCACAGCTGTAAACAGACATCGACTACTTTTAAACTTTTAAAACAGAGAACCCGAGTGTTTACAGTTTCATAAAGGAAGAAATAAAATTTGATTAACATATTTTGTTGATATAATACCTACCATTGTCTCAATCTGTAAAAGGCATATCGAGTTTTCTGCTTATTTCTAACGTTTATTTCAATAGCATACGATACGATACAACCTATCCTATCTTCTCCACAGCAGGACATTTTATATCTGATTGCATGCACTTCATAACAGTTTAGTGTGATCAAGTTTTCGTCCTGATCATGGGTACTTTTACCTGTCGTAAACAGTTATCGTTGACAATGCAACTATAAGTGTCTGTAATGAACAGTTATTGTTGCAAACTCAACCGGGTGTGTCTATCATGTAATGTTTGAATATTTCATTTACTGATTCACACATCCAGATAGTTTAGTGTATCACGAACAGATCTTGTTTAAACGTTTTTCACTGATTTGAATGATTTCATCTATGGTGAACAGTTATCGTTGACAGTACAACCGCTTCTGTCTGTAATGAACACTTATCGTTGCAAAGCCAACCGATTCTGTCCATCATGTACAAAAATCTTTGAATGTTTAATGACTGAATTAGACAGCCTCTTTTCAAATAGTTGAACGTCTCAGGTGCAGTAATTGTTTGAAGTTTGGCTGTTTTGAATCATTTTACCCGTCGTGAACAGCTATCGTTGACAATGCAAACATAACTGTCTGTAATGAACAGTTATCGTTGCAAACTCAACCTTTTCTGTCTATCATGTACAATAATATTTGAAAATTGCATTTGCTGATTCACACATCCAGGACAAGGCTTTTCAGATAGTTTAGTGTGTCAGGAACAAATATTGATTAAACATTTTCACCTTTTTGAATGATTTCATCTTTGGTGAACAGTTATCGTTGACAGTGCAACCGCTTCTGTCTGTAATGAACACTTATCGTTGCAAAACCACCCGATTCTGTCCATCATGTACAAAAATCTTTGAATGTTTAATGACTGAATTAGACAGCCTGTTTTCAAAGAGTTGGGCGTTTCAGATGCAGTAATTGTTTGAAGTTTGGCTGTTTTGAATCATTTTACCCGTCGTGAACAGTTGTCGTTGACAATGCAACCATATATGTCTGTAATGAACAGTTATCGTTGCATACTCAACCTGTTCTGTCTATCACGTACAATAATATTTGAAAATTGCATTTACTGATTCACACATCCAGGACAAGGCTTTTCATATAGTTAAGTGTGTCAGGTACAAATATTGTTTAAACATTTTAACCTTTTTGAATGATTTCATCTTTGGTGAACAGTTATCGTTGACAGTGCAACCACTTCTGTCTGTAATGAACACTTATCGTTGCAAAGCCAACCGATTCTGTCCATCAGGTACAATAATCTTTGAATGTTTAATGACTGAATTAGACAGTCACTTTTCAAATAGTTGAGCGTCTCAGGTGCAGTAATCGTTTGATGTTTGGCTGTTTTGAATCATTTAATCCATCGTGAACAGTTATCGTTGACAATGCAACCATATCTGTCTGTAATGAACAGTTATCGTTGCAAACTCAACCGGTTATATCTATCATGTACAATAATTTTTGAAAATTGCATTTACTGATTCACACATCCAGGACAAGGCTTTTCAGATAGATATGTGTATCAGGAACAGATATTGTTTAAACATTTTAACCTTTTTGAATGATTTCATCTTTGGTGAACAGTTATCGTTGACAGTGCTACTGCTTTTGTCTTTAATGAACACTTATCGTTGCAAAGCCAACCGATTCTGTCCATCATGTATAATAATCTTTGAATGTTTAATGACTGAATTAGACAGCCTCTTTTCAAAAACTTGAGCGTCTCAGGTGCAGTAATTGTTTGAAGTTTGGCTGTTTTGAATCATTTTTCCCGTCGTGAACAGTTATCATTGACAATGCAACCATATCTGTCTGTAATGAACAGTTATCGTTGCAAACTCAACCGGTTCTGTCTATCATATACAATAATATTTGAACATTGCATTTAGTGATTCACATATCCAGGACAAGGCTTTTCAGATAGTTATGTGTATCACGAACAGATATTGTTTAAAAAATTTTCACCTATTTGAATGATTTCATCTATGATGAACAATTATCGTTCACAGTGCAACCGCTTCTGTCTGTAATGAACACTTATCGTTGCAAAGCCAACCGATTCTGTCCATCATGTTCAAAAATCTTTGAATGTTTAATGACTGAATTAGACAGCCTCTTTTCAAATAGTTGAGCGTTTCATGTGCAGTAATTCTTTGAAGTTTGGCTGTTTTGAATCATTTTACCCGTCGTGAACAGCTATCGTTGACAATGCAAACATAACTGTCTGTAATGAACAGTTATCGTTGCAAACTCAACCTGTTCTGTCTATCATGTACAATAATATTTAAAAATTGCATTTGCTGATTCACACATCCAGGACAAGGCTTTTCAGATAGTTTAGTGTGTCAGGAACAAATATTGTTTAAACATTTTCACCTTTTTGAATGATTTCATCTTTGGTGAACAGTTATCGTTGACAGTGCAACCGCTTCTGTCTGTAATGAACACTTATCGTTGCAAAACCACCCGATTCTGTCCATCATGTACAATAATCTTTGAATGTTTAATGACTGAATTAGACAGCCTCTTTTCAAATAGTTGGGCGTCTCAGGTGCAGAAATTGTTTGATGTTTGGCTGTTTTGAATCATTTTACCCGTCGTGAACAATTATCGTTGACAATGCAACCACGTCTGTCTGTAATGAACAGTTATCGTTGCAAACTCAACCGGTTCTGTCTATCATGTAAATTTACAATAATATTTGAAAATTGCATTTACTGATTCACACATCCAGGACAAGGCTTTTCAGATAGTTTAGTGTGTCAGGAACAAATATTGTTTAAACATTTTCACCTTTTTGAATGATTTCATCTTTGGTGAACAGTTATCGTTGACAGTGCAACCGCTTCTGTCTGTAATGAACACTTATCGTTGCAAAACCACCCGATTCTGTCCATCATGTACAATAATCTTTGAATGTTTAATGACTGAATTAGACAGCCTCTTTTCAAAAAGTTGGGCGTCTCAGGTGCAGAAATTGTTTGATGTTTGGCTGTTTTGAATCATTTTACCCGTCGTGAACAATTATCGTTGACAATGCAACCACGTATGTCTGTAATGAACAGTTATCGTTGCAAACTCAACCGGTTCTGTCTATCATGTACAATAATATTTGAAAATTGCATTTACTGATTCACACATCCAGGACAAGGCTTTTCAGATAGATAAGTGTATCAGGAAGAGATATTGTTTAAACATTTTCACCTTTTTGAATGATTTCATCTTTGGTGAACAGTTATCGTTGACAGTGCAACCGCTTCTGTCTGTAATGAACACTTATCGTTGCAAAGCTAACCGATTCTGTCCATCATGTACAATAATCTTTGAATGTTTAATGACTGAATTAGACAGCCACTTTTCAAATAATTGAGCGTCTCAGGTGCAGTAATTGTTTGAAGTTTGGCTGTTTTGAATCATTTTACCCGTCGTGAACAGTTATCGTTGACAATGCAACCATATCTGTCTGTAATGAACAGTTATCGTTGCAAACTCAACCGGTCCTGTCTATCATGTACAATAATTTTTGAATACTGCATTTAGTGATTCACATATCCAGGACAAGGCTTTTCAGATAGTTATGTGTATCACGAACAGATATTGTTTAAACATTTTTCACCGATTTGAATGATTTCATCTATGGTGAACAGTTATTGTTGACAGTGCAACCGCTACTGTCTGTAATGAACACTTATCGTTACAAAGCCAACCGATTCTGTCCATCATGTATAAAAATCTTTGAATGTTTAATGACTGAATTAGACAGCCTCTTTTCAAAGAGTTGAGCGTTTCAGATGCAGTAATTGTTTGAAGTTTGGCTGTTTTGAATCATTTTACCCGTCGTGAACAGTTGTCGTTGACAATGCAACCATATCTGTCTGTAATGAACAGTTATCGTTGCATACTCAACCTGTTCTGTCTATCATGTACAATAATATTTGAAAATTGCATTTACTGATTCACACATCCAGGACAAGGCTTTTCATATAGTTAAGTGTGTCAGGTACAAATATTGTTTAAACATTTTAACCTTTTTGAATGATTTCATCTTTGGTGAACAGTTATCGTTGACAGTGCAACCGCTTCTGTCTGTAATGAACACTTATCGTTGCAAAGCCAACCGATTCTGTCCATCAGGTACAATAATCTTTGAATGTTTAATGACTGAATTAGACAGTCACTTTTCAAATAGTTGAGCGTCTCAGGTGCAGTATTCGTTTGATGTTTGGCTGTTTTGAATCATTTAATCCATCGTGAACAGATATCGTTGACAATGCAACCATATCTGTCTGTAATGAACAGTTATCGTTGCAAACTCAACCGGTTATGTCTATCATGTACAATAATTTTTGAAAATTGCATTTACTGATTCACACAGCCAGGACAAGGCTTTTCAGATAGATAAGTGTATCAGGAACAGATATTGTTTAAACATTTTCACCTTTTTGAATGATTTCATCTTTGGTGAACAGTTATCGTTGACAGTGCTACTGCTTTTGTCTTTAATGAACACTTATCGTTGCAAAGCCAACCGATTCTGATCATCATGTATAATAATCTTTGAATGTTTAATGACTGAATTAGACAGCCTCTTTTCAAAAACTTGAGCGTCTCAGGTGCAGTAATTGTTTGAAGTTTGGCTGTTTTGAATCATTTTTCCCGTCGTGAACAGTTATCGTTGACAATGCAACCATATCTGTCTGTAATGAAGAGTTATCGTTGCAAACTCAACCGGTTCTGTCTATCATATACAATAATATTTGAAAATTGCATTTACTGATTCACATATCCAGGACAAGGCTTTTCAGATAGATAAGTGTATCAGGAAGAGATATTGTTTAAACATTTTCACCTTTTTGAATGATTTCATCTTTGGTGAACAGTTATCGTTGACAGTGCAACCGCTACTCTCTGTAATGAACACTTATCGTTGCAAAGCCAACCGATTCTGTCCATCAGGTACAATAATCTTTGAATGTTAATGACTGAATTAGACAGTCACTTTTCAAATAGTTGAGCGTCTCAGGTGCAGTAATCGTTTGATGTTTGGCTGTTTTGAATCATTTTATCCATCGTGAACAGTGATCATTTGAATGATTTCATCTATGATGAACAGTTATCGTTCACAGTGCAACCGCACTGAATTAGACAGCCTCTTTTCAAATAGTTGAGCGTTTCATGTGCAGTAATTGTTTGAAGTTTGGCCGTTTTGAATCATTTACCCGTCGTGAACAATTATCGTTGACAATGCAACCATATCTGTCTGTAATGAACAGTTATCGTTGCAAACTCAACCGGTTCTGTCTATCATGTACAATAATTTTTGAAAATTGCATTTACTGATTCACACATCCAGGACAAGGCTTTTCAGATAGATAAGTGTATCAGGAACAGATATTGTTTAAACATTTTCACCTTTTTGAATGATTTCATCTTTGATGAACAGTTATCGTTGACAGTGCAACCGCTTCTGTCTGTAATGAACACTTATCGTTGCAAAGCTAACCGATTCTGTCCATCATGTACAATAATCTTTGAATGTTTAATGACTGAATTAGACAGCCACTTTTCAAATAATTGAGCGTCTCAGGTGCAGTAATTGTTTGAAGTTTGGCTGTTTTGAATCATTTTACCCGTCGTGAACAGTTATCGTTGACAATGCAACCATATCTGTCTGTAATGAACAGTTATCGTTGCAAACTCAACCGGTCCTGTCTATCATGTACAATAATTTTTGAATACTGCATTTAGTGATTCACATATCCAGGACAAGGCTTTTCAGATAGTTATGTGTATCACGAACAGATATTGTTTAAACATTTTTCACCGATTTGAATGATTTCATCTATGGTGAACAGTTATTGTTGACAGTGCAACCGCTACTGTCTGTAATGAACACTTATCGTTGCAAAGCCAACCGATTCTGTCCATCATGTATAAAATTCTTTGAATGTTTAATGACTGAATTAGACAGCCTCTTTTCAAAGAGTTGAGCGTTTCAGATGCAGTAATTGTTTGAAGTTTGGCTGTTTTGAATCATTTTACCCGTCGTGAACAGTTGTCGTTGACAATGCAACCATATCTGTCTGTAATGAACAGCTATCGTTGCATACTCAACCTGTTCTGTCTATCATGTACAATAATATTTGAAAATTGCATTTACTGATTCACACATCCAGGACAAGGCTTTTCATATAGTTAAGTGTGTCAGGTACAAATATTGTTTAAACATTTTAACCTTTTTGAATGATTTCATCTTTGATGAACAGTTATCGTTGACAGTGCAACCGCTTCTGTCTGTAATGAACACTTATCGTTGCAAAGCCAACCGATTCTGTCCATCAGGTACAATAATCTTTGAATGTTTAATGACTGAATTAGACAGTCACTTTTCAAATAGTTGAGCGTCTCAGGTGCAGTAATCGTTTGATGTTTGGCTGTTTTGAATCATTTAATCCATCGTGAACAGTTATCGTTGACAATGCAACCATATCTGTCTGTAATGAACAGTTATCGTTGCAAACTCAACCGGTTATGTCTATCATGTACAATAATTTTTGAAAATTGCATTTACTGATTCACACATCCAAGACAAGGCTTTTCAGATAGATAAGTGTATCAGGAATAGATATTGTTTTCACCTTTTTGAATGATTTCATCTTTGGTGAACAGTTATCGTTGACAGTGCTACTGCTTTTGTCTTTAATGAACACTTATCGTTGCAAAGCCAACCGATTCTGATCATCATGTATAATAATCTTTGAATGTTTAATGACTGAATTAGACAGCCTCTTTTCAAAAACTTGAGCGTCTCAGGTGCAGTAATTGTTTGAAGTTTGGCTGTTTTGAATCATTTTTCCCGTCGTGAACAGTTATCGTTGACAATGCAACCATATCTGTCTGTAATGAAGAGTTATCGTTGCAAACTCAACCGGTTCTGTCTATCATATACAATAATATTTGAACATTGCATTTACTGATTCACATATCCAGGACAAGGCTTTTCAGATAGATAGGTGTATCAGGAAGAGATATTGTTTAAACATTTTCACCTTTTTGAATGATTTCATCTTTGGTGAACAGTTATCGTTGACAGTGCAACCGCTACTCTCTGTAATGAACACTTATCGTTGCAAAGCCAACCGATTCTGTCCATCAGGTACAATAATCTTTGAATGTTAATGACTGAATTAGACAGTCACTTTTCAAATAGTTGAGCGTCTCAGGTGCAGTAATCGTTTGATGTTTGGCTGTTTTGAATCATTTTATCCATCGTGAACAGTTATCATTTGAATGATTTCATCTATGATGAACAGTTATCGTTCACAGTGCAACCGCACTGAATTAGACAGCCTCTTTTCAAATAGTTGAGCGTTTCATGTGCAGTAATTGTTTGAAGTTTGGCCGTTTTGAATCATTTACCCGTCGTGAACAGTTATCGTTGACAATGCAACCATATCTGTCTGTAATGAACAGTTATCGTTGCAAACTCAACCGGTTCTGTCTATCATGTACAATAATTTTTGAAAATTGCATTTACTGATTCACACATCCAGGACAAGGCTTTTCAGATAGATAAGTGTATCAGGAACAGATACTGTTTAACCATTTTCACCTTTTTGAATGATTTCATCTTTGGTGAACAGTTATCGTTGACAGTGCAACTGCTTCTGTCTTTAATGAACACTTATCGTTGCAAAGCCAACCGATTCTGTTCATCATGTATAATAATCTTTGAATGTTTAATGACTGAATTAGACAGTCACTTTTCAAATAGTTGAGCGTCTCAGGTGCAGTAATCGTTTGATGTTTGGCTGTTTTGAATCATTTCCCGGCTCCATCTAATATTCTGTATGCACTGCCTAAGCCTGAAAAAAAAAAACAATGAAATCTACTTCTCATGGTTAATACATGCTTCGTGGTGTTTTTTTTTTATTTTGCAAAACTCCTTCATACGTTTAAATGAGCCTGCTTAGGTTCCTTCATATTTCTCAAAGAAATTTGCGTAAAATGCCTGTGTAGTTCAACCGACGGTACAAATGTGATGTTAGTGCGAGAGAACCTAAGGAAAACCAGCTTCAGCAACAAGAATATTCAGTCACCTTTTTAAACCTACGATCTGCAGAACAGGGTATGACGCTCTTGAAGACCGACGCACCTGCAAAAGCAACACATTCAACACTACAACCTAACATTCGGCAGTTTCCCTTGCCACCAAAGTCTCCGGACCCGTAATGCTAAATTGACAACTCTTGTGATGAACAGGACACAAACACAAACGTCGGGGTGTCCAGGCTCAAAGATGTCACACTGTAAAATGTCCAGACATGATATCCTACCAAGACACATGTACATGTTGTAATTCTAATTTGAAAATATTGTGTCGTCACCCGTTGCTGTTCTGTGACTTTTTGGTTTTAAGTCAAGTTAGAAAAACTTAAAATTTAATATATTTTGGTTAAACAACTGAAATGAAATTTACAGAAAATAAGCCAGAACAAATTGCAATTATTTTGTTAAACTTTCAGTAGCAAGCGTTCATTTTTTTCTCGTAATGACGGAAAATGTAAGTGTTGCGTTAGAAGTGTTACGCGGTGTATTGTCCAATAGATCATAAATACAATAAAAGAACCCTGAAGAACACCAGTAGTAATGGGTGGCGGTATAGCCCCATTTTCTGAAAACTTAAAGCCCCATTTTTATGGCCCCATTTAAAATAAGCGTAGCGCTCGTTAGAAATGGGGCCATAAAAATGGGGCTATAAGTTTTCAGAAAATGGGGCTATACCGCGCACCCTGGGTATCAGTTTTAAAAATGAACTAGCTAAGTTGTATGTGTAGGTAAGTATCCTTGAGTTAAGACAGGGACAAGTCTGCTCAGTTGCTCATGTGCTCAGTTGCTCATGTGCTCATTTGCTCATGTGCTCAGTTGCTCATGTGCTCAGTTGCTCATGTGCTCAGTTGCTCATCTGCTCAGTTGCTCATCTGCTCAGTTGCTCATCTGCTCATCTGCTCAGTTGCTCATGTGCTAAGTTGCTCATCTGTTCAGTTGCTCATCTGCTCATGTGCTCATCTGCTCAGTTGCTCATGTGCTCAGTTGCTCATCTGCTCATGTGCTCATCTGCTCAGTTGCTCATCTGCTCAGTTGCTCATGTGCTCAGTTGCTCATCTGTTCAGTTGCTCATCTGCTCAGTTGCTCATCTGCTCAGTTGCTCATGTGCTCAGTTGCTCATGTGCTCAGTTGCTCATGTGCTCAGTTGCTCATGTGCTCAGTTGCTCATATGCTCAGTTGCTCATGTGCTCAGTTGCTCATCTGCTCAGTTGCTCATGTGCTCAGTTGCTCATGTGCTCATGTGCTCAGTTGCTCATCTACACATCTTTAGAGACTAACCTGCCTAGCCAATTTTTCTTTAGTTCCATTAAGAAAGGGTCGTTTTCCTCTGGTGTACTTTGGTAGACTTGATACATTGTGGCACTTGCTGGACTTGTCTTAGATGGGACATTTGTGTGGGTATGTAGTAGTTGTTTTGTTGCTATACAGCTGAATGCGTCTGAAGAGTCTCTTAGCCTTGTATCTCAAGACATCAACTCTATTAGAGGCATGACTCTATAGCTTCCTAGAGGCTGTAAAGTGGTATGCGTTTCACTGTCTCTTAGTCTTGTATCTCAAGACCTCAACAAGTCAAAAGGCACAACTTTATAGCATCTTCCAAATATATTGAAGCTGTTCAATGTTCTCGTATCTCGAGAACATTGAATAGCGTCAAAAACTCAGCTAGTAATTGTCAAAAACTTTATCCCTTTTACTACTACCTCCTTAGAGGAGAAATGAAAACCCAAGACTGACTTTAACATTTTCAACAATTTTATTTGTCCCGCTAACTGTGAATGCACGATGAAACAGAGGATTAGGACCGTCTCTCTGTTCCTCGTTTACAAGTGTTTTCCCTGAATATAACTACTCTGTGGTTTACTGTTAATACTGTTCACACGTATGTGTTTTATGTGGCAAAAATAATGTCTGTTCCTCGGCCACTTCGTAGCTTGGTGGGTCATAGTCATTCAGTTTCTTCTCAATCAAGAATTTTCGTTTCTTGATGGCATACAGTCTCGATTCGTCCTCGTCATAATCTTCTTCATCCCTCAGTCGCTTAGCTGTTTCCTGTATTTTCTTGTTGACTGGATCTTTCCTTAGTGCAGCTGAGAAGTCAGTCAGATATCTGAAAAGCCTTGTCCTGGATGTGTGAATCAGTAAATAAAATGTTCAAACATAATTATGCATCATAGACAGAACCGGTTGAGTTTGCAATGATAACTGATCATTAAAGACAGATATGGTTGCATTATCAACGATAATTGTTCACGACAGGTAAAATGATTCAAAACAGCCAAACTTCAACCAATAACTGTTCCTGGGACGCTTAACAATTTGAAAAAGAAACTGTCTAATTCACTTAAATTCAGGCATTGAACATTCAACATGCCCGGATCCAGAAATTTTCATGAGAGGGCTTCCAACCAAAATGGATTTTTTTTGTCACAGACATGGGGTCCAACCCCGAAACAATCCCCCATATGACCTTTTTATGCATTTTTTTTTTTCAGATTTCATGGGGGTCCGGACCCCCGGTCAACCCCTCTGGATCCATGCATGCTCTCAAAGATTATTGTACATGATGGACAGAATCGGTTTGGTTTGCAACGATAAGTGTCATTTCAGACAGAAACAGTTGCACTATCAACGATAACTGTTCACCACAGATGAAGTCATTCAAATAAGTAAAAAATGTTTAAACAGTAACTATTCATGATACACTAATTTCTAAGCAAAGAGGCTGCCTTAATCAGTCATTAAAAGTTTAAAGTTCATTGTACATTGCATTGTCAACGATAATTGTTCACGACAGGTAAAATGGTTCAAAACAGCCAACCTTCTACAATAACTGTTCACCACAGATGAAATTATTCAAATCAGAGAAAAATGTTTAAACAATATCTTGTCAACGATAATTGTTCACAATAGGTAAAATGATTCAAAACAGCCAAACTTTAAACAATAGCTGTTCCTGAAACACTAAAGTACTTGAAATGACGCCGTATAATTCAGGCATTAAACATTCAAAGATTATTGTACATGATGGAGAGAATAGGTATGGTTTGCAATGGTAAGTCTTCATTACAGACAGGAGCGGTTGCATTGTCAACGATAACTGTTCACCACAGATTAAATCATTCAAATAAGTGGAAAATGAACGTGACCTGACCGAGACTCGAACCCAGGGTCCCTCGCTTACCGTGCGAGTGCTCTAATTACTGAGCTGCCGAGCCACACGGTCAGCCCGTTACATTTTGCCCCTGCTTTATTAGATTCGTCCCCGAGTCTTCTCGGAACCATGTCGGAAACTGACGAGACAGTTCCTTTGCTGCTCGCAGCCCGAGGAGGGACCCACACTGGCCACCAAATGTCAAAGGAAAGGAAAAAGAACTTGGCCCGACTGGGACTCGAACCCAGGATCCCGCGCTTACCGTGCGAGTGCTCTAACCCCTGAGCTACCGAGCCACACGGTCAGCCGTTTACAGAAATCGGGTGCTATCGACCCATTATCAAGTTACATCTTGTTCAAACATCTCCTGGTCTAGAAAATATAAAACAAAATCACTGAACGATGAAATATAGGTCACAGTGACCCATATTTATTTTGGGATCAAATGTGGGCTAGTAATAATTGACAATCAAATAGCATCTTGTTCACACATCTCTTGCTGTTAGATATAGAAGGCAAAATCACTGAACCGTAGATTGCCAATGATTAATTTCGGGTCAAAAGTCTGGCCATACATGTACATGTACTAACTGAGCATCAAGTAATAAGGCAATATCACAGGACCATGAAATTAGGTCACAAAAACCTAGGACTTTGGGGCCAAAGGTCTGGTCACTCATTATCTGAAAGAAGCATGCTTACATACTAACTGAGTGTCAAGCTATAAGGCAAAATCACTGGACCATGAACTTAGGTCACTGTGACCTATAGTTACTTTCATGTCAAAGATCTGGTAATACTCTTTCACTATCTCAAGGCAGCATGTTCATATACCAACTATGTGTAAAGCTATGACAAAATAACTGGACCATGAAATAAGGTCACTGTGAGCAATGACTATTTTGGGTTAAATATCTGGTCATACTTACTCATTATCTGAAAGAAGCATGTTCCTTTACCATCTGAATATCAAGCTATAATACAAAATCAATAGACCATGAAATTAGGTCTCTGTGACCTATGACTTCTTTCCGATCAAAGGTTTGGTCATACTGACTCATCATCTGAAAGAAGCATCTTCATATACCAACTGAGTGTCAGGATATAATGCAAAATCACTGCAAGGCCGTCGTCGGCGGTCCGGCCGGTCCGGCCATGGCCGGACCACTTTTTTGGCCGAAAATGGTTTCGGCCGGACCACAATTTTCGATTATTCGGCCGAAAACGTGTTTGCCTGTTCAATTTTTTTTTTTTTTTTTTTGAAGTGTGGTGGCCCAATTAATTGATATTAAGCGTGCTCAGTGAATCTGCCCGAGGGTGTGAAAGACGGTCGTTATAAAAACAATCACGAAAATGACACCTGTATTAAAAACTGGTATTGTCATGTTATTGGATTTTGACGGATTATCGTATGAAGAGAACGTTCTTTAATTCATTGTAAATAAAACCGATTCTCTGGGATCTTGGAATATTTTTAAAAAAAGTTAAGCTGTATTCCACAGTTCAAATGTCTACTTATCAGTAACCCAATCACTGTTTATTATTGCATTAAATCAACAATGCCGAAAAATCTTTTACGTATAAAATTTTGGCAATGTTATTTTTCTTCATATTCCAAAATTTGTTAAAACGTGCATGTTATAATTATATCATGGAACATATACCGCCGGTTCCTAATCAACTGACATCTTTCGAATTCCCTGAGCGTTCCTTAGGCAAGGGGAATCCTGTGAGTATGAGATTTCAGGCCTCATAGTTTTCGACCAGTACGTGGCTTCATCATGTCTCAAAAATTGTCTCAAAGTGCATTAAAATCTTTTCTACGGACGTCCGGAAGTATAAAATTTTCTCGGGGGAGATCCCCCGAACCCCCCTTACGAGAGGGGGGAACGCCCCCTCTCGTACTCTCCCCCTACTCGTGCCTTCGGCACTCGTGAACGTCTTTGACCTTTCATGGCCGGACCACTTTTCAAAAGCCGACGACGGCCCTGCACTGGACCATGAAATTAGGTCATTGTGGCCTATGACTTCTTTCGGGTCAAAGGTCTGGCCATACTCACTCATTATCTGAAAGAAGCATGTTCCTATTCCAACTGAGTGTCAAATTACGAGGCAAAATCACTGGACCGTAAAATTAGGTCACACTGACCTAAAACTACTTTCAGGTCAAAGGTCTAGTCATACTCGCTCATTATCTGTAAGAAGCAAGTTCATATACCAACTGAGTGCCAAGATAAAAGGCAAAATCACTAGACCATGAAATTAGGTCATTTTGACCTATGGCTACTTTTGGGTCAAAGGTCTGGTCATACTCAATCATTATCTGAAAAAAGTATGTTTTTATATCAACTGAGTTTCAAGGTATAAAAGAAAAACATTTTAGATGTTCTAGTTTTCAACCTCTAGCCCCACCCCAGGCATGGACCTTGAGTATCGGATGTCATGAAATAAAAGCTAAGTTGACAGTGCACCATTGGCCCAAGTATGAATGCTCTCTGATCAACAGCTGTCAAGATATAGACTAAAATGTAAACTTTGGCTAATTTATGAAAGTGTTCTAGATTTTAACCTCTATCCCCATCACCAAGCATGAACCCAGGAGTCTGATACTAGCGCATGGAAACCAACACGACAGGGTATATGTGGCCCAAGTAAGAATGCTTTCTGGAAAGCGGTTGTCAAGATATGGACTTCTAGAAAACTATATCGTAGTACATCCAATTTTTGAAGGTGTTCTAGATTTTAGCCTCTGGCCCCACCCATGGGCCCAGGGGCCGGATGTCATGGAATGAAAGCCAACCCTACAGCTCCAAGTTTGAATCCTGTCTGATAAATAATTGCCAAGATCTGGACTTTTAGAAAACTATGCCACAGTACAGCCACAATCTTTGAAGGTGTTCTTGATTTTAACCTTGGGCATGGACCCATAAGACGGATGTCATGGAATGAAAGCCACCTCTATAGGATTCCTATGGTTCAAGTTTGAATCCTCTCTGATAACTAGTTGTCAAGATCTGGATTTCTAGAAAACTATACCGCAATACAACCAATTTATAAAGGTTTCCTAGATTTTAACCTCTAGCCCCACTCCCAAGCATGGACCCAGGGACCCGATGTCATGGAATGTAAGCCAACCCTACAGGGTACCTATGGGCCAAGTTTGAAATTTCTCTGATGAATAGTTGCCAAGATCTGGACTTCTAAAATATATACTGCAGTGTGACGCGGACACGGACACGAACAAGAACGGGAACGCGTACGACCGATGTTACTACAACAGCCCTTTGCACTTCGAGCAGTCGAGCTAAAAACCAACCGTACAGAGGGCATATGATCCAAGTTTAAATCTTGTCTGCTAACTGGTTGTCAAGATATAGACTCCTTGTGTTTTTTTTTTTGTTTCTTTTCAAAAAATGGACAGTTATCGTTGACACTGCAGGTCATATCAACTACAGTAACGATAAGTGTCCATGGTGGACAGTTATCGTTGAAAAATCAACGATAGTTGTCCAGTGAACAGTTATCGTTGCGGCTGCAACGATAAGTGTCCATGGTGGACAGTTATCGTTGATGGACAGTTATCGGTGCTACAGTGCATAATTACACATCTAAGAATATCGAATTCTTAAATGTCTCTGAACGGTATACCAGTCGAAGAATGAACGAAATCAAAGGCCCATGCTTAGTCGCTGAGTTGAAAAACGCACACTTCCTTCCTTATATCCGTGTCTGGGTAGCCTGAATGCTGAGTCACTGCTAACGTGGTCCAGTTTTTATCGAAAGCCAAAGCCAATGGTCTTTCTGGACAGCCTTCTTTATGTATAGCCATTGGATAACCGTTGGGTGAAACAACATGAATGCAGCTATTCGCTCTGTCACAAACGTAGATGTTTCCACGTGCATCAATACCAACTCCAGTAGGTTCCTCGAGCTCAATGTGTCTATACTCGAATTTAGGGCTCCCATGAAAGTCAAAACAGAAAACAGCCTTATCTACAGTACAGGGCTGTATGACATGCATTTTCTTCTGGTCAACTGCCATGTAATCGAAGCTCTTTAGAACTCTTCCCGACTTGTCATTGTTGAAATATGACTTTTCATTTGCTTGAAATAATCTTAGTGACACTATTCCAAACGCTACAGGTTCTACCCAAGATACAGCTATGTCACCGTTGTTAAGCCCCACAATGGCCTTGGGTGAATGTGGCAGATCTATCTCTGCTTGGATTTTGAGAGTATCATTTGTCTTGATGACAAGCATGGTCTTCTTTTTTGGAACGCTTGCAGCCATAACACCATCGCCTAAAAATGTAGCACAGAATGCTCTTTTATCTAAGTCCTTTTTAGCCTTTCCAATGTTATATGTTGTGCAATTACATGATGACATGTACTTAAATGTTTCACTCAATAGGTATATCATCCCACTGTTAAAATCCAACACAATGATGTTATTGTCTGGGGTGTAAATCAAGCATGAAAAAACAGGAAAGTCAGCATAAATATGGTTCGTTCCAGCTTTTGTAATTTTGCAACTTCTTGTATGCTTTGTCAGATCGAAACCACTGTCAGCGAGATTCAAAACCGCCAGTTTTATCGTCTCATTTACATCCACATCTATAAAATCTGACAGGATGCTGCTTGGTTCAAGTTCGAGACCAACCATTTTAGTGGTATGACATGTCTCAATCATTTGTGTTTCAGACTCACTTAAAAGATCCCGCATTCTATTGCGAACTACAAACTCCAAAGTTCGATCCTCCTTTACATTGGTATTTTCTAGCAAGCTGCATGAATACTTCAATTTGCTAATCGTTTCTTCTATGTCACGAACAACCGCATCATCAGATAGTGATTCCTCCTTTAATCGAGCTTTACTCTCGTGTGATATGTTTTCTTCTAACACATCAAACAGTTGATTTGCCTCTTAATGTTTGGTCTATCTTTTCAGCGGCAACTTTGTTTTCAACAGCATTATCTTTTATGTCCTTAATTACGTTCTGACACCGTGCGATGAACTTGTTAATTGATTCGTTTATAGATTCATCTGATTTAGCCGAGTCTTGCTCTAAATCTGTTTTCAAAACATGTTGCTGCAACTCAGTAACTTTATCACACTGCCTGTGCTTTGAAACAACACAAGTCTGGCAGCACAGCTCGTCGTGGATCTCACAGATGTAACTAACACTCTTATCTGGATGTTGTTTGCATGCCATGTATGTGGCTAGTGTTTGGTTCACGTCACATTCATTTTTCTTATCATCTCTCTTTATTTCAAGAATGACGTGCCCTTGAAAAGTTTTGAACCTTTGTGTGTCCTCAAAGCACTGGGCACATAAGGTTTCGCGACAGTCAAGACAGTACTTCACAGCTCGTGTAGATTTATTCGATTTCTGGCACGGCATGCAAACTTCCATATTTTCTACCTTCATTTCGACTTCTTTCTCTTCCTCTTCGGCCATCTCAAGAGTCGATACCCAGGTCGACAAATCCTCAGTATTTCCGGGAAAATGGTTCACAACACGACACAATGGACATGGAAATCCACTTTCATTTTCGTTCTCATTCCCGCACTCGTCGCCTCGCGTGTTCAACTTGCCAATAGTGTCAGTTATGCAAGATTCACAAAATACATGTTTACATGTTGGTAACTTTCGCGGTTGCCTGAAATGTTCAAGACAAACAGGACAATTCATTAATGCTTTCCTATCCAGGTATGAAGCCATGTTCTCCGAAATCGAAATCGAAAGTAACCGGTAAAAAAAACCCGGATAAAACCCGGAACTAACGCCCGGTACCAAAATCCGAAACCATTTTTCTCCTCATTTTAATGAACAATTTATTTTATTTTTTATTTATACAATATTTTATACAATATTTTATGAGGGTAACGCTCTTAGCTACATTAGCCATTCTACCTCGCGGCCCTCCTTAAAACATATATACATGTATATACATATGAACTAAAATACATAATATATTACATGCAAATAGAGCAATAAAATGTATTTTATAGTAATTAAACAGTCTAAGATACAAATCCTGACCAGCAAAATTGTATAGGAGAGTAAAAAAGAAGAAAAAAAAATACAAAATTTAGAGCGTATAAAATGTTTAAAATAATACTCAGATCGTTCAAATTTTTGAGATTATAACATTAGATCTATATAAAATTTACATTATATCATGAAATCAGATAAAATCGTATTGGTAATCATAAATTGGTTGATAAAAGGTTCTAAGAATTGCTAATGTCAGCAACTTGATAAATTTTAAATAAATTTAAAAAATGCAATGCTGCACTGCAAAGTATACACTCCATACATTAAAGGACCAAAGGAAAGAACCCGCGAGCTTTCTCGAGAGCTAGCTCACCGCGGAACTGGAACCGGAGATTCACGTAGAGCTGCTCCACGAACCACCTCCCATCTTTCTCGGAACTCAACAAGGAATGCCAGGAACAGATGGGGGCCCAATAATGCACGGAGTGGATACATTGCATATTTATGACTTTAATCGACCCGTTTATTCCATTCAGAAGATCTTTCTTTTCATGCTCATTGGTCTTTAAAATATGTTTTTGCCGATTGTTTGAATTTTCTTAGAGATGATGCAGTAGTGATTTCCTTTGGCATTGAATTCCATAGTCTTGGTGCAGTTGCAGAAAATGATCTATCAAAGAGGGAAGTTTTAGATCTAGGCACTGCCAAGGAGCCGTTTGTCGCTGACCGCAAATTTCGCGAGTGGGTTTCAGACACAGGCTTCAACAAGTTTGAAATGTATTCCGGTGTTAGATTATTCAACGCCCTGTAAGTAAAAACTGCTTTACTGTAGTTGTGACGTTTCGTGATAGTTGTCCACCCTAGTTCATTAAACATCTCTAACGATGGAGTGTCAAAGTCAGCTTTCAGGATAATACGAGCTGCACGTTTTTGTAATTTAGATAACCTCTCAATATTTTGTTTTGATGTTGAACCCCATGTATTTGAACCATAATCAATCAGTGGTAATATATAACCTTGATAAAATAGCTTTTGGACTTTCACGGGGACATAAGTTGATAGTTGTTTTAAGAGAGATATTTTTGTTGAAATTGTTGCACAAAGATAATCTATATGAGCACTCCATGATAATTTTTCTTCAATGTAGACACCTAAGAGTTTTTGCTTATTCACTTGCTTAATCGTATTACCATCGATATTGATATTCAAATATGATGTATCGGTCTGGGTCACATGTTTTGTTCCGAGAGCCATGCACGAGGTTTTGTCATAATGTATTTTCATTTTATGATTTTTTGCCCATATTTTAGAATTTTCGCCATCAGTTTGCAATTTAGGTTCAACATCAGATTTCGATTTTCCTTTAGTATGAAAAGTGGCATCATCTGCAAATAGGTCAATGTATCGATACAAAATGAACATATCGATAGTCGAGTGTCACACCTATTTCCCTAAAGGTGGCCACTCAGTTACCTGATCTTAATTAAAACTACGCATATAAAAGGCGTAAACACTACATAATATCGATAACAATACGATCAATAACTTTATAGTACAAACCAGAGGACCATGGGCCCTGAACTGTTCGCCTGATCTGAGGCTGGTTGAATACGGTGTGTTAAATAGGCCAAGATCATCCCAGGGTCATGGTTTATAAACTAAGTAAACATTGGTTCCATGGTGCTGCATGCTAATTTTCAAGAACATATAATGAGGCTTGGTTAGGGGGGTAGGCAATATCCCATATCCCAAAATAAACTGTCCAAAATATCCGATATCCCAAAATTAATTTAACTCGTATCCCAAAATAAATTTCAAAATCCCATATCCCAAAATTCCTGAATATCCCATATCCCAAAATAAAAAAACACAAATATCCCAGTATCCCTTAAAAAATAGACCAATATCCCTTATCCAAAAATACTCTATACAAGCACCTATAATACTGGTTCTGAAGAGGACGTTTGGATTTCTGAACATATGGTCACATACATGTATTTAGCCCCGAAAGGACAGGCGACAACTCTGTGGTCAAAATGCATTTTTCTGATCACGCAAGTGTTCGCTCATTTAATGACTTTCACCAATTTTCTCCATTCAAATGCGTAGGCGACCTAAGTTAGGCATTCTGTAAAAGGTTCAAGATCACCCAATGTCATGATATTATATAAAGTTTATGGAGCTTGAGACTCTGATTCTACATGCCAAGTTTCAAGATAATTATAGGACTTTGGTCTAAAGATCTTTTTCATAAACGAATAAATAAATAAATAAATAAATAAATAAATAAATAAATAAATAAAACGTTTTGTCCATTTTCCTATTCAAACTTAGAGATAATGACATTTTATCAATGTTCCCGATTTAGAATGCATAGGCCACTTATGTTGAACTTGCCGGCCGTAAATAAGTCAAAGTCGTTCTGTTTTTACTATAGGCGGTCATTTTGGTCATTTAGCAAAACTTTTGTTCCCTTTTTCCTAGGAAGCTCTACAAACAAGAAGAGAAGAAACCTTTTAAAATAGTTTGCGGGCAAGGACGGGCGGACGCCATAGCCTTAACATACTTAAAGTCATATTGTGGGTGAGCTAAAATACTGGGGTGATTTGGTCAATTTAAGAGCCCAACCTTGCCCTCAGCTTATGTAGAGGATCAAAACATTAAGTTAGATGTTCGGTCCTCATGGTGAATTTCCTACTAATACAATCAAAGAATCATCAAGGTAAACACGTGTGGGTGTTTATGTGTGACCATGTAAGAGGAGTTGGTGCAATTGGACTGTGACGATGGCGATTTATAAGATATCAGGAACGCTTTATACTCGTAAATATTGACGGAAACAATTCCTATTTTGTTTGCGTATAGAGACAGTACCCGATATAAGTGTGATTCGAAGCCCCTGCACACGCTTATGTTAGACGGAATATTCAGTTAATCGGTGTTCCGTTATACATTTCCACTCCTGTTATGGAAGTGAAGCGAGGTCACGAAGTGTATCGGAGTGCATGTTAGCCAGCTGATCTAATCTTATGTCTAACCTGGTCGCGGGCCTACATCCTGTCTCGAATATCAACGCAAATGATGAATTTCTAGTGCAATTTTGGCATTACAATTTAGTCTGACCTCTTAGTCTGAAGAGTGAAATGGCGGCTCCCGTGGCCGAGTGGTTAAGAGCGCTGATATTTCATTACCGCACTTAATCATTTGATCATCTCACCGCTGTGTCTGGTGTTGGTTCGAGCCCCACGCGGGGCACATGTGAGACAAGCCAAGTTCTGCTTGCGGGTGTGTCAGGTGGTATTTCTCGGGGTTCTCACTTTTTCGCCCCACCTACTGATTGAAGCGTCTCATATGAGCTGAAATAATCTTGAAAGGGACGATAAACTGAAAAAAAGAGTGAAATGAGCCGCGACGCGAGAAAATCGGTGTTTGGAGTTTCTGACCAGGTCTAACAAACTAGGCTGTACAATCATAGAAGAAAGCTAGAATCTTGACATTTTGCGTATAAGTTGAGGCTAGTTGTACGATTCGTGTAGCAAAAACAAAGGCGCTGATCGTTACTGCGCAGCTGATCTGCGCCTTTGATTTCGCCTGTGCATGCTGGTTTACTTGTGCGGTGGCTAATACTAAAGCAGCACTCAGACCTGGCTCAGACCTGAGCGTTAACCAGTAATCAGGTGGTCAGTTAGGAGCGTAGCAACTCGGCCTGGAGGCACAAGCAGTCCATCTATTACTTTAGGCCCCATTGGCCAGAGACGGTGGCAGTATTGTGTTCTGTACAGCTTTAGTCTGTAAGCCAGGTCTGGTAACTACACATAGGCCCCTTGGACTTGACGCATCAGGCACAGCGTAGTCTCCATCATCGTCACAGTAAGTCCTTGTCACCAGATTGCCTTGGAAACTTGTCATGGTTCAAAGTATAAACTAAAGGACTTGAGAAGCCCGTGACCTGGTTTACAAAGCAAGAAGCTTAAAAATTACCCCATGTAGGCTTCTTAAGACGGAACCACCGCTTCTCGTGTATTAACCAGTACTATGTGTGGTAAATATGTCTTGCTCAAGAACAAAATTCTGCGCGTAGGATTCTAACCCATAATCTCTCGATCCAGGAGCCGAGTCAAACTCTCTAACCACTATGCCACAATATTCCCTTGTATGTATGAAACGGAGGCATCAAAAATCAAGAAGCCCAGTGTCTATTACTAGTAATTATAGACTGATTAGCAATGTTTGTTTGATTCCATGTAAACGTCTGAAATCATGTCGACGTAAACAGTTATCTTAGCACCGTGAATCCCGGACACAAGTACCCCACTCTAATTGGTGCAAATGACGAAGTATCTTCTTCTACGAAGTAAGTCAACAGCAGATACAACTAGAAATGCGTGTTTGTAAAACACTATGTCCCCAACTGTATGCTTGTCCCTAAACTGGCAGCTTGTATGGTTCATTTATTTCATTTGAATGAAGTGAGATTTAATTTCCTAAAGAAGCTATTCGGTTGCCTCTGTTTTTGACCTCAATCCAGAAACAGAATGTAATCTTTTTGCTAACAAGTTAGAAATGGAGTAAAAATTTCAAAATGGAGTTATTTTGTCAAAATTTGACGAAAAGTCCTCAAAATTTTATCAGGTGATCTTCTTCTCAGCACCAACCAGTATACCAAATATGAAGGCTCTAGCTTAAATACTTTTTCAGATATCTTGCACACAATATTTTCAAATTTTGTTTTAAAAGGGGCATAACTCCAAAAAGGCGCATAACTTGAACATGAAAAAAATATGGGTCAACTATTTTTTCATGAGGAATTTGTATATGAAATTTCAAAACCCTAACATTCACCTTTGAAAAGTTTCAAATTTCACCGAAAAGTGGAAAAATCAATCAAAATTTCAAAATTCCGTATTTTTGTCAAAATTTGACGGAAAGTTCTCAAAAGTTGATCAGGTCATCTACTCATTAGCCCCAACCAGTATACCAAATATGAAGGCTCTAGCTTAAATACTTTTTCAGACATCTTGCACACAATATTTTCAAAGATTGTTTCCAAAGGGACATAACTCATAAAAGGGGCATAACTTGGACATGAAAAAAAAAAATATGGGTCAACTATTTTTTCATGAGAAATCTGTATATGAAATTTCAAAACCCTAACATTCACCGTTCAAAAGTTTCAAATTTCACCGAAAAGTGGAAAAATCAATCAAAATTTTAAAATTCCGTATTTTTGTCAAACTTTGACGGAAAGTTCTCAAAAGTTGATCAGGTCATCTACATATCAGCCCCAACCAGTATACCAAATATGAAGGCTCTAGCTTAAATACTTTTCGAGATATCTTGCACACAAGATTTTCAAATTTTGTTTTCAAAGGGAATAACTCAGAAAAGGGGCATAACTCAGACAAGACAAAAAATACGGGTCAACTATTTTTTCATGAGGAATACACACATGAAATTTCAAATCCCTAACATTCACCATTCAAAAGTTAACAGACGTACACACGCACACACACACAGACAAGCCGAAAGCAATATGCCCTTCCAACTTTTTCAAAGTTGGGGGCATAAAAATGGATGAAATACCTGTATATAGAAATATTTCCATAACCAAATCTTCACAAAATATATATAGACTAAAGGGTTCGAATACTTGATTCAAACCGGGCCACTGCATCCGATGATCTGGGGCCTTGATATTTTCAAGCTACCGTAAACTGTTGAAGCTTTAATGTTTGTGGCATTGTAAAATCAAATTACATGTAATATGACATAAAATGTGTTTATTCTATTTCCGCTATGGGCATTCATGATCTCGTTAAGTGATGTTACGTTACGTTAATTTTTCTTAGTAGCTCCTCACTCATTTCCCACTTTTGAATAACAAGCTAAGCCGAATAGACAAAATGTAAAAGTAAGTAATGATCTGCAGCAAATGTTAAAGATCCGAGAAAGCTTGCACCTTGACTTTTCTCGAGGTTTACATATTAAGGGTTTTGCAAATTTCCAGTTTATAAATAGTTTAGAAAATTATTAATGGTTTAGACTCATTTTCTAACCAACGTTTAATATATTTGCCTCCATTTTGATTATAATAGTCTTTGTATCGACTAATGTGTTGAAAGATACAAAATGACAGTATTTCTCTTTGGCTTCGTGTTGCCAAATCTAAAGGGTCACTGAAGAGGCTTAAGTAGCCGAAACCATGGTATGGCCCATCCCCTTTCTCATTAATATGCTCACTGCTCTTAAAGGATCTCAGTTTTATTTTTATTTATACTGTAACCTCATGAACCTCGACGTGTGGATTACACCATAACCGTCCCAGTCGAGCGGTAAAAACAGTGTTTAGCTAGTCTACCGCGAACGATTCTAATTACATCAATTTGGTGTAGGAATATTATTCCAAAAGAACAAGACGAAGTCTGTCCAAGTCTAGGAGACTGCAATATTCATTTGCTTATGACACTGAGCGAGAAAACGTGCACGTCTCGTCCCTTTCTGTTTCCAGAACAGAATCTATTTGTAACTGCAAACTTGGTCTTGTTTTCATCGAAGCCGATGGCCATTGGACTCTCTAGGCATTCTTCTTTGTATATACGGACAGGAGTTCCAGTGGATGACAAAATATGGATACAAGCTTTCGTGACGTCGCAAACGTAGATGTTTCCACTAGCATCTATGTCAACTCCTATGGGTTGTTGCAGATCATCGTGTCGATACGAAAACAAGGGATTTCCATGGAAATCGAAAGAGAAAACTGCTTTGTCGACAGTGCAAGGTTGTATCACATGGCAAGCCGACTGGTCCACCGCCATGTAATCAAAACTTTTAATGACCCTACCAGCCTTGTCACGATCGAAATATTTCTTTTCCTTTAGCTGACAGAAGTCGAGTGACACTATACCAAATGCCACAGGATCTGTCCAAGAAACTGCTAGATCGCCATCTCTTAGTGCACGAACTGCCTTTGCTTTATGTGGTACATTTATTTCGGCCATAATTTCAAGTTTGTCATCCATATTTATTGCAAACACTTTCTTCCTTTTCGGCTGGCTTACTATCAATGTGCCGTTTCGCAAGACTGTCACACTAAATGGTGTCTTTGTGTTGTCTTCGTCGCCTGTATTAAAGATAGTACATTTACATGCAGTCATAGGCTTGTAAGCATCACTAGCTAATCGAACAAAACCATATTTGGAATCAACGAGAATCAGGCGCTTATCTAGAGTATATATCAAGTCACAGTAAGAAGGGTAAGATCCCGTCATTATGCTGAATGTCCCTATTTTTGATATTCCGTACTCGAGAACTTTCCTTCCATAGACTTTAGGAACAATTAATTCACGTTCTGTTTCTTTCACTAATGCTAGACTTGTTGTCTCATTAATATCTAACTCTGTGATGTTATCAAGAGTATTTTCTACTTTGAGTTCAAGTTCAAACCTTTTTAGTCCGTGAGCCAATTCAGTGGTCTTCGTTTCAAGTTCGTTAAATCTTCTTTGCAATCTCTTTATGAGCACAGGTAGGAAAATACCTTCAGCTTGTGCCTTCTCGAGTAAATCGCGTGAAACTTTCAATCTCCCAATTGTATCTTGCAATTGTTGTACGACCGCTTCGTTAGAAATAAAAGCTTTCTTTACAGTAGCCTTGCATTCTTGTGATATCGTTCCTTCCAGAACATCAAATATTTGGTTCACTTTTGTTCGCATGTTTGTTATTTTCTGACGTATGTTTTCAGCTGAAGTTTTATTTTCAGTTTCACTGTCTTTAATGGTCTCAATGACGCTGTGGCAAAAGTTTGAAAGATCATTCAATGATCTTTCAAGATTATTGATTTCCTTTTCTGAATCTGCTTTTGGAATGTCTTGGAGCGCAATAACGTTACTACATTTTCTGTGGTTAGTGAGAATACAATGATGACAGCACAGTTCATCGTGATCTTCACAACTGAATGCTACATTTTTGTCTGGATGCTGACTGCATGCTAAGTACTCCACTATAAATTCGTTCATGTCCCTTTTAAGTGAACTGTCACGTGCATTTATATCGTGATTTATCTCAACTAAGTTATGTCCCTGAAAACCTCTGAACTTTTGGGTTTCTTCGAAGCACTGGGCGCATAAGCTCTCTCGACAATCAAGACAAAACTTCACAGCTCGTGTGGATTTGTTTAGTTTCTTACATGGCATACAATCTTCCATATTCTCTATCTTCACGTCCGAAGTCTGTTCGTCTATCTCAAGAGTTGAAACCCAAGTCTGCAAGTCCTCAGTCTTCCCGGGAAATTGGTTAACAACACGACACAATGGACAAGGAAAACAATTTTCATTTTCGTTCTCATTCCCGCCTTCGTCGCCTCGCGTTTTCAGTTTACCAATAGTGTCAATTATGCAAGATTCACAGAATACATGTTTACATATCGGTAACTTTCGCGGTTGTTTCAAAAGTTCAAGACAAACAGGACAATTTTGCAGTTCTTTCCTGTCTTGATATGAAGCCATGTCTTCCGAAATCGAAACCGAAAGTAAGCGGTGTTAATATACGTTTTATAGGTTAGGAATAAATCCCGGGACTAACAACCGGGACTGTGGACCGAAATCCTGATTCTTTCTTTTTTACACAGCTTCTGAAAAGTGTCTAGCATTTAAATTAAGCAAAAATGAACCAATTGTATGTTTCGGTATTCTTAAAATGCATAAAATACATATCTTTCAATATTTTAACAGTTTGACCAAAATACGGGACCAGAACAAGCAATTTTTGTCCGGTGCCAGTTTTGCTATTGGACGGCGTAAAGTAGGCTAAATCTCAATAATTTTACTTTCAAAATCGCTTCATGCTTAATGGTCTTTGTGTCTGATTATTTGTTAAAATATCAAGAATACTAAAATGCTATTTGTTGATTGTGTAAAGTACAGCCGAGCCAAGCCACAGCAAACCCCGTCAGTGGAAAAGCATGCTCATCCACCAAGGCGGGTGGTTTACTGCGCTATATACTCTACACTTACTCAATTCACAAAGTATCGAGCTTGAAATTTGCATATTTCCAAGGGAGGCTATCCTGTCACAATTGTCTCATTGCTATTCGTTTGGAGAAAGTCAGTACGGATGCACAAAACCCGTATACTTACAATGTACCTAGATAACATTTATATATCTCACCTTGCGAGGCACTGCCATTTAGTATAATAGAAATGTGTCATTTTTGCATCGTGCGCTAAATTCTTTCCCTCGATCGGGAGACAGGAAATGATTTAACTATATGTATAGCGCTTCAGTCTTTAGATCTAGATCTATATGGGTACAACAAGCAATTCCAGAGTAGAATAAAACCATTAAGAAACCAAACAATACATCTATGTTTGAAATTTAAAAATTAGACCACTGTATGTAATACTTGTTTGTGCAAATCATTTTGGTGCACATGTGCAATTCCAGAGAATAAAACCATTAAGAAACCAAACAATACATCTATGTTTGAAATTTAAAAATTAGACCATTGTATGTAATACTTGTTTGTGCAAATCATTTTGGTGCACATGTGCATTTTCACTCATTCTAAAATAAGCAGCGCACCCCCTGTCTCGGGGTGTTAAATAAAAATTGGAGTGACATTGTTCAATATATCACCAAGGTTGGCTGTATTTTCAAAATTTGGTCACGTTATTATCTCCATTTAAACCGAATAAAGTATGATGCCCAGTTATGTTTTTTAAGATCTCTGGTAGTAGGGAATAATGCATGACCCCACCAAAAACGGCATGTCACAAACTGAAATGCAAAAATTCAAAAGGCGATAGAATGAACAAATTCTATTTTCACACGAAACAACATCGTTCGATATACTTAATTTGACATTATCTTTTGGTAAAAGAAATGGTTATTTTATATCTTGTAAACGGCAAACAAAAATATCAAACATTAAAAATCGAAAAAAGCATGTCACAGAGTTTCTGTAATTTACGTGACGCTATAGAAGATTGTCCAAATCTTAATACTGCTTTCTCTTATTGCAGACCAAACTGTGTCAATTAAATAGTTGAATATGCCCTTTATATGGATAACATATGGATTTTTCATTTTGCTTTACTATTTTGGTCAAATATATCTAATCCCCCTGTTAAACCATTGCGTCCCTTTTAAGATGTAATCATACGTGACACCATTTTTCTACAAATCCAACATGGTATTTGAAACAACGTTATCTGAATATGAAAGTATGGAGGATGAATACATCTCACAAAAAATAAAGTTAATATCAAACGACCCTAAGGTGGTTTTTTCGGATGCTAAAGTTGAAAATGTAATTAACGTGACAGTAATTTACGTGACGGTACTTACTTTCAAAATGCCAATATGACATATTATATAGCTAAGATTATGCTTTGAATCAGCGTCAATAAATGTTTTAATGTCCATTATGTACTTTTCAGTAGTTAAGTTTACAGAATATGATGTTTTTTCAAGCAGTGTCACGTAAATTACGCATTTGTCACGTAAAATACAAAAGTAGTTTAAGTCTATTTAAACCAGTTGAATCTAAAAGGATCACACCTCCTTCAGTCAAAGACATAGCAATACTACATTTGTTATTCGCATTTGTCCATTCCAAAATACTGACCAACAGTAAAATATCAGCCCTGAGATTAATATACATTTTTATCAATATAAAACAGTTTTGTTTTACTAAATAACTACGTGGTTAATTAATCGAAGGATTTACTTCTTGTGCAGACTGGTTCAAATTTCATGCTTCATTTTAAGTTAGCAAAAACTCAAACATATCTAAGTTTAAAAATAATGTAGGTGACTTAAATATTACCTTCACGTAAATTACAGTATTCCGTCACGTATATTACATTTTTATAGAATGTTGTGCAAAAAGTAAAACAATATTAAAATGAAATAGGATCACACAAGATTGTCTGTTTGTAGTAAACGTATCCAAATAAAGTCTTTCAGATAATATTAATTTCATTGTGTATCTGTATTGCAAAAATAATTTATGTTGCGGTTTGCAAGTAATTTACATGACGCTGAATAAAACAAGACCTGCCATATAACAAGATGTATTTAGAAAAGTAATTATAAGCTCTGCCACTCATGTAGGACAAATGTAATTATCATTACATGTTTTGATATAATTCTGATGTACAGGTCAAATGTTATTATAGTTGCAAGTTAACAACACTGAAAATTCTGAATCAAGAAGCCTGCATCATACACCTATTATCTAACATTTTTCGATAGTAGATATGAAAGGACGTTTATTGTTTGATTTAATCTATTTAATATTGCTCTTTATTTGAGAAACTGAAGTCTGCTAGTCAGAGATATACGTTGAGTTTGTGTTATGGTTACATTTCGTTCATATGTAGTGCGTCACGTTGATAACCAAATTGGAATATACCCATCAAGTTTCAAAATGCTGTAGAAATTGCAAGAATATCGGGAAGGTGGTGAAAATTTACAGGATGAAGCCTGAATGATCCACAATAGTGATGGTATGTCGAAAAAGTGTAATTCTAAAAGTTTATTTTTCTTCATTTTTTCTCCAGGATTTGCACCTTATTTTAGAATGAGTGCTTAGCAGCGATGGATAAAGTCTTGGACTGGTGTCTCTGGTTTCTACATGCGCTTTTTAAAAGACAGCCACGCAGAACAGTCTACAAATACCGCCGCATCAGAAAACTAACAATCTGCTTGGGCAAAAACAAAGGCGCAGATTGTTCCAATGTTTTCGCTACATAGAAAGTACAATTCCTGTGCTTCCTAATCCGAAATTTCAGGCTTCTAAGGCTGCTTATGTGACTGCGCATGCTGGTTTGTGTCGGATCCGATCGGAAACCCAGATTGTTGGTTTGCTCATGCGAAGGCACCGACTCGTACACAACTGATCGAAGTCCATATATAGCCGCTTCATGTGAAAACACAGGTCCGACACAAACCGAGCTGTACAAGCATAGAAGATGGCTAGAGACTTCAAATTTTGTAGGAATTGTACTATCTGTGTAGCGAAAACAAAGGCGCATATACGAAATGTAGTTTTTCTCAAGAGGCGGCTTGTGCATGTCTAAATATAGGGGTTAACCGCAATTTAAAAATAGGGGTTAACCCCTATTTTTAGGGGTCCATGCCTAAATAGAGGTGAACCCCTAAATATGGGTGAACCTACAAAAATAGAGGTTAACCCCTATTTCAAAATTGCGGGTGAACCCCTATATTTAGGCTTTAACCTGCAAATATGCGGGTGCACCCCTAAATAGAGGTTAACCCCTAAATAGCGGTGCATGCCTATTTTAGGCGTGCACCCGTATTTTTAGAGGTGCACCCGTAAAGTAGAGGTTAACCCCTAAAATAGGCATGCACCCCTATAATAGGCATGTACCTGCAGTTTAGGGGTTAACCTCTATCTTAAAATAGGGGTGAACCTCTAAATATGCGGGTGCACCCCTATATTTGCGGGTGCATGTCTATTTTGAAATAGGCATGGACCGATCGGTTAACCACTTCGGTCATTTTGACCCTTCCAGTACACCATAGTTACCTGCTCGGTACATGCATGTTCGAGACACCGGACAACCCGGATAATTACAGGATGTTGAACGTACGAGCACCGAACAAATTACATACTTTCGGAGAGCTTATTTTCGTTAAATGGACAGGTTTACCCGTTCCCGTTCGTTCCCAAGTTTGAGCATGTTCAAAACGTGCCGCCGAATAAGTACGGATAAAACGGACACCACCGGACACGGAACTCATCATCAGACGACGAACGGGCAGTAAAATGACGAGAAACATAAATTATACGAACAGACACGAAGAAACTGATCTGAAATTTTGCTATTCGTTAGGTGCCTGTTCGCGTTATCCGTTGATGTGTGACTGCATCTTGTTTTTAGTATCACAACATCTTGTTTTTAGTATCACAAACTACATGTGTCGAGTTTGAATTTATTTGCATATCTATAAATCTGATCACACTGTCGCAAGAGATTGTCTTCTAAACCAGAGTGGACTAGTCTCCATTTTCCACATCAGGAAAACATGTCCGTGCAATGAATACCCCCTTATACCCCACTTTTATATAGCAAAACTGGGGTATGCAGGGGTATACCTATTTTTCTTTTTTTTTGCTCTAAAACATAGATTGTGGGTAGGCCTACTCGTTAGAACCACCTCGGCGAGGCGGTTCTAACGTGTACCCACAATCTATGTTTTGAGCAAAAATAAGAAAAATATCAAAATTTTTCAGCTGAAACTGATTTTCAATTTTTAAAGCTAAAAAAATCCCTGTATATTGCATGGGCAAGTTTTCGTGATGAGAGTAATGCATTCTGTATTGTCTGTAACCTGGCTCACTAGCTTGACCAGCATTCTCGCCGCCGCAATATGATTTTTCTTCAAGAACCATTTATTAATGAAACTATGTTAGCCTCGTTCAACTGCACCTTTAATTTGTGTTAGATGGTAGGAATACAAGATGTTGGAGTTATAATAGTCCAAGAGGTTTGTCGTCTTTGTGCGACTTTCGTAGTTAATATACTACATTCGGAATGCTACTGCGTATACATGGAGATTGTAAACAACAGTTGAAGGTCTGAGTCTACCACTGCGCCAGTTCGCTCAGTCTTCTGTCTGAATAGTTTACTGGCGACACGCCAAATGACATTATTTCACCAGGGAGTTCGGATGGGGGAGAAATTAGTCCCTTGAACGCACGAGTGAAGCGAACTTGGACACGCAATCATCTGACATTTCAGCAGTAGAAAACAGAGAGTCAAGGAGGTCATTCCAGTCCCTGATGGTCTGGAGAAAGAAACTACATTTATAGGCCCTCTATACTAGCAGATGGAAGCTGAAATGCCTTGGAGTGCTTATTTCTACAACGCCTAGTCTTTGGGATAAGGTCATCTGTAGGTATGGAAGCGGGTCAACTCGGCCTGGTACCAACTCGGCCCCTGAGTCAACTCGGCCTCGGTTCAACTCGGCCGGGTCAACTCGGCCTTTTTTTTTTTTTTTTTTTTTTTTTTTTTTGGCACAGGCGCTTGAAGTTATATATAAATAAAATCATGGTATATGTCAATAGTCAATATATATATAAACTAAAGTGACAAATAGGTACATATACTTAGAAAACATATCGTAAGTCGAGTGAGCAGCTACATGTATTTCCCAATAGGTGACCACTCAGTTACCGGAACTAAAATAATAATACTGTGACGGGGTAGCCTCCCTTGGAAATATGCAAATTTCAAACTCGAGACTTTGTGAATTGAGTAAGTGTTGGGTATATAGCGCAGTAAACCATCCTTGGTGGATGAGCATGCTTTTCCACCGACGGGGTTTGCTGAGCGGCTTGGCTCGGCTGTTCGTTACATTTGGTGGCAGCG
Organism: Rugalucina vietnamica; assembly: GCA_964017185.1. Taxonomy (NCBI): domain Eukaryota; kingdom Metazoa; phylum Mollusca; class Bivalvia; order Lucinida; family Lucinidae; genus Rugalucina; species Rugalucina vietnamica. The sequence goes on from OZ024878.1 coordinate 56,493,986, forward strand.
GTGGGATGATGACAACGTTGACCCGGATTCGGTGGTATTCTGGCTTTACCCTTCAGTCCTTTGTATGGCAATACAAGTCGATTATAGGTCCTCCTTTTCTTGAGAGATTCCCATTTGAGTTGTTCAAGAATGCCAGTCATACTATCTTCCTCGAAAGTATAATTCCTGGCTGAGGCTATCCGCACGACAGTCGTGCAGATAAGCGGCGTTATCCGCACGACGGTCGTGCCGATAAGCGGCGTTATCGGCCCGACCGTCATGCGGATAGCCAATGCTACAGGTATTGGCTATCGGCACGACGGGAGTATAATATTTTCTAACAAGCTTACATAGGCATTGAATCATTAATTTGTCATTAAATAGATTAATTATGTGTTTAGCTATTGTAATGCATTTGAAATTAACATTTTTAATTATGAATAAGACAACTAATCCAACTGATGTAAACTGAATCACAGTAGATTTCTAACAGCGAAGAAAAATATAACCATTTCATTTTTTTAAATTGCTTAACTGAAATGTTTCCATACTCCATTGTTAAAATCAAAGGCTGTTTATTCTTTTGGATTACCACATTATTTTTTTTTATTTAGGTTACGATAATCATTCTCATTTACGCATACGCATGACTGATTTTACAGGTAAATTCACAGGTAAGCCAATTTCAGAAAAATGACAATTTTGTTAATTCCTGCTTGTGTAATATTCTGTTTCAGTTTTGAAGCCAATGTAATATATTTATCAACTTAAAATGTATCCATATCTAAACATTCTTAACATTTGGATATCGATTTCCCTGTCGTGCCGATAAGGCCGCTTATCCGCACGACGGTCGTGCCGATAAGCAGCGTTATCGGCACGACCGTCGTGCGGATAGCCAGTGTCATAATTCCTAGTTACAAATCTGTACTGACATTGCTGGCTTTGAGAACAAAGCAAGCAATGTCAGTACAGAAGACGGGGGCAAAACAAAATGATTACAGTAACAAGAAGGTCTCTCTGTGAGACCTTGGTGTCCTGCTGGGCCGAGGTGACCTAGACCTTAGATCATATTGACCTTAATATTTAAACCAGTCTGCGCTAAAATCAAGCAATCGAGCAATAACATCGAGCATCAAGCTATCGACCAATAGGCATATTTTCCGTCGGTGCCCGTAATGTTACGTGTACTTACGGAAATTACCGGAATTCAAATTTGGCTGCGTTCGGATGACCAATATACCATTTGTACCAATGGTTATAAATGTTACTAATGGTACCAATATGGTTGTATTCTTATTTGTTTGTACTATTGAGCAATTAAGATCAATGAAGAGAAGTTTTTGTACCAATAAGTCATAATGATAACGATTTTTAAAACGCTATGTAATGTAAACCCCATTGGCAACTCGAACGCATACAATGTTTGGGCATTACGTCATCATAGCTGCGCACGTCATCAAAGCTACTATTCCAGCTACTATTGCGCCAAGCAAGCTATACTTATTTGACATATCTGTCAACATAATCTAAAATTTCCTTCAGCTACTATCGGTTTGTATAAATAAATGAAGCTGGATGGAAGGAAAATACCTAATTTAGAAAAATGGTGTGAATAGGCTTGGAAAAATACACTGTTTAATATATCTAAATTAAAAAAAGGTCATTAAATGCTGAATGTAACCTGAATTCGACAGTAACCATACTCGATCAAATCTGGTCATGCCTATGTCAACTCAAGTGTAAAGCTCGGTGTAAAGAATTGTCAAATAGGTTGAGTAGCAGGATCCAGGATTTCTAGAAGTGGGGTTCAAACCCTTCAAGGGGGTTCGTTTACTATATTTTAGGCTACCTAATTTTCCGTAAATTTCCCCATGAAATTGAAATAATTTGGTCGCAGAGGGGGGTTCGAGCGAACCCCCTGAACCCCCTCTAAATCCGCCACTGAGTAGCGAAGTTGAAAGATTTACTCACGTTGGTCGCTTTTATCCCAGACAATACATGCAGAACCTCAGTGCAGAACCGTGACAATTATAGAACATGGAGCGTCTGTAGGCTTTGGTCGTGACTAGTGCAGTCGTGGGTGGGCAACTGGGGTTTTGGGGGAGAAGGGCCATTTATTTTCAGAGAGCTAGGGAGCAAGCTAAAAAAATTGGGTTAACGGATCAGGAATGCTTGGGAAAACACTTTTATGGGACTGGTGAGAAAGGTCATGTTTCTTCCAGGTTCCCCTCTGGTATTTACGCTACAGCAGTATGTGCCGCTTTTAATGAGGTCCATTTTTTTTTCATTTCGTTCCGAAAGAGTAGGCTACTTTTCCCAAAACAACCCCTCCCCGGACACATTTGTAGGTGCCTGTTTAAACGAGTGTCGTTGTTGGAGGTGATCCTGAATTTCTTCGTATACACCCTCCTACATAGGAAGTTAGACCCAACATCGGGCCAGTGTAGTCCAAAAATATCTGGCCCCAAAATACGCACAAGAAACAAAAGTAAAATTGTGTCAAATATATAGATCTAGCCTATATGTGTCTTATTTTGTTATTCTGTTCCTAGCATAACCTATTACGATAAACACTTGCGCGTGTTGAAAAACAAAATGCCAAACTAACCTAACAAGCACGTCGGAGACACGTTAGTTCTAAACGCGAACTACATGTGCGTCGCTACACGTCGGTAACCGTCCCCCGCGGCGCGATTGTCCTTAAAATTCATAGAAGCTCGGTGTGCCTCGGGTCACCGGTGTATGTCTCATAGTATAGGCTATACTTTATAAATAAGTTCAACATGCGTTACAGGCAGGTGCGTTGAATACTCTTTGTTGCCGAACACTTTTAAAAGTATTTGCCCCCTATTCATTTATCATGTAAGATGTTATTTCTAAAGGCCGAGTAATCTTACTTTATTATTATTATTATTATTATTATTATTATTATTATTGCCGGTCCTTGCAACAACTGTTAAATTCTGCTAATGACAGTGAATGATGCAGTTTATTTGCATTTATTGGAAAAGCTGCATACTACCATACGCATTACATGTATGTAAGGGGAGTAACTCCATAAGTCTTGTCGTGAGTTGGAAATGACGATAAAGAGAGACAACCATATTTACTAGTTTCCGAGCATGTCCGATACAAACCGGTCTGTGCAGCCACAGAGGATGGTTAGAAGCTTGAAATTTCGGATTTAAGAAGAAGAGGAATAGTACTATCCATGTAGCGAAAACAAAGTTACTGCGAAGCTGATCTGCGCCTCTGTTTTCACATAGGCAAAAATACGGTTTTCTCATGACACGGCTCATATAATAAAAAGACATCGAGAGCATTGTTGGCTTGATAAATAACTCCAGGCCATTTGAGAATAACAATCATATAGAAACATTATTCCCTAACCCCCTTTAACATTATGTAAACGACCCATACTTTTTAAATGAAGGAGGCATATGAAAATTAAACCCGAAATTTTTGCCAATAGCCCCTTCCAAAGTTATCCAAGAATTGTCCGGGAACAACAAGTGATAAACCGTGTTGCCAAAATTTAGCCCCTGATTTCGAAAATATTGACGGTTATCCCTTTTGTGTACCACTGCATGATGGTGTCTCCCGGCTTTTCTAAGTACCGTTCCACAATGGTGTTCCTGCGAATATCGGTCGTGCTGTGTAACCATGAATTGGCTATGTGGGACATCGGTTAGATTCCGAACCACACCAGGACTTTACCAGATAAAATTTGTATTCACCGTGGTAAAAAATTCGAAGCCAGAGAACCACGATTCAGCCTCGGAAGGGGGGTGGGGTAACTACCTATATATATATGACATAGTAGGGATGTGCCGCCCGAATAGCCCCCTTTTTCAGCCTCGCCAGTATATGATAGGCTTCAATTTTCAAGTAAAAGTATACGAATGTCCCAATTTTCTCACACAACAGTATATGAATAGCCCTAGATTTCCTGTGTGGTATATCAATGGCCCATCTTTTCTGGCATCCCTGTATGGTATTTCGGCAAAGATTTCCTTTCTCGAGACTCAGTCTAGAGATATACGCCCTCAGTATACGCCCTCAGAATCGAGCTCAGAATCTCTGCGCAGATGATACGAAGCAGCAATTAGTATATGAATTGGTATAAAAAATCAAAGGCTAGTAGGGGAGACCGGGGTTGAATGAGCCACTTTTAATCGTGATGCAATCAATGTGTACACAGAGCTTTGTGATATGCTCATAGAAAGAACATTTTGTCGGCTCAAATTTAGGCTATTTAACTTTAGGTGGTCCTTGCTTTTTAATACAGGATAGCGCTTTAAAGTGACGTGGTCAACGTGGTTCATTCAACCCCATCCCGGGGTAAGTTGAACCACCATGTTGGGGTTGGATGAACCAGTGATAGGTTGACCAGCAAAACTTTTCTAGGATGCCATTAAGAGAAAAAGTATCCGAATGTTTTCTGTACGACAATGGTTGAGGTTAAAATCAGATACTTAAATTTCCTATGCATATAAGGAGTACAATAACCCTGTAACAGACTGGGGGTTGAATGAACCACTAAAATAATCTTCATTTGAAAATTTTATTTTCAAAGGGAACCGACTGCTTTTCTAGTGGTGACAGAACACATTTTAATTTGCTTATGCTTTTAGAAACATATTTATGTACGCGTGTTTTAATAACTAGTGGTTAATCGGGATGGTTCATTCAACCCCTACCCATCACAGACCCTTGAATGTTATATAAAGTGAATAATTATTCCGACAGCATGCCATATTGTTGTGAAAACTCAATTCATATCAAGAGAAAAATATTCCTTTGGGACACTGTTGAAGAGATGGACACTTTGAAACAAGATTCCATTCCAAACAATTAAGAACTTGTTTTGTGATGAAAAATTACTTGGGGAACATGAAAACAGTTTTTCTGTAATATATAAAACAGATAATGGCACGACTTTTGACAACCCTACTGAAATGTAGATATGCAAAATGCGCATTTAATATTGCAGGCGACAGTTGAATTATCTTATTACAGTCAAAGTTATCGCCCCTGGTCGCCCCTGGTTCATTCAACCCGTGATTCATTCAACCCCGGCCTCCCCTATATGAATGGTTATAAAAGATCAAAGGACAGTATATGAATGGGTCAATATTTTTATCAATCAAGTATATGAATGGGTCTATTTTTTCATTGACCAGGTATATGATTGGGGTAGGTTTCAGAAATTTGGGCCACACACCCGTATCACAATTACCCCTTCGTCAACAGTAATAACCTTAGCGGGAATAAATAAATTGAAAAAATAGTACATTTGTCTTTAAATCTTAAAAAAAAATGGGGAGAGGGGGGGGGGGTGCAGACCGATGTGCTGCGGCTTAACTACGGCATTTATCCAGCCATGATGTTACATTGGTTGTATACGGGTGTCCTCGAGACTTCCGGTCGCGCCACGGTTATGTCACTGTGGTTCCCAGTTTTGAATAGTAGATTGCGACCGGAGAGACATACCAGGGTGAACAGGGGCTCAAAGATTGAAGGCCCCCTGTTCATCACTGTGGAGTCTCGGTTGAGCCCCGGTTCACTTCGGAATAGCCCGGTATCGCCCCTATTCCCGATCTTTCGGAATCATCACGACCGTTTATGCCCCGGTTTGTCCCGGTAGGAATAGACATTTTCAATGGCCCTGCATTGACATTCTTGTTTGTTTGCTTGTTTTTTTTTTTTTTTTTTTTTTTTTGTTTTTTTTTTTTTTTTTTTTTGTCTGTTTGTTTTTTGTTTTTTTTTTTCTGTTTTTTTTCTTTTTATTTTATTTTTTTTTTTCGCTCAATAATAATCGTTTAAGCCCCAATCTCACTGGAATGCGACAACTGGAGACTAGAGTAGTTCTCGTCTTGTTCTCGACGATTCGCGAACTTCGGTCTAAATTTGAAAATATATCTCGCGACTGTCGTACAACAGTCGCGAGACATTCGTGAGAATGTCTCACGACGTTCACACGAATGTAGCTGTAGTTTTATTTGCATCCGTACGACAGTCGCGAGACATTCGTGAGAGTGTCTCACGACATTCGTACGAATAACAAATGTCGCTCAGTTTTATTTTCTCGCCAGATAGTCGCGAGGTGTTCACGTTTTCTCAAGACTTTTTCGCGACTGTCGCACATGACTGTCGTAGTGTCGCGAAATTTTTGCATTGTAAATTCGCCAAAATTTCGCGGCTACAGATTCGCGACGCTCGCACAAACGTCGTGCGACTGTCGCACGAGTTTTGTGACAGTTTTTGGCGAAAAAATAAGCATACAATTTTAAACATGTTTAAAACTTTTTCGACCACTTTGCGACTAGTTCGCGACACATGAAAATTCTTACGACACTCGTGCGACACTCGCGACTAAATTCGCAAAACAGTCGCGAGAAATTCGCAGGCCATTGAGATAATAGCTTAAATTATTCAAGAATAAACGGAAGAATTCTATCTTTCTATGTTTCAGAAAATGGAATTTCCATACAAAGCCCAAGATTTGGGAGGGATAACTTTTGGTTTCATGGTAGGTAAAAAAAAAAAAAAAAAACATCTAAAAGCATTTGGGCTTCGCTTGTTCTTTCCTTATATTGTTAACAAAATCTTATAATTCTGTGATAAAAAGATCGAAAGTCCCATCAAAATTACTATGTCAAGGTATTGTTGGTTAAGCAGATCGAAAAATGGGACAAAATCAATCACATTAATCAGAAGTCATTCTATGAGCATAATTGCTTCTCGTCTGCGTATTGTGTAGTTATTTATCAATATTTTTCAGGAACTGGATTTCCCCTATCCGCCCCAAGATTTAGGTGGAATTACCTTTGGTTTCATGGTATGTACTCAGACCCAGAAAGCAACTTGCCCGGGGGCAATCTGAAATTAATATGAACTTTCCCTCAAATTTTGAACTTGTCCCCTAGCAAAATATCTTATAGTTTTAATTTTAATGCTTTATTTATTTAACGAGGATTCCTAAAAGCCCGAAGGCCACTAGTAGGTCTCCTCTCCTCACTCGTCTTATAGTTTTACTGTATCAGTATTATTAAGCCTAGGTTACATTTGCCCTACGATTAACTTGCGATGATCGTACGATGCCATTTTTTGCATTTTCGAGCGGTCTCCGCAGGGTGACCCTACGATGCCTTACGTTTCTACGGCTTCCTACGGCTTCCTACGATCTCCGTAGCCTCTACGATTTTGTAGTAGTCTGCACTTTTACAAATTTTAAAAATTGTAAGACCGTAGCCCGTAGACACGTCGTAGGTAGCATCATCGTACGGGCGCCTTACGGAAACCCTGCGATGATCGTGCGGTCACCGCATGGTTTTATGATAATTTGGGGACTAAAATAATAAGATAATTGTATACCTTTAGGGTGATCATGCGGCATCCGTACGGTTATATCACAAGTTTCTTAAAATCGTACGGACACCTAACATCGTACGGCTATCGTAGGGAGACCGCAAGAAATCGTAAGGACTCCTCACGGCCATCGCACGGGCTCCGTACGATTTCAACTTAAAGTGTGCGGAGACCCTTTGATTTCCCTACAATCTCCAAACAGTTCCGTCTCAAGACATCAAAGAAAGCTAGAGCAAGAAATCGAACGATGCCCGTATGAATTGTAAACACCTACGTCGTAGCCCATGATCACATTCGATTTTTGAAAAAATCGTAGGGAAATCGCGGACCGAATAATCGTACAATGATCGGGGCAAATATAACCTACTAGGCATGACCCCTTGCGGCCTCCCTACGATCACTGTACGATTTTTGTTCCCAAATTATCATAAAAAAAAATCGTGCGGTGACTGCTCGATTATCGCAGGGTATCCGTACGGTGCCCGTATGATGCCCTACGACGTGTCTACGGTCTACGGTCTTACGATTTTAAAATTTGTAATAGAGCAGACTATTACAAGATCGTAGAGGCTACGGAGATCGTAGGAAGTCGTAGAATCGTAGGGACATCGTAAGGTCACCCTGCGGAGGCCGCACGAAAATGCAAAAAATGGCATCGTACGATCATCGCAAGCTAATCGTAGGCCAAATGTAACCAATGCATCAGTCAGAAGTCCAAGGGACTCCGTACGATATCCACTAACAGTCTGCGGAGACCCTACGACTACTGTGCGGCCTCCTTGCGTTTTGTATCAAAACGTATAGGGACTCCGTACGAACAAAGCACGGGATCCGTACGATATCTACGTACTATCTGCGGAGACATACGACTGCCGTACGATCGCCTGCGTTTTTGTATGAGAACGTCGACAAATGGCAGATCAAAAAATCGCACGATGCCCGTATGAATTGTTAACACATACGTCGTAGCCCACGATCTCCTACGATGTCTAAAAATCGTAGAGAAAATCGCAGACCGAAAAATCGTTCGATGATCGGGGTAAATGTAACCTAGGCTTAACTGCTCAACTGCAAAGATGTGATTCATTTTTAATTGGTGTGAATTATCAGGTCAAAAACTTGTTGGAGGATTTCCAGCTGCCCCTGGGGCAACCTTTCAGAAAGGTTCTGTTGTCCAAAACAAATTTAACCCGTGACGGGCAAGGGGCAACTGCTTATTTGTAACCCTGGACATTGAAATAAATATATATGAACACGCATACGATCTGATATAATGTCAGCGAATGCACGTGTACTGTCTAGCCAGTCATCTTAATTTTTGTGCTCTAAATACCATGTATTTGTTTCTAAATAGGAGGAGAGTCAAAGTGCGACGCCGACGATATATGAAGAAGAAATAAAAGTGGAAAGGGTTCCAGTGGAAATTGACTGGAATCCTTGGGTCTCTCCGAGACCTTCAAAATGTAGTCGGAAGGTAAGGAATTACAAGATTGTACACTATTTAAAACGTTCAGCTAAGTGTAGGTAAATGTTCTAATTATGAAAAGCGACCGAAAGTCCTCTACCAGGGGTACTACATTTCCAGCATTTCATTAACACTAATTTCTCATGGAATTGGATTAACCAGTATGTTTTATAAATACGGTATCGAATGCACATGTATACTGTCAAGCCAGTTATTTAATTTTTGTGCTCTAAATACCATGTATTTGTTTCTAAATAGGAGGAGAGTCAAAGAGCGACAATGATTAAGCAAGGGTAAACTTGTTATTTTTCGTTAGATACTGTTGAATTTGTGTTCAAACATGTTTCACTATGTATGAAATATATTTTTTTACTTTAACTTCATTATTCAAAATATAATTTGTCAAACCAGTTCTAATTTTTTTCTCAATATTCTAGTGAAATAATAAAGACATGTCCTAGCATTGCGCTAAATATGCGTTCTCCGTGTTAGAAGGAAACACAGGACTTTGGTCAGACAGGGCCTAGGAATTTGACCGAACAATTTTTGTACCATGTGTAGCCATTTTTTCACATGGGTACATGATATTAGGTCCTGCGATTCGAATTTTTTGTTTAACCGAGGATGAAAAAAATCATTTGGTCCTCAGAAACATTGTTTCAGCTCTTATTGAACTTGTAAAATGTTTGTTCTGTTTCAGATTAATGTTGTTGCAGTTTGACAGGGTTGCCGCCTTCACTAAAGCTTCGTGTGGATCGCTTCCTGCATTGGTAGGTATAGTTTACACATATTGTAGCCGTACCGAATCATGTTCACGAAAACTGCTGCGCATACACACGTTATCAACTTGGTACTAACTTGAAAGCCAATTTAGTTCCTAATCGACTGTAATGGTTTTCATCTTTGACGAGAGTGAAAGTCTACGCAAAACTGAAGTCATAGGAATGGAAAAGTCTGCTGATTGTCAGCAGCGCTGAAATACAAACAGTAACTTTTGTCAGCAGCACTAAATTAAAACCGCTTGTCAGCAGACCTCGTCTTATTTATAATCAACTTTTAATGTTCTGAAAAGCTCCCAAATTCAGGGTATAGGTAAAATACTTTGACCGTGCCGCTTGAACTCACGTGGTGAAGTTTTGTGAACACAGTAAAAGGGACACATATTTGTGTTATACATTTGAAGCACGTTTTGTCATGATTCTAAATATACAGTCAGACATAAGTTAAGCGTCACCCTAACATTATTCTGGAGACGGTTTAAGGTAACAATTACTTCATAAATGTTCAACAATTATTCTGTGACGACATTTTAACATTGTCTTTTCTTGATCTGTAAGAACTGTCTGAATGGCATTTGCCCCCAATCGGTTCGATTCTTTGGGGCCATTTATACACTTACCCCTATTTTGGGGCTGTGCCATTAGAAATTGTATAATTCATCAATAACTATTCGATTTGAAGAACTTGTATAAGCTCGAAAATAAACCAATGTTAACCAGAGGACCAATGGTCCTGTAAACGCTCACCTAAAACCTGATATACCAATAAACTTGTTTGACTAGAATGGTAATATGCATATATATAACCCCAGGACAGGGTCAGGGCAACCTCTGGAGTCAACATAAAGATTCAGTACATTTGACAATTTACTGCAAGTTTTGCCCTTCAAATGACATTGTAACGATTTTCCCCATTCAAATGTGTGAACAACCTAAGTTGACCTTGCCGTAACAAAGGTCAAGGTCATCACAGGGTCATGATTTATACAAACTTTGTAGAGCTCCATTGCCTGATGCTTCATCCCAAGTTTCAAAATCATAGGCCTTTTGATTCTGGAGAAGAAGATTTTTAAAGGTTTTTTTGGTATTTATAGCCATTGCGGCCATCTTGGTCATGTGACCTTGATCATTTATACAAACTTTCATTCACTCTTCCTAAGAATGCTCCATCTAAAGTTTTGCTTTGATTGGCCAAGCGGTTTCAGAGAAGATGTTTGAATATTATGGTCATACACATGTATATTGCCCCAGGGCAGGGGCAGACAACCCTCTGGGCCCAAAACGTTTGCATAAACATAAATCTTCTGTCCATTTGCTCATTCCTAGCAAGCTATTTGCCATGAAATGACATTTTCCTATTTTTTTTTTCCATTCAAATGCATGGGCGGCCTAAGTTGACCTTGCTGTAAAAAGGTCAAGGTCATCCCAAGGTCATGATTTATATACACTTTGTAGAGCTACATTGCCTGATGCTTCATGCCAAGTTTCAAAATCACAGGCCTTTTGGTTCTGGAGAAGATTTTAAGGTTTTTGCTATTTATAGCTATGGCGGCCATCTTGGTCATGTGACCCTCACCATTTTATACAAACTTTCATTCACTCTTCCTAAGAATGCTCCACATAAGGTTTGGCTTTGTTTGGCCAAGCGGTTTCAGAGAAGATGTTTGAATATCATGGTCATACACGTGTATATAGCCCCGGGGCAGGGGCAGACAACCCTGTGGGCCCAAAGTATTTTCATAAACATGAATATTCTGTCCATTTGCTCATTCCTTGCAAGTTTTTTGCCACTAATTGACATTTTCCTATTTTTCCCCATTCAAATGCCTGGGCGGCCTAAGTTGACCTTGCCGTAAAAAAGGTCAAGGTCATCCCAGGGTCATGATTTATACAAACTTTGTAGAGCTCCATTGCCTGATCAATGCTCCATGTCAAGTTTCAAAATCATAGGCCTTCTGGTTCTGGAGATTTTTAAAGGTTTTTGCTATTTATAGCCATGGCGGCCATCTAGGTCATGTGACCATTTATAGAAACTTTCGTTCCCCCTTCCTAAGGATGCTCCACATGAAGTTTGGCTTTGATTGGCCTAGTGGTTTCAGAGGAGAAATCTTTGAAATTGTGAACGACGACGGACGCCGGAGCATGGGTATACTATAAGTTCACCTGTGAGCCTTCGGCTCAGGTGAGCTAAAAATAGACAAGATCCAACAGGAATTTTGTTATACTCAATGTTTTATGGAAGTTACAGGAATAGCCATCCAAACTTTTTCACTTATGTAATCATTAAGTTCATGCCATTCCTGAACCTTTCATAACTTTTGCTATCAGAGACATCAGTTCGCATTTTCTGGTTAGGATGGATATGACATTGTAACAAAATGACATTAATATTTCTTACTTTTTGGCGATTTGAAAATTTTTATTTTCTGGGTTATTTCAGGGTTTGTTTACATATATGTAAACCGTTAATTGAAAAATTGACTAGTCAATTACCTTAAGGTGGATCAAGATTTGTTGTCAATTATCATTGATTTATCAATTGTCATTAATGTCACAGGTCGAATAGTTTTTGTCTAGTTAATTCTGGAACATATTGCAAGAGGTTTCGAAGTTGCAGTTAGATCATCAAGCACTCTACATTGTGTATAGCGTGTCCATAAAAAACAAGGTACATTGTATGTACCAAACTTGTGTTTTGAATTCATAGAGGGTAGGGTTATGCAGCCGGTCAGTATGACAATTTTTTACATGGCATTGGCAGTTTTTAAATACCTCTTTACTTCTAAATAATCACACTCAGTTTCAAAACATGCATGGCGAAGAAATGTCACAGTTATGACACAATATGTTCCGGTGATGCTTAACTTATGTCTGACTGTATATATTGAGGCGGGGTGGAAGGGTGGGGTGGACTTCCAAATAATTAACTCATGTTTGAGTATCATTATGAATCAAATTGTATACACTCAGGTGAAACAAAGTGGAGGTGGCAGGGCTCGGGGCAGGCCCATGAAGACAAGTCAGAAAGCATTGTTTCACCTCAAGCGTCTCTGCAACAAGGGCAATGAGAGGAACTTAAAGGTATACTATAACTGTATTCCAGACGATCAGAGTAGACTTACGTTACGTTACGTTTACCGTTATACACATGTATGAATGAAATTATGTATTTGACCAATAGGAACAGGGGTGTCATTCATATTTATAATGGTAAATCTGTGACGAAAGTCTACTACGATCGTCTGAAGATCAGATCTATACTTAAATATTCATGTTTCAATTTCAGTTGTTGTTTTTTTTGTGTGTGTTTTTTTACGTCAGAAACAAACATTTCAAATTGTCCAAAAATCTACCGATTTCTGTTTCCCCTTGCAAATGCATGTAGGTGACCAAAGCTGACCTTGCCGAAAAATAGGTCAAGAGGTCAATGTCTACTCACTAGCTATACTCTAAGAAGAGGCACTTCTCTAGTATAGTTTCAATACAAAACCATTTTTCCTTTTGGAGGCAAGGTCATGTCACATGCAAAATAAACCAGAGTACCATTTGTCCTGTAATGCAGATCTGCTACATACATTGGTAAATATGTTTGAATATGGTATTTAGCCCCAGTGCAGGGACAGCTGAAGCCCTTGGGCAATTTGCCAATTTTTCCCCTTGAAATGGCATTTTAACAGTTTTCCCCATTCAAATGCATAGGCTAGCCATATTGACATTGCCTTAAAATAGGTCAAGGTCATCACATGGTCATGATTTGTATACATGTATACACATTGTAGTTCCTTCATGCTAAGATTCACTGAAATTTTTCCAACGGTTTTGGAGAAGATTTTTGTAAGGTTTTTACCATATATGGGCATGGCGGCCATATTGGTCATGTCAGCTGGATTATTTTCACAATGGCTCCCCATTCCTACAGATGCTTCACACAAAATTTGGCTTCTATTGGCCAAGCGGTTTCAGAGATGTTTGGATATTATAGTAATATTGCACCAGGGTGGGGGCAGATGAGCCCCTGGGTCCATTGTTTTCAGAATCATCAATCAATATTCAGTGCCACTTTAATTTCCCTGCAAGATTTTTCCTTTAAAAGAAATTTTAACAGTTTTCCCCATTCAAACGCATTGGTGACCTATGTTGACCTTTCTGTAAAATACGTCAAGGTCATCACAGGGTCATGATTTATATATACATTGTAGTACTTTAGCCATAGATGCTTTATGTCAAGTTGCGATGAAATCAGTCCACCGCATGGGTATACTACGAGCTCACCTTGAGAGCCTTACGGTTCAGGTGCGCTAACAAATTCCCATAAAGCCTCAACAGAATTGTTTTTTGTTATTTTTGCATAGTAGTATTTAAACTACCATTGAGTAGACTTGTTCATGAACAGTGTGGATTTGATACCTAACTGTCCCGACGGTAACGGTCCCGACGTGACCTGATGTGTTCACTGAGTACATAAAACAAAGATGTTTGATTCTTGTATTTAATTAGGAGGATGGCCCCTACGGTCAAGCCTGTGGGATGTCCAACATCGAAAATTCTAAGAAGAACAGAAAGAAGCTACAATCCACATGGTTGAGAAAGAAGGGAAAGGAGCAGGTCCACAGTGACAACCAAACCTTTGGTAATTTTTTGTGTATATTTCTAAAAAAAAATAAAAAATAAAAAAAATGGCAAAGTTTCAAAACAAGCTGAACAGATTTATGGCAAAAATGAATCAACATTACTGATAATGGCATAATATTTCTTTTTTTTTTTTTTTTTTTTGATTCAGTTTTACGTCCCTTTCAAGCTTTTTCACTCATATCGAGACGAATCAATCGGTAGGTGGGGCGAAAACCGGAGTACCCGGGGAAAAACCACCTGACACACCCGCAAGCAGAACATGGCTTGTCTCACATATGAATTCGTGCCCCGTGCGAGGCGCGAACCCACATTGGATAATGGCATAATGCCAATAGTTTTCATTTTTAAAAGTAACTTACAAGTTATATAAAAGTAATAGAGGATGATAAAAATGAAATTTTGTATTTTCAAAAGAACATGAAATATGATGATCAAATTCATCTTTGATGATAGTAACATAGCCATAAAAAAGATTTTCTACTAATACAAAAATAAGGAGGGTTCGTAAATAAATAAATGAAAAATATTGGCCTAAAATTTTATTTTCTGATAAGGTTCTACATGTATAGCTAGAGGTAGTGAACAGTAAATGAAGGTCAACATTAACATCATTTTTGGTTTTACATCTCATCAATAGCAAGGTCAATTTGTGATACCAACAGAACATACTTCATACATGTGAATTATATACATGAGCCACTGCATCTAAAAATAAACAATTTGTATATGCAAAACGCCACAGATCAGCTGTGCAGTAACTGCACAGCTACTGCACAGCTGATCAGCGCCTTTGTTTTCGCTACATGGTATTCCTTCTCTACTAATACCCCAAATTTCAAGATTCTAGCTTTCTTCTGTTACTGTACTGTATGTGCAGGTTTGTATCAGAACTGGTCGAAACCCCAGACTGTTGGTTTTTTCTTGCTAAGGCTATATACAAGACAAAAACATTAAAAAATATTTACAAAACATCTTTTTTAAAAAATCTTAAGTATACTGCGTCTGTGAAGGATATAATGCTAAATTGTATGGTTTAGTAGTTTATTTCAAAAATGCTTTAAACCTTTAAAATCACAAATCACTTCCTGTTTAAATTAGATAACAATATCATAAGACTTACTTGTAAACACAAAAAAGCTCATTTGAAAATACAGGATGTGTGTGTATCAAATTTATATCAATTTGATAGAATTATACGAGTATACTGTCTACATTTGTTGTTTGTCGCAATGCATTTCAAACTTGTCATATATACATAAAAAATTGATGAATAGCTGATATTCTTGACAACATTTTACCTTACAAATTTATCAAGAAAAAGAATACTGGCTCAAAACTTATTTTTACACTTAATCACAAAAGAAATGCAGCACTTAGTCGAACTTGGATCATATATATATACTTGCTTGGTATGCCAGTAAATGGAGGATTTAGGAAGTAGTGTAAATTGAACTTGCAGGTTATGAAATCATTAAATGTGGTTCATGTTTTTGTGTATCACCCATAAAATCTTCATATAGCCATGACTTGGGTAAGAAGCCAGTGAATCTCTCAACTTATTAGTTGAATCAGCCGTTTCTGATTTTCAAGAGTTTAATCAAGTGCTGCGTTTCTGTGGTTAAGTGCATATCAAAAGAATGTTTGCTAATTTATTCTTTTTGTTTTAGGTTTCTTATACATGGTTGAGAATCCTGGTGAATAGCAGTTTCAAGATATACAGATGCCCATGCATCCTGGATCTCTTGATATCAATGATCTAATAGTAACCAGAAAAGCATCAACCAACCACTTCACCAATGAATGTGGTGGCTGTAATGTCAATATCAACCCACTGCAAATTGTAGTGACTTTACATACATGTGCAAAGATATTTTGCAGTATGCAACAACTCTGACAAACATACTAGCCTAAAACTGTGCCAAAATGGTCTGACCACTTAAATCTGACAGTATTTACTGAAAACCTAAAATATGTACACACAGATCAGACTCTTGGAATTTGGGCGCCAAAATGGTCTGACCGCTTAAATCTGACAGTATTTACTGAAAACCTAAAATGTGTACACACAGATCAGACTCTTGGAATTTGGGCATAAAGCAACAAACCAAATAATGTTTGCCAGTCATAAGTTGTTTAATGTTAGTTACTGTTATGCTGCCAACATTTTTTTTTTACAATAATTCGTTCACTGACAATGTATTATCATAAAACTTTCAGTATTTTTCTTTTCAATGTGCAATTTCTCAGTTTGAGAATTATATTTTTTTACCAAGACATGAAAGTTTTATAATAATTTTATTTACCAAGACATGAAAGTTGTACAATAAGGCCAGACTTGTTTTATCATCTGCTTTACAGATCCTCCGATCCAATTTTTTCCGAAATTTAACTAAAACTAAACTGATTGTTTTTATTTATTTTCTCCTTCCTACGTACTGTAACAAATTAGTCAAAACTTAGTCTTAGCTTCTGAAGGAACTACAAGCTACAGTTGTACCACTGTTTATCAAATTTATCTCTGAAGGTGCAATATGATCCAAAGATCAAAGGACTGCCATAATGATTTGGTTATCTCTGCAGGGGGTAATAAACAGACCACTATTGAAAGTATAATAACTGTAGTACCAAGACTTCTTGCATTTTGCAAAAAATTTTGTAAACCGGATTATATAAAAAGCCTGGCCTAAATCCATCTAAAACAGCCTGATCAAATGTATACAGCTCTTCTCATTTTACAGCTCCAGAGAAGGAAGAATCCAAAGATTACAAGGAGATAGGTAATGTATTGAGAAGGTTTGTTAAAAAAGAAAACACCAGTGATATTTCCCCCAGTGGTCCATATGCCAAATCGGCAATTAAACTGGGGCTCAGCAATACCAGAAGGGAAAGGTTAAATCTTTATGTAACGTGGCGTGAAAACAGGGGGAATGTAAAAATTAGTGATGAAGTTTTCACAATTGTAAGTAATGACAATTTTATAAAGAAAACTGTATTGGGTAAGAGAAAAAACTTTGATCATAACACATCAGACGAATCATCCACCTGCACATCTCCTGTTTTCACTGCCGCATCTGACTATAAAGAAACTAAGAAACAGACAAAAAAAGAAACTTTAAATCAAATGGTGTTCACAGGACATTCCCCTAGTAACAAGAAAGAAATAAAAGTAAGTAAAAAAGAAGAAACAGAACCTAAAGATGTGTTCATTGGTAAGCCAAAACCTGTTAAAAGAATGAAAAAGGTACACTGCATTTGTGAATCTAACAGATATAATTGGTGGCACAGAGGTGACATGATTCAGTGTTGTCAGTGTTTAGTTTGGTTTCATTACCAATGTTTAGGTCTTAAAAAACTTGCACATCATGAAGATGATAGTTTCATTTTTGAGTGTGGTTTGGAACAATGCCCTTCAAACATTTTCAGACAAGGTCCAAAACTAAATAAGAAATTAAACTGTGACATTCATCCTGAAAAAAGCAAATTTTCAGAAAAAAAATTAGAAGATGAGAATGAATTAAATAAGGAACAATTTTTATCTGGACTAAACCTAACAAGAGTAGTCAATTCCTGTGAAAAATTTAGTAACACATGCCTTGACGGGCAAACTACAACGTCTAGTGTAGAGCCCAATATTATTTCTGAACAAATCAAAGATAAAAAAAATCGCTTGCGTTTAAAACGTAAAACTGTATGTGACAATGTCCACATGTCACAAAATGATGAGCAAGTAAGGGACAAAAAATCAGAATTAAGTGGCACCACCAAAGGTGATGTTTCTCCATTAAATACTGGTTCTGGTATACAGAATGAGAGTTCAGAGGGCGTTGCGACTCCCAAGAAAATGAAACAAACAGACAATTCATACACTAAAGCTAAACAACATTCAACCAAGCCACTTAATACTGACAGCAATGAAATCAAATTCAACGCTGCTATTAGCACAGTTCAAAGAAGAAATGAGGATGAAAATACCTCTACTGACAAATCTGAATCACTCCATGATGCAAATTTTGTAGATTTTATACATGAAAGTACCAATGAAGACAACAATATAGTAAGAAATGCATATTCCCAATCTGGTTTAGATTGCTTTGCATCAAACACAGGGTCAATTTCTGAAGAGAATGGTGGTGATATGATGGAACATTCCAGTCCAGTTAAAAACTTAAATGATCAGAGTCAAATCAGTTTTGAGACCAATGTTGAACTAAATTCTATTCCAGTTAAAGCAGATGCCGAAATGGATATTTCACCTAACAGTGTGCATGCTGAATCTTCAGGCAAACAAGAAACAGTCATGAGTTCAGATCAAATTATACTTAATATTGATAGCGATAGTTTAGATGAGCAACAATTAAATGCTGTAAAAATTTTCAGAAACATTCTTAATGACTGTCACGACCTTGTAGAAGAATGTGACAAGCTTACAGATATCAAAAATAAAGATATAAAGAAAAAGACATTATTTTTACAAGAAATGCTTACTCAAAATCTGGAGAAACTTGATGCATTTAATTGTTGTGCTTTGGGCATTCTTAGATCGGAACGGAAATATCTAGTAAATATGATAACTAGGCGATTGAATAAATTAGATGCCCTTAAACAGGTTGTAAATTCTGAAGAAGATCTTAGTTCTGAATCGATTTTGAATTCTGATATTGACATTCATGTTGAAAATTTGACAATTAACACTGATGATGTTAAGGATCATACCTCAGGAGAGACGGTTCGTTCTGATAAAGATTTAGACTGTAAAATTTCAAATTTAGAAGCAGATTCAGACTCTGATCAGAAAGTGAAAATCGGCTTCAGCAAGGAATCAATTTCTTCAGTTTTAGGTTGTCAAATTCCAGAATCTGATTTTTTCACAGCCGAGATAAAAAGTACTGCCAAATTTGAGTTACAAACTGGTGTTTTTGATGCTTTGTATAAAGACAGGAAAAATCGATGCTTTAAAAGGGGATCTTGGCAGAAATATTTTGTTGATGGCTTGAAGCAATCTAATCCATATTGTGTGTTTTCATTTCAGCATCACCAAATAAGTATAGCAGAAAATAGATCACTTAAAGCTGGCTGCAAAACATTTTATACACATGCAAAATGCATATTTGAGGGATGTCCTGTGAATGTTAACATTGATATGTTTAACAAAACTGTTGCTTATGTTAAGTATAAGGGGAATGTAAGGCATAAACTTGATGAACAACATGCAAGACATATTCGGGGTGAAGAAAGGGAAAAGTTAAAGAATCAGTTTAAAGAAGGGATTAAGCCATTGAAAAAGTATTTAGATACCATGGATAAAACTTCGGCAGAATTACTGGTTGCAGGGAATTTAGATGGTATTGGTAAAAATTCTAGAGTGTACAGTCAGATTGCATGTGAATCTAGACAAGAGGGTCGAAAACATGATGATACTTTGCAAAGTTTGTTGTATCAACAAGAAGATATGAAAAAAAATGGTGCCATAGGATTTATACAAAAAATATGTGCTAAACCTTTATATTTGTATTACTGGTCAGAGGCAGGTCTGATATTATACCATGAAAAAGCAAGTACTAATACTTTATTTTGGGATGCAACTGGTAGTGTTTGCCGTCGAACTGATGATGGAAAACAAATGCTCTACTATGAACTAGCATTAAAACATCCCGTCAAAGGTAAAATGGGTATACCAGTTACTTCCATGTTAAGTTCGGACCAAAGTCTGCCCACTATTTGCGATTGGATACGAAATTTTAGGCACGGAGAAAAAAAATTATTTGGCTTTTCAAAGGTAACTATTCCAAAAATGATAATCAGCGATCAATCAATGGTTTTTATCTTGGCTGCTTTGCAAGAATTTAATAATGAAGATATGGGAGGTTTTTTGGCAAGATGTTGGAAAATTGCAAATGGGACAGCCAGTGCTGATGAAAGTAAGAAAACATTAGTTCATCTGTGTGCATCACATTTCATGAACAGTTGCAAGAAATTTATTTTGAAGAAAATTGGAAAGAAAAACAAAGTTTCATATATGTATATGATAGGCCTGCTAATGAACTGTAAAACAATGAAGGATGCACAAGAGCTTTTACAAGATATTTATACTGCACTGCTTTCCCCAACCATAAATGACTTGAGTACTGAAAATATTGACCGTTTATATAGAAAAATAAATGCGTTTGAACCCTCTGCAGAATCAGAATTTGAATTTCTAGATGGTCAAGATACTGAGGAAAAGAACATTAATCCAAACATTTTTACAGAGGAAGAATACCAATCTGTTGGCACTAGATCAAAATTTCGTGAATGGAGTAACAATATTTCTGCCGAAGTTTTAGATGCAATTGAAAAAATGCCAGATGTAAAGCCTGCCACTAATGCCTTGTACAGTCCAGAGTTTCATCAATACTTAAAAACAAAGTTAATGCCAATTTTTCCTCTTTGGTCTATAATGCTTATACCAGAACAAGATCAGGACTCTGCTGTGGTAAAAACAAATAGCACAATTGAAAACCGCTTCAGAATTCTGAAATATATTGGTTTAAATGGTCGATCTCAGCACAGGATTGATGAATTCACTGATGCCTTGTACCACCAAACAGTGGGTGTGCAGAAATTAAGTTGTTTGGAAAGTCTTAAACATAGATCAACTCCTAAATTTACAAGGAGAAAAATTTCAAAGCATGTGAAAAAGATTACTCAAGAGACCACTGAAAAATGGAATAAACCAAAGCAGCAGTCCATAAATCTGAAGGATAAGCATGGCAAATACCAGAAAAAACCTTACAAAGAAATTCATATTGAAACACCTTATTCAAAACAAAATCATTTTCAAGCTGAAGTTGTAACTTCTGACTTTTCAGACTATGATTCTAAAAGTCACGACACAGACAGTCAAAATTTTAGTGAAGAGGACTCTAGACTTAACCCATCCTCAATTTCTGGTCTTTGTTTGCTTAAAAATTTTGGAAATACATGTTGGTTCAATTCAATGACTCAAGGCATTGTGGCAAGCAAATTTTCAAAACGAATGATCGAAAAGTTGCAGAGTAATAAAACCATTGTAATACCTGATCAAAATGAAGTCATGGACCTGGCCATCAAAGCAATGGTAGATTTATTCACTTATATGCAATCAAAAGAAGGTCAGGGTTCAAAAGTTCCACCATATATTTTACAACCAGCTCTTCGGAAGGTTGTAGCAGCTGTACCAGAATTTACACAGCAACGTCAGCAAGATGTTCATGAGTTTAATACACACATTGTTAGTGCAATGTCAGAAATGCTGAATGAAAAAGTAAAATATACTTCAACTGAAATTTGCAACTCCTGTAAGAAAACTACTATACAGGAATTAAGTGACAGTCAATCTTTATTCTTTCCTGTCATTCCAGAAGTAGGTAGTATATCAGTACAAACTTTGGCAGATAACATTCTTCTGAATGAAACAAGAACAAAACTGTGTTCAAATTGTAAAAAAGACCAGGTCCATGACTTAAAAAGATCATTCACACATCTTCCTAGAACACTATTCATAATTCTAAGTAGGTATCAGTCAACAGATAACGGTGAATTACAAAAAGTGCACAATGACATTTTGGTAAATGATGAAATAAATATAAATTTTCAACAAAGTTCAGCAACATATCAGCTAAAAAGTGCAGTTTGCCATATTGGCGAATCAATAAACAATGGGCACTATACAACTGTAGTAAAGCAAGGCAAAAATTATATATGCTGTGATGATTTAGAAATCACTTTGACAGACCGTGAGTACATGCTTGACACTGCCTACATAGTTATCTATGACAGAAAAGAAAGTTCAACACCTGACTTTATGAAACCATTATTGGAATCTTTTTCAAAAACCACAGCTATGTCAAACATCAATAAAGATTCCAGGCTAAAATGTTTGACTGAAACTAAGAAGACAATATTCCAAACACTGAACACTGCAGGTTACACAAAATCTGTAGCAGATGACATTATGACTCATTTTGTTCCATTCATTGAAACTAAATGGAATCTCAGCCTAGATGATTTATCATTAGAATCATTTTATGAATTTTTTCTGAACTTCTTACTAAATGACAAGTCAACAGGAAGCATGTTATTAGCAGAATATTTTGAGCTTTGTAGTAAGCATGTTTGGAATTGTCAGGCATGTGCACTGCTTGATGTTGAAACGGGTAACAAACTGGTTTTAAGTCTGAAAGAATTTGATTCAGAACAAATCAAACACAGTCTAAAACAAATTCAGGGCAAGAGGGTGCTGAGACAATGCAAGTGCAAAAATATCTCAAGGCAAACTTTTTTGACATCATTGCCTAGTACATTTGCAGTTGTGGTAAAAGATTGCAGTTCACTGTCGACAGCAACTTTACATGAAAAAATAGATGTTTCAAATATTTTACCAAGTATAATATCAGATAGTGCTTCTTATCAGGTAAGGGAGATTGTCTGCCAAAAAGATGACAATTTCCAGGCTGTCAATATATCATCTGCCACTTTTAAAGCTAGTTCTACACAGTCATTGATTCAAGTACATGAAATGGATGAAGTATTTCTGTTTTATGAAAAAGAGGTCAGTAATGATTACTTTCAGAAAAATGTAGGACCACTATGCAAGGATCTATCTTTTTATGCTGAAGGGCAGATGTTGTTGCCGAGAGATGTAAAATTCCCCTCTGTAACTGACCATCAAACACGTACAAAAAGCAATGTAAAAATAAACAAGAAGTTCATGAATACTATCTGCAACAGTTGTGGCTGGTTGACATCCGATAACATTAATGTGTATTTTCAACTGTTACTGACAGAATATTCTAAAAATTCAATACATATTGTTGACAGTTGTTGGTTTAGCCAGATTCTTTTAAGGCATAGCAATCCACTTGTTCCAGAATGGCTCATTTATCAAACTGAAAGCAAACTGTCATGGTTCGATTA
The DNA here is from genome assembly GCA_964017185.1 of Rugalucina vietnamica. Lineage (NCBI taxonomy): Eukaryota > Metazoa > Mollusca > Bivalvia > Lucinida > Lucinidae > Rugalucina > Rugalucina vietnamica. Next base: position 56,517,149 of record OZ024878.1, read on the forward strand.
TGACATAATTCTAGTTCCAATAAATGAAAACAACCGTCATTGGACTCTTGTAGCAATCAAAATAAAAGAAAAAAGTATTATATATTGTGACTCCTACAGTTCAAATAAAAATGCTTATCCAGTCTGCTTCCAAATTTTAAGATATTTGTACCATGAGAGTTTGCTGCACAAAGGGAATTGGCTTGACATAGGAGAATGGTCAGTTTCATTATTCAACAATCAAAAAGCTTTTCCATATCAGACAGATGGTAGCAGTTGTGGTGTTTATGTATGTGCTACAGCCCGATCAATCATTTCACAAAGAACACTTCCTGCAGAAACAAATTTGCCTACATATAGGAAGTTGATTGCCAGTGAGATATCTTCTGGAAACCTTCAAAATCTAAATCTTGAAGAAACACACAATTAGTGTGGAAATGAAAATTTACATGTATGTGTACATGTATTCATGAAACAGCTGTAGTGTTATTTCTGCCAAAAGTCATTTGGGGATTTACAATGCAACATTTGAATTTTCAGCTAATGCTTCATCCATTCCAATGTACTGTGTACTGTGTTATCTTTTGACTGATAAATCAATTTCAACTTTGCACTACTTTCAACTTTATTTGTTCTTTCATATGGAAGGCCAGGACGACATGCTAATGGCTATTTGCTAAATGCTAATTGCTAAATGTGTATTTCAAAATAATAAATTGTAACTAAGAATTTTGAAAACAGCCGATAAAGGATATTGAGAATATTCATAATTTTACACTAAGTTGGATTAATTAGCAATATAAAAACATATTGATATGTATAAGCATAGTCAATCAAATTTGCAATCAGCATTTAGCAATTAGCATTTATAATGCAGACAACTCAAATGCAGACAAACTCATCAGTGTGGTCTTTATTTTTTTCACCTTTTCATCCCGTTAGTTATCGTAACTAAACAAAAACATGATATGCCACAAACATGACAAAATTTGCAATTATGAATTTATGATGTGGTAGTAATGTTAGCTATGCGCATTTACCAAAATACAATAAGCATTTAGAAATTAGCAAATAGCATGTCGCCCCAGCCTTCCATAAGTTTCAACTTTATTTGTTCTTTCTCAGTTTAAATTGTTCTTTCTCAGTTTAAATTATGAATACAAAATCAAATATATAAAGCAATTAACATGTAGCCCCAGTCTTCCATACCATACATATACAAAAAGTTTTAGTTAAGTAATACATGTAATTATTGCAGATTGAAACATGCATAAAATAATCCATCACATTGCTGCGTACGTCACAATTGATTGAGGTTTAATCAAGTGCAAACCAATGCTGCTAACGTTAGGTTAATGCAACGGTAGGCACTTTGATTTCCTCTGCTTTGTTTCTGTACAACGCTTATTGAAAATATACTCTATTAAAAAATTAGTTTTCAGACACAGTTAAACTGAATGAAGCTGCCGCGTACAAGACAAATAGTTGGAGGTTTCAATCCATGGCCAACCAATGCTGCTAACGTTAGGTTAATGCAACGGAAAGCTATGTGATTTCCTCTGCTTTGTTTCTGTACTACGCTATTTACAACTTCATTAAACAATATTTGAATTAAATGCAAGACAGTCTACTTTAACAGACCTTCTCACACTGACACAATTGCCAATTCTTAATATTTTCTATGGTGGGACCAATGGTTTTGAAACCGCTCACCTGAAACCTTTTCATGTCACCTGAGCCAAAGGCTCATAGGTGAGCTTATAGGATAGGCAAGTACCTGGCTTTGAAGCATTAAGGCTGATTGCTTTCACATTAATCATACAGCATCTTAACTGGTCAAAATAAGTTTGGCCATAAACTTTATATTAAAGCTGTAGCTGTAAACTCAGGGTGAGCATCACGGCCCATGGTCCACTAGGTTTAAGCATTTTCCTTCTCAGGTAAGCTGAAATATCGTAAAACGCACTTTTATCAAATTAGAGTTCTTGGAAGTTTATGATCATATATGCAAGACCTGTCAACAACAGGTCAAAATAGATTCACAGTTTGTGTACAATTACAGAAAAGACATTTGACCTGATTATTATGAGCAGGTCAAAAAGACAAGCCTTTTTCCTCTTGTCTGATTATGGTTATTCGCAGATTTTTTGCAAATGTTTAAATCCAGATTGAATATTTTCTTCGAACAATTGAACATTTCAAAAATCGTTTGACAAATAAAAAAGGTTCTGGTCCAAAACACTTTTGAATAGGGGTTTTCTTAAAGCCTAATGGGGACTAGCTGCTCACTCGGCTTATGATATGTTTTGTTGGTATAAGTACCTAAGTGTCATTTTATTTTTTTCCCACCCCTCAGTTTATGGAGTGGGAATTTCTTTCTGATTGCGTCATTTCCTGATCATTGCCTACTAGTACCTTTCTGTACGAATGTATTTAAGTAAAAAGATTTGATGAAAAGTACACATTTTCATGATCATGGTTTATCTCCCTTTGTAAAATCCCTATTCAAAATTTATTTTGGCCATTAACAGTTATGTGCTGGCCGCTTTTCAAACTTTTTGCAGTCCTTTTAGGACAAACTAAGATCAAGATTTTGACATGAAATTAATTTTCTTATCATCCTCCACTGAAAAATTTTCTGCGAAAAACAATTATTAAGGGCATGTTTTAAAACTTAAATTTATAAATTAAATAACAGCTGGTATAATTTCAACTGTATTTTCTGAGACATAATTACGCAAACAGAGACCTTTAAAACTAAGGTCATCACTTAGTATCACATAAAATATGTTTGTGCCTAGAACTATTCTTAACCTCAGAAGTAGGTCTGCAAAAGACCCTTTAGCTATAATTAATACAAGTTTAAGATTTACACGTCAACCTCTTTATAACACTGCCGGTATTCATTACAGCAATGTTTTGAATATTCAAACAATGTTGGACTAGGAATGTGTCTGTCTGACTCGGACATAATATATTACACCACTTAATACTAGAAACTGGTAATACCCAATACCCATTACCCAAGTGGTCTGTTGACCAAAATATTATTGACCTGTTCCAAATTACCAGCCTTTCAAGTCCCTCTTTCAATGCAAGGCGTTTCTGAGGTGTGCATTTTTTAATAAGGTAAATTCTTTAACAGTTCTTTTTGACCCATTGAAAATATAGGTCAACTCCCCTGGCCCCAAAATTTTCACTTGTCAATGTTTAAGATGATAATAACATTGATTTGATGAAAGTTATGCAGTCAGGGGGGAAATCAGCTGGACTTGAAAAGATTTTGTTGCAAATGATCCATGAAATAACATGTGGTAAACTTCTAGGTAAATATTTTCTTTTTTCTGTATTGTCTTTTGTTTTGATCTTTTGTCTTTTGTTTTGTATTGTCTTTTGTTTTGATCTTGTGTTTTTGGTTATGGACTTTTGGTTATCGACTTTGTGTGTTATCATTAAATTAAGCTTAAATTAAATATGCACTAGTCATTTGCATATGCCTCGATGTTGGCAAATTTTAAAGATTTTAGTGAGATCTTTTTGCAAAATAACCCCTGCATTTGTAACCAACGCCCCCTACCTGGTACCAGGCCTGGGGATAGCGGGGTCTTTGACTATATGCAGCAAACCCCTGCTACACTTATAAGCAGAAGCACTGTATGGAGTCATTTAGTAAAATTTCGGCTTATTTCCCCAGCAGTCTGTTAAGTTTCCATGACTGTAACAAATTAGTCAAAACTTAGTCTTAGCTTCTGAAGGAACTACAAGCTACAGTTGTACCACTGTTTATCAAATTTATCTCTGAAGGTGCAATATGATCCAAAGATCAAAGGACTGCCATAATGATTTGGTTATCTCTGCAGGGGGTAATAAACAGACCACTATTTGGTTATCTCTGCAGGGGGTAATAAACAGACCACTATTGAAAGTATAATAACTGTAGTACCAAGACAATACAAAGGTGAAAAGTTGAAAACCCTACTCATTTCCACAGCTAGCCCACCCTGCCAAGGGGTCGGTTGGGGGGGGGGGGCTGGTTACAAACGACTCAAGCTGCTCTGTGGGCGCTCATAAAGAATATCAAAATGTATTGGTTTCAAAATTCCCCGAGTTCCCTAATTTAACTTTACATATTCTCAACAAGTAAAATGTGTGGGTCCTGAAGTATGTATTCACTTTAATTGTATACAAAGGAAAAAACAGCCATGTTCTTTGTTGCATCAAAAAGAAAAAAAAAACAGTGTTGATATCATCATTAAAGCAACATCATCTTTTTATCTTCTTTTTACTTTCAGTGGCTATTCTAGGCAGAAAGGCAGGAACAGGAGTAATTTCAAACAAGCCAGAAACCAAGCCAACAATGTGGTGCTAATAAATGGAACTCAGACACTTTTAAAATATTTTTGAAACTTGATATGGATTTTTCCATGGAGTTTTAATTTAGGGGGTCAATACCCCACTGCTGGTAACTGCAAATGGACTCTAGTACTGACAATACATGTACTATTGAGAAATCAGGGAACATTTGGGCTGTGGCAAGATAAAATGGACAAAAAGTGTTTCCTGGGTGTCAATTTTTCAACTTGTTCAAATCATCATCTCTTTAGCACTATGTTATAGCCTAATCACTGCCATAACCAGAAATGGTAATGAGAAGATAACTTTTTGCCATATTTGCTGACAGTGTCTTTTTTTCGAGATGAACCCCTGAAAACTCTTCGGACGCTACAACCACCTTTTAAAGCCAATAACTGAAAGAATGAAAACTGTGTTGTTTGTCTTTTCATGTTTTATTGTAAGTTTAGTCCTTCATCCAAAAAACAAACATGGACCAAAGTTGCTTTGAATTTGCTTATGTATTTAATTTCCACATCTTTTGAAGTACTGCATCAAAGTAACATTTTTTATAGGTTTTTTCAGGTTAGTTCTGAGAGATGTGAATGGAAACATCTGTCTTACTCAAGGATGTGTTTTTGGTATTGTTTTCTCTGACATACAACCCAAACCTTTCCAAAAGATATTGGGCAATTTTTTTTGTAAAGCATTACAGTCAGCTCTTCGGATGATACAAATGCTCTTCGGACGATACACAATGCTCTTCGGATGATACACAATGCTCTTCGGATGATACAGCTTTTGAATCAATTTCATGTTTTTTTCATAATTTACACCATAAAGCTACTTGATAGATATCTTACATTATTATAAAAGCTTCTTTTTTCCATTTTAATCTCCTTTAAAATTGTAAGTGAACTCTTCGGACGATACATAGAACTCTTCGGATGATACGATTCAAGAGCTGTATCGTCCGAAGAGTACTATGTATCGTCCGAAGAGCTCTTCGGATGATACAAACCCAAGAATAATATAGATTTTAATACATGCATCAATTATTTAAATAAAACCAAAGCATAACAATGATGACTCATATGTTTCCTAATTCATCACTGCATATTAATTTTATATGAATTTTATATGTGTGTCCTAAAAATGAACTTAGAAAGCGGAATTTCTAAAAATCATTTTTTTCAAAGTTCAGCATATTATGATAGAAGATTTTTGGCTTACAAATCATCACATCTTAATTTATGAAAAGCTTAGGTAAAAAAACAAAATACAGAAACAGAGAACAAAATCACAGACCAACATTTTGTGAAAAGCACTCTTCGGATGATACAAAAATTTGTTTCGGACACATATCGGCAACAATGTTTTCCGAAGGTTTACGCAGAGCAAAAAAAATTCCTTGTGTTCTTATACTGTTTTTCATCTACCATTAAAAAAAGGTAATATGTACTGTTTATAACTTTGTGCGTAAGAGAAAATAGCCACTCTTCGGATGATACAGGCCGTTTCGGACACCCTAAAAAATAGCATATAAAAAGTGATATCAATTTTCCTCTTAGTAGTCAGCTTTCCAAAGCCTAAAGTATAAAAAAGACATGTCATGACTATTACATACCACAGTTTCAATTACACAATTCATATATTTGGTATTTTTATAATGGTTTATAAAAAGCTATCAAATTTTGAAAATCTTTTTGTAACATCCGACCACAAATGTTCAAATGTTTGTCATACGAGCATCAGTTGCCATAAAATTATGAACAATATATCAAAACAAACATCAGTAATATCTCCAGGTTATAAAGCTATATATATGCTGCTTTGGTGCTAGATAAGGGTTAAAAAATGCAAATGAAATTTGTTGAAAATATACAGGAAACATTGTACACTCAAAATTTAGCCATTTTAAGGCATTTATTTCGATATTTCATCGCAGTCACTAAATCAAAATTATTGGATTTGTCTTTCCAGTATGCTACCACCATGTACCACTATCTGAGGCATAAACCGTCTCTATATCTCTAAGCATTGTTTTTGTACATATGAAAAGGTTGACATGACCATTTTATCTTGCCACAGCCCATTTACATGTACTTCAGGAAAAAGTTCTTGAGAATTGATGATGTCCCCTTTATTGACCCTGCTTGATTTAGGTGCTTTAACTGGGATTTTTAAATCAATTTTATCAATTCAGTTTTACTCTAAAAGTATATCAAAGAAACATATACTCAACTGGACCTTATAATAACAAGATGTGCCCTTTTTGTGTACATATGTATGTGTTTTAGCCTTTTTATGTATACATGTTTGACATGTTTAATATATGTACAATATAGTTTGTAAACTTTTTAATTCAAAATATATTTCTATGAAAAATCTGACATGTATTTTTGTTCTTCAATATACCATAAATGTATTTGCATTCCATTTTTTTTTTCAGAATCATTAATATGCAGTCCTACTGCCCATTTCCTGCAAGACTCACTTTAAATGACATTTTTAAAATTTTCCCCATAAATATGCATTGGTGACCTATGTTGACCTTGCTGTAAAGAAGATCAAGGTCATTACAGGGTCATGATTTAAATACACATTGTAGTACTTGAGTCATCAATACTTCATGCCAAGTTTGATTGAAATCTGTCGCCCGGTTCCGGAGAAGATTTTTGAAGGGTTTTACCATATATGGGCATGGTGTCCATCTTGGTCATGTGAGCCGGATTATTTATATATACATTGGTTACCCCTTCCTATTGATGCTTCACATAAAATTTGGCTTTCATTGGCCAAGCGGTTTCAGAGGAGATGTTTGAATATTATGGTAGTATACATGTATATTGCCCCGGGGTTGTGGCATATGAGCCCCTGGGGTCCAATTTTTTTCAGAATAATTAATATTCAGTCCTACTGCCCATTTCCTGCAAGACTTTCACTTTAAATGACATTTTAAAAGTTTTCCCCATTCAAATGCATTGGCAACCTGTTGACTTTTCCGTAAAATAGGTCAAGGTCTTCACAGGGTCATGATTTATATACACATTGTAGTGCTTGAGCCATCTTCATGCCAAGTTTCTTTGAAATCGGTCCACCTGCTCTGGAGAAGAAGATTTTTGAAGGGTTTTTACCATACATGGGCATGCCGGCCATCTTGGTCATGTGACCTGGATTTCTTATAGATGCTTCATGTACAATTTGGCTTTGGTTGGCCAAGCGGTTTCAGAGAGATCTTTGAAAATGATGGATGGACGGATGGGTGCCTGCCTATCCTAGAAGCTCACCTCAGGTGAGCTAAAAAAAATATGTCCACTTTGCAGGTGTTAAAATCCTAATATTTAAGTCATATGATAAAAAGAATCCTGTTTTAAAGGTCATACGATCAAACGAATCTTACACTCAAGTTCCATATATCAAATGACCATGAGTGTATGATCCTCTATATATTTAAAAAATGAATTTCATTTTTCTGATGTTCATGGAGCTATGAACCACAGTGGGTCGCGTCAAAGGGGTTCATGTTCAAGCTTTGCTAGCAAAAGGGTTCATCATGTAAGCTTTGCTAGCGACCCACTGCCGTTCACAGCTCCATGAACATCAGAAAAATTAAACTCATTTCTTCATTCACTCATATTTACATTCATTTCTCTTTATCGCTTTTTTTTTCATAAACATGATAAAGGCGATCATATTTACTAGTAGATAGATAATCTATACACAGTGTTTAAATACAAACAGCGGAACGGCGTCAACGTTTACCACGTCCCATCAAATTGGCAAGAGCATTGTTTTTTTTTAAATCAAGTGTGACGTTGTGTGACACTACGATGGATGTATGAACACAGAATGTATATATATATACACAAGCACTTCCTTACGCATAAAACTGTTTTAGGTTGAAAAATGCCGCTGAGGTTGATATCGCAACTGCATCCGGAAAAATATAGGTAAAGGGCAACGGATGTCAAGGTGCGTGCTTGAAGGGTATGTCAAGGACAATGGCTGTGCAAGGCTTTAACACTCACAGCTATCCCTGATGCAGAGAAAACTATAGTAATCTTCAACGTAACTAATTGTTGATGAATGGACAGAAATTTTTGACTCCTATATCGCCACCTGCTGCAAGTGCGATAAATATTCAGAATAGATTTTTCCTTTTGTGTTTGTATTGAATATAATTCAATAAGTCAACAAAATTGACATTTAAATGAAAAAGAATCCCTAAGCCTTGGCCTAAGGAAGCCTAAAAATAAGCTGTCACCAGAAAACCTGATATCTGCCTATGTGAAAACAAAAGCACAGAACAGCAGTGCAGCAACTGAATGAACTGATCAGCGCCTTTGTTTTCGCTACACTGATATTACAATCCAACTCCTTCTTATATATCCGAAATATCAAACTTCTTGCCTTTTTCTAAGACTGTATGGGGCGGTTTATGTTTGACTTGGTCGGAAATCCAAAAGACCAAATTTCTAGTGTAACGGCTCAAATTTATGGCAACATGCCTTAACGAAGTCTAATCTGTAACAAACCCTAGAAGTGTATGTTGTATAGATAATGTACAGCCAGAATTATGTTGAACCTTGTCATAAACCATGATAAGCAGACATTATAGAAATTGTCACACAAGTTCCTTTATGGCCCCACTTCTTACAGCGAAAGAAGACAAACTATGGGCAAAGTGACTGAATGGTTCTCTTTGTATTTCATAATCGGTGGCCAGGCTTAAATTTCCTACTTTTCCACAATTCAAATCAATTGCAAATTGCTCTGGTCAACCCTGAAGAGAACCAACTAAGGTGGCCAAATCTGCTGATTTAAATTGTGTACAATCAAACTTGCTTTATAAATTAATCATCACATGAAGATTGTTAGGAATCTTGATTATTTTTATGTTGACAAGTTGATATGGTAATCCCTTCACTACTTCACTAAAAAGTTAACAGTCCATCAATGAATTTATGTAGAATGTTTGCAACATTAGAAAGAACTTAGGTGTTATGTTGCCCATACTTAGTCTTCCCCGGCTGTAAATATCAATGTACAGTGCTCTTAAATTAAATTACCCACTTTCCTCGTTTCATCGCGAAAAAACTGACTGACTTAAATTCAATTTTCGCGAGGAAACTGCGCGAAATCCAAAATAAACGTGAAATTTCATCGCGAATTTTCATCGCGGAACCATCGCGAAATTTCGCTGAATTGTATGGCGAAATCTGTGTACCTGTCAGTGGAGTTGAATTTTCATGACCGGTGTTTCGCGGTGATTTGCGGCGAAAAAAAAAACGAGTGCAGAGTATTTATTTTATTAATTTTTAATTTCATTCGTATGTATTTTCATTCGTTTTCTTCTTCTTTTTCTTTTTATAATTGTATTAGTTAGTGGTTAAACACGCATCTATAATAATTTCATCAATGGTCGATTTTGTGTATTTGTCATGTTGATTTTGATGACAAGAAAGAGCTTTGCCCCAAGGAATATTAGATGACTTTGTTCGTCTTAATTGGTTAATTAGCTTGGATCTTTCAGAGATTATGTAAAATTAGTTTGATAAAGGTGATAAAGCTCTCTGGTATAATTACAGTGATTGACTAATTATTACAAAACGATTGATGTGTCTGTTCAGTTATTACAGGAAAATGTTTTTTTCCTAAATCTTACCAACTTGCCTCCACCGTATCTCTGTTGTTCCATTTTCAAACATGATTTGTATAGTACTAGATCAGCTAGCTAACCAGCACTTCGTACACCGCACCATTTCCGCGTGGAAATGTATCGTGGAATGCCGACGGGAGTATTCTGTCTTGTCTACCATCACGAAAACATGTCCGTGTAATGTATACTACCCCTTTGAACCCCACTTTTATATATAGCAAAACTGGGGTATGCAGGGATATACCTATTTTTCTTATGTCTGCTCAAAAACATAGTTTGTGGATACTCAGTTAGAACCGCCTCGGCATAGAACCGCCTCGCCGCGGCGGTTCCGTCGAGGCGGTTGAGCGGGTTCTAGACGAGGCGGTTCTAACGTTTACTAACAATCTATGTTTTGAGCAAGAACCGCCTCGCCGCGGCGGTTCTGTCGAGGCGGTTGAGCGGGTTCTAGACGAGGCGGTTCTAACGTTTACCAACAATCTATGTTTTGAGCAGAAATAAAAAAAATCGTAAAAGTTTTTCCAAGTATTTTTTTATCCAATTTTTACAGCTGAAAAAATCTTTAAATTACATGGGCAAGTTTCCGTTATGCACCGTTTTTATAAACGAGCTTTATTAAAGGGGATTTCTGCTATCTGAGAGGCATACAGTAGACCGCCAAATTTGTTGTAGTTAATATATGGGTTACACTAAATTTGGTCATTTCTCACGTGTTTATCAAGCAAAGGACTTCAATCTTTAATCTGCGATCTGTGATTTAAGAGAAAGCATATGCAAAATAGCAGCACATCATGAATAGAATGTACACGTGTACATGTATATCGGTAGTAAGTAGAATATGTTATTGGTCATGCACTGTAGTTCGCGTGGCAACAAGTTTAAACAAAGTAGCACGTGAAGTTAGTCTAAATAAAATAGCTGACGTTGCAATACATACATGTAGCAGTACGATGATGACGTTGAAATGTGTGGAAAAGTTTGCAGTTTAATATGCACTTTGTTATATGTTGTAGCTTCTAACCATGGGCATCTCTCCTATAGCCGCAGGTAAGTATGGGAACCATCAACCACCTGGAACTACTGCTCACCAACAGGAACGGAGCAAGACACAAAGAATATGAAGACACGATCTGCATCTGCACATACATGTATCCCCTTCCCCACCATAATAACCACCCGTGACGGACACTAAAGCTTTTGAACATGCACTCTGTCCTATATAAACTTAATGTTGTGAACCACTGTAGCTGCTGAGTCCTAGTCCTTAGTCCTGTAAAACTAGTTTACGCAGGCCAGTAATACATTACTGATTGTTCCAAGGCGATACTAATTGTTTTACGTGTTGGTGTTGAATTTTTGTGGTGTTTGCACCTTTTGTACGTTTACATAGTTTAAGTAAAGTTTGGGAAAACCAACAATCTGCCTAGGCGAAAACAAAGACGCAGATCAGCTTCGCGGTAGCAGCGCCTTTGTTTTCGCTACTCGGATAGTACAATTCCTCTTCTACTTGAATCCGAAATTTCAAGCTTCTAGCCTGCTTCTGTGCTTGTACAGGCCGGTTTGTGTCGGACCTGTTCGGAAACCACATTGTTGGTTTTCCCACGAGGCGGCTCATATGTTAGCCCGCAGGCCGAGAGGTTAAGAGCGCTGTTTTTTAATCTCTCGATCGTCTCACCGCTGTTTCTGGTGTGGGTTCGAGTCCCAATAGTGATTGCTCTTCATGCTACAATATCTGTTTATTCTGCCTGCCTCTCTGTTGCGCTCATTGTCTTTGGTTTTGATTGGGACTAGCCGAATGGCTAACTTGTTGGGAAAGAGATAGTAATCATGCTCTACCTGTGTCTTGTTGGGGAAATAAGGTTGGTGATGCGTTATATTTGTTCCTTTCCAGCCTGGTGTTTATGCTGGGATTCTTACTTCCCAGATGCAAACATTGCGTGCAGATTTCTCCTAAATCTTACGATGTCATAATGATGGACGTTCAATGTGTTTTTAACTGTTCGTCCGTTACAAAAGACAGCTATATTATTTAGGTCGTTACAAAATACAGTTATCCAGGGACCAATTTCAGAGCCGCCCATGTACCATAGCGATGCTCATGATGCTGTTTGGATCCTAAGCATGTAATGTTCTTAAGGTAAGATTAAACTCGTGAAATAATATAAGGAAATCACTGCAATTATACTACGAGACGTATTATTGATTTCCAAATTGCAAATTGGTATGGAGATGAACTGAAACAAACGCTTTAACTAAAAATATGAAAACATACATAATGTGCTTACCACTGCTTACAGCAAAAATACAACACCAATGCATTAAACAATAAGAACCACCACAGAAGTATCGCATTGGAACGATCAATAATATAAAATTACGTTACACCGTCTAACGGCGATTGATGGGATGGCTGACGTCACCGGTCCCGATAGCGTAATGGTTAGATTGTCCGCTTCGGGAACGGGAGGTCATGGGTTCGACTCCGGGCTGTCATGGTCATGATGGTACCAGTGGCTACCTCGCTTGGCGCTCAGCATTCTCCTGGCAAGTACTAACTAGCTTCTCGTCTCTTCAAAAAGTTAAAAAAAAAAGTCTGTAGTTTACTGTAATTCTATCATTGTAGGCTGGTGATGGTATTACCCTTACTCGGGGTTAGAACGAGGTGCGCCGATAAGTCAACGGCGGAACACTACTATATACATACGAACATGGCGCAAAGTAACGTCACGCTTGTTCACCAAGTGAAATGTTGCACAATAGAACACGTTTTTAATCATTTGCTATATAGGCGAGGTGTGTAAGAACAAGCAAATTCAGAGAATTTATGTCCCCCGCCTTAATTGTTTAGTACACAAATATATCTGACAATAATGTATATCCAAATCACATGCGTTTACTTCATGTCACAGTGTCAAACATTAATCTGAGGATTATATTCAAACCACATGCAAATCTTCAAATCATGGTCAGGACATATGTACAGTTTGAAAAGAATCAGAATAAAACTGAGGGAGGAGTTTGCACACAAGGTACACAATGTCCATTCACTTTCATTGTATAAATGCCTGAAAAACGACTAAGTTCAAATTGCGAAAAAGTGTCAAAAATTAACCTGAGGATTATATCCAAAGCACATGCATATCTTCAAAGCATCATCAAGACATCTGTAAAGTTTCAAAAGAATCTGAATTAAAAACTGAAGGAGGAGTTGCGCACACAAGGCATCCACTGTCCATTCACTTTCATTGTCAAAATACCGAAAAACGACTAAGTTCAATTTGCAAAAAAAGTGTCAAAAATTAATCTGAGGATTATATCCAAACCACATGCACATCTTCAAAGCATGATGAAGACATCTGTAAAGTTTCAAAAGAATTGGAATAAAACTGTAGGAGGAGTTGCGCACACAAGGTACCCACTGTCTATTCACTTTCATTATCAAAATGCCCGAAAAATGACTAAGTTCAAATTGCGAAAAAAGTGTCAAAAATTAATATGAGGATTATATCCAAACCACATGCACATCTTCAAAGCATGATGAAGACATCTTTAAAGTTTCAAAAGAATCGGAATAAAACTGTAGGAGGAGTTGCGCACACAAGGTACATACTCCTATAGGGGGACGGAAGGACGGACAGACGGAAGGACGGAAGGACGGACGGACGGACAGCCAAAAACTATGTGCCTCCGCTTTTCTTCGAAAAGGCGGGGGACAAAAACTGAAGGAGGAGTTGCGCACACAAGGCATCCACTGTCCATTCACTTTCATTGTCAAAATACCGAAAAACGACTAAGTTCAATTTGCAAAAAAAGTGTCAAAATTAATCTGAGGATTATATCCAAACCACATGCACATCTTCAAAGTATGATGAAGACATCTGTAAAGTTTCAAAATAATCGGAATAAAACTGTAGGAGGAGTTGCGCACACAAGGTACCCTTTGTCTATTCACTTTCATTATCAAAATGCCCGAAAAATGACTAAGTTCAAATTGCAAAAAAAGTGTCAAAAATTAATCTGAGGATTATATCCAAACCACATGCACATCTTCAAAGCATGATAAAGACATCTGTAAAGTTTCAAAAGAATTGGAATAAAACTGTAGGAGGAGTTGCGCACACAAGGTACCCACTGTCTATTCACTTTCATTATCAAAATGCCCGAAAAATGACTAAGTTCAATTTGCAAAAAAGTGTCAAAAATTAATCTGAGGATTATATCCAAACCACATGCACATCTTCAAAGCATGATGAAGACATCTGTAAAGTTTCAAAAGAATCGGAATAAAACTGTAGGAGAAGTTGCGCACACAAGGTACATACTCCTATAGGGGGACGGAAGGACAGACGGAAGGACGGACGGAAGGACGGAAAGCCAAAAACTATGTCCCTCCGCTTTTCTTCGAAAAGGCGGGGGACAATAAAACAGCATTCACACATTAGCATATAAGCCAAACGCGCACCGGGCGTGTTGATAAAAATGTAAAATTCAATATATGCCTGGAGCACGTCGGAGACACGTTAAAAGCGCGTTATACGCGTGTTTTTACGCTTGATGTATATTTGGAGCACGTTGATTTACGTCGCTGTAAGTCGCTGCGCACTCCAGGCGCGTTTGGGCTCAAAAATTTAAACATGCTTAAAAATTTTCAAGAAACTCGGCGTGTTCCGGGCGTGTGTCTTAAAAGTTTCGAATAAGTTTCACGCGCTTTGTAGGCACGTTGAGTACGCTTCGAATGCGATCGGCGCACGCTTCAGGCACGCCAGTGTACGCTACATGCGCGTTCCGAGTTCATGAGATATTGCTTCAGTAGCGGGGCCAAAACGTGTGTGAGACGCGCGTTAAACGTTTGCTGTGTGCCTGTAGCGCGTGCATAGCGTGTTTTGGACGTAACACAAACGTACTCTAAAACCTTGTATTTTTTATATGTCCGGCACACGCTTCAGTCACGCGCTACTGTGCGACTGCTAAAGCGAGTTAAAGGAACAAATTATTTTTTATACTTCCAAAATCTTCAGCGTGTTGAGATTTTTCATACGCCCGGCGCGCGTTTGGTTTATACGCTACAGTGTGAATGTTGTTTAAAAAAGATAGAAAGAAAAAGACAGTTATTATTGTTATTGGTTTTAGTGTTTTGTTGGTTCACCAATGGTTGATCAGGTTTGGTCAGTTGCTTGATATAGAAAGGTTTTGAAAGCATATTAAAGACATTTTGTCTTCGAGTATATACATGTCTGCGATATACGTTGACTGATCAAGAAGGTATCATTATTATTAAAATTCATGCAAGATTGTGGAGACCGAATGTCACCTTGACGTCGCAGTCACATAAACTATATATACATTTACTTGTGCCTGCATTTGGGTCAGAAAGCTGGGGCGGAAGGATTCTAACCTTGTCTGGATATTGTTCGGATCTCTAAAACTGCATGCATTTATGACACGGTTGGCGTCCCAGGTCGTAGTTGAAGTCTATTGGATGTAGAATCACGGCATCCACAACCAGCCTGCCTTTTTCGTTAGTAGCGGAAATGTCAGTGTGACATAGATGTTCTTACATGTACATTAACGTGACTCAATAGCTTGTAATACAAGTAAAATGCAGTGGCCACCTATTGGGAAAATAGCTGCTCATTCGGCTTACGATATGTTTCATGGTATAAGTGCCTGATTGTTAGTTTGGTTTTTCCCACCTCGGTTTTTGGAGTGGGAATCTCTTTCTGATTGCGCCTTTTCCTGATCTTTGCCTACTTGTACCTTTTTATAAAAGGTAAACACATCGAAAGGGATCGAAACGGTAATGCATAAGTTCCGGCTATCATATATATATGGAAGTAAAAGGTCATGGATATCTTTTGAAAAAAAAAAGGTTATTTTGTTGTGGCTTTACGTCTCAGTCATGGCTTTCAGTCATGTCGGGACATAGCAACCGCTTCCTGCTGGACACTTCACAGGGGGGCTAGATGCCTCAGTCCTGAAAGAAAACAAATATAATTTATGACAATTTTGACAAAGACAATTATCAGAAAAGTGATCAGCCTAGTCAATCATAAAATGGACACGTGGTAGTGGTTATGTTTGGCCATCCATGCATATGTTTCTTGCTTGAAAAGTACTGCGGTCATTGTGTTATTTCGTTACATGGCCCACCGGGGTGCCAAATTCAGATTTGAACATACTTCTTTTCAATTGGATGCTAAGCAACGGACAACTCGGTGAAATTTCAAGTTTTGTTTGACGACGGTGACTCTACCATGCATGTATCTTTTACTATTTTTTTTCTTTTGATTCAGTTTAGAAAAACTCCGATATCTTTAGGATATCATGTAATTTTCATCCCCCAAATGCATGCTCGTGTTCAGTACACGAATGATAATATTTCTACGGACGCACCTGCTAACGTATGCTTTCCTCGTGCACAAAACGTGAACAGAATTCAGTGATGATCAAAGTAAGCCACGCCGGCATAATTTTTGACCTCTGACCATGAGCGATGTAGATCGTTCTGCACACTACGTGTTTACTTCTTAGGAGTCTCATATACATGAAGTCCGACATTTTGGAATTACTTTTGACCCTTGACTGTACAATCGGTACGTGACGTGCGTTGCCAAATAAACAAATCTATTTATCCAGTCACGTAGCTAAATCGCGTCAAAGAATCGTCTGACAAAAATATCATCTGGAACGATAGTGACGAGAGAAGGAACAATTGCATTATTATTTTTTTTCTCTTTTAACGTGTGCTTTGAAGGTAAAATACACCGTCGAAAATACTGTACGCTCAAAGTAAGTTGGAAAAAAAAAACACAAAAAAATACAACGTATACTTACCGTTGGACATGATGTCCAATTCAAATCGGGTGGATTTTTCTCGATGAAACGCGGTGAAGAAGTAAATTATACCTTACCTGTCTTAAATATACCTTACCTGTCTTCATCGCGAAATATTAAGTTTCCTCGCGAAATTTCCTCGTATTTCACGGCGAATTCGGCGTATTTTGCGGCGAAAAAAAAAATCGATTTCACGAGTATTTTTTCTTTTGTTTGGCGAAATTTCGCGCTGAATCCGCCGTGAAAAAATGCATTTTATCATCGCGGAAAATAAAAAGTGGGTAATTGAATTTAAGAGCACTGTATCTTAGAGTCTAGACCAATATAAAACTAAAAGCTTGGCCCCTTGATACTAAGGACCATGCCAATTTATCCTGTGGTCAGTTCAATTTTGATTACATTGCTGTCTTTGAATACTGCAGATCAATTTAACTTCTTACTTTCCCCAGCAAATGTCCCATACCTGAAAGAGTCGTGGTTACAAATAACTGGTGTAAATGCACGTTTACAATGACACATGTATTGTCTTTCACTGTCAACACTTCTAATGCACAATTTAAAATAGTCTCAAAATTTCTTCCACTAGGCGCCTCTGGGAGCAGCCATCTATAACCAAAGCCTCATCTAAAGCTGTTTGACACCAATTTCTGGCTCTAAAGACAAACTGAAAGGACCATTCAGCATTTTAGTTTTCATTTTTTTCTTAACTTCCACCAGGCCTCGTAGGGAAATACCAAAAAGTCTCTCAGATCTATGCCTCTCAAGTGGAGAATATAACTTGTAAAATTCTTTAGCCTTCTGTCACAAACTTTCGCCTCCTCACATTATTCCAGGGTTGTCCTCACTATCTGGGGAATAAGCTTTCAGGTAGACACATTGAAGTGACAACTTCTTTGTTCCTGCTGAGTGCTGAATCCCAATAAGTTTTACCACTAGGTCCCGAGTCCCAATTTTACCAGCACAAAATGAAAACAATGAAGAATAGTTGATTCCAAAGTGAAGTTAACAAGTACATTTGATCTCTTTCCATATAACCATGGTGTGTTTATTCATATTCAGATTTTCGTGTAAGCTGACATTGAGGAATATAACTGTGCAAATTAACTTTCTAAATGTTAATTTATATCATAATATTGTTAGCAGCAAAATGACTGCAGAGCTCTGACAAACACAAATTTGAAACAGTGCTGCCAAGGCTTGACAATTACCATAATGTGTTATATTATAGTTCTTTGAAGACTGTCAATTACATTTTACTCCACTCCACTCATCTTTCTCAAATTATCGACAACATTTATTTTTTATTCATCACTTTGTCCATGAAGTATTTCACCTTCAACTTCCAGGTTATAGAGTCAGCTATACAGTTGTACAGCACCTATAAATAAAACAAATATTAAAGTATTTGAGTTGATTAAACAGGTCCCTTTCAGAAATAACATATCCCTGCAATATCGTAAACTAAAATGACCCATTCACCTGCATTTCATTGATCACCGCAAGAACAGTTCTACATGGGCGTCTATTTCAAATCACAAACTGTGATCCTCTGTAGTTAAACCCTGTTACTGTATTTGTAACATTTTGAAAATGAAATTGAAGTTTGACTGTCTAAAAGGTAGCTGTCATTTGTAAATGTAAACCATGATTTATGCAATACAGGTAATTGAGTATATATTTATTTAGCAAAAATCACAGGGAATATAACTTTTGAAAGAGACCTGCACATCCCAGTTGACCACAGCCTTCCCATACCCTATGTTTGTAGAATTTGTGACACAATGCCAGCCCATCTAAATTGAAGGTATGAAACCTGTGGATAATTTAAACCAATTAAATGTATAGATATTAGGTTGTAACCGTCAGACTTTGCAGAATGTTTTATCAATTTCCTAAAATTTTGGATAAATTGATGTCTGGCACCACTGGCTTGCCATACCATACGCATATAGAATTTGTGACAGAATGTTAGCCCATTTAAATTGAAGGTAGGACATTTGTGGATAATTTAAACCAATTTAATGAATAGAATTCAGGTCGTAACAGTGTAAATTCTACAGAAATGTGTTATAAGATTGAAAATCTTGAATAAAATCATAAAGATGGACATTTTGGCCTCCCATACCTATGCACAAAAAATTTGCGACACATCTAGATCCCCATGGAAATGATTTTTACTTGCTTATCCATCATACAAAAGCAGAAAAGTTATTTACTTCAGGTCGTAACAGTGAAAAATTGCAGAATGATTTCTCAATTTCTTAAAATTTTGGATAATTTGATATGTCTGGCACCACTGACGTCCCATACGATACTCTATTAGAATTTGTGACAATGTGACATCTCAATTAAATTGAAGGTAGGACATTTGTGGATAATTTAAACCTATTTAATGTATAGATTTCAGGTCGTAACAGTGTAAAATCTACAGAAATGCGTTGGAATGAATGAAAATCTTGAAGAAAATCATACAGATGGACAATTTTGCCTTCCATAACTGATGCACAAAAAAATTGCGATGCATCTAGACCCCCATGGAGATCATTTGTAATTACATATCAATCATACAAAACCAGAAAGATTATTTACTTCAGGTCGTAACAGTCCGAAATTGCAGAATGTTTTCTCAATTTCTTAAAATTTTGGATAACTTGATATGTCTGGCACCACTGACGTCCCATACGATACTCTATTAGAATTTGTGACAGAACGACATCTCATTTAGATTGAAGGTAGGACATTTGTGGATAATTTAAACAAATTTAATGTATAAATTTCAGGTCGTAACGGTGTAAAATCTACAGAAATGTGTTGAATGATTGAAAATCTTCAAGAAAATCATAATGATGGACATTTTGGCCTCCCATACCTAATGCACAAAAAATTTGCGACACATCTAGACCCCCATGGAAATGATTTTTACTTACTTAGTCTTATTCATCATACAAAAGCAGAAAAATTATTTACTTCAGGTCGTAACAGTCAGACATTGCAGAATGATTTCTCGATATCTTAAAATTTTGGATAATTTGGTATGTCTGGCACCACTGGCTTCCCATACGATACACTATTAGAATTTGTGACAGAATGACAGCCCATTTAAATCGAAGGTACGACACTTGTGGCTAATCTAAACTAATTTTATGTATAGATTTCAGGTCGTAACAGTGTAAATTCTACAGAAATGTGTTGAATGATTGAAAATCTTGAAGAAAATCATAAAGATGGACATTTTGGCCTCCCAAAACTGATGCACAAAAAATTTGCGATGCATCTAGACCCCCATGGAAATGATTTATACTTACATATCCATCATACAAAACCAGAAAAATTATTTACTTCAGGTCGTAACAGTCAGAAATTGCAGAATGTTTTCTAAATTTCTTAAAATTTTGGATAATTTGATATGTCTGGCACCACTGGCTTCCCATACGATACTCTATTAGAATTTGTGACAGAATGACATCTCATTTAAATTGAAGGTAGGACATTTGTGGATAATTTAAACCAATTTAATGTATGGATTTCAGGTCGTAACGGTGTAAAATCTACAGAAATGTGTTGAATGATTGAAAATCTTGAAGAAAACCATACATATTGACATTTCGGAAACCCTTACCAATACCTGATGCAAAAAAAAATTGTGACGCATCTAGACCCCCATGGAAATGATTTCTACTTACATATATATCCATCATACAAAACCAGAAAAATTATTTACTTCAGGTCGTAACAGTCAGAAATTGGAGAATGTTTCCTCAATTTCTTAAAATTTTGGATAATTTGATATGTCTGGCACCATTGGCTTCCCATACGATACGCTCTTAGAATTTGTGACAGAATATCAGCCCATTTAAATTAAAGATGTGAAACTTGTGGATAATTTAAACCTATTTAATGTATAGATTTCAGGTCGTAACGGTGTAAAATCTACAGAAATGTGTTGAATCATTGAAAATCTTGAATAAAAATCATACATATTGACATGTTTGCCTCCCATACTAAACTGATGCACAAAAAATTTGCGATGCATCTAGACCCCCATGGAAATGATTTCTACTTACATATCCATCATACAAAAGCAGAAAAATTATTTACTTCAGGTCGTAACAGTCAAAAATTGCAGAATGATTTCTTGATTTCTTAAAATTTTGGATAATTTGGGTTGTCTGGCACCACTGGCGTGCCATAACATATGCTATTAGAATTTGTGACAGAATGACAACCCATTTATATTGAAGGTAGGACATTTGTGGATAATTCAAACCAATTTAATGTATAGATTTCAGGTCGTAACATTGTAAAATCTACAGCAATGTGTTGAATAACAGAAAATCTTGAAGAAAACCATACATATTGACATTTTTGCCTCCCATAACTGGTGCAAAAAAAAATTGTGACACATCTAGACCCCCATGGAAATGATTTCTACTTAAATATCCATCATACAAAACCAGAAAAATGATTTTCTTCAGGTCGTAACAGTCAGAAGAAATGATTTCTCAATTTCTTAAAATTTTTGATAATTCGATAAGTCTGGCACCACTGGCTTCCCATACGATACACTATTAGAATTTGTGACACGATGTCAGCCCATTTAAATTGAAGATATGACACTTGTGGATAATTTAAACCTATTTAATGTGTAGATTTCAGGTCGTAACAGTGTAAAAATCTACAGAAATGCGTTGAATAAAAGAAAATCTTGAAGAAAATCATACATATTGACATATTTTCCTCCCATAACTGATGCACAAAAAATTTGCAACACATCTAGACCCCCATGGAAATGATTTCTACTTACATATGGGCACGTTTTTTTTGTCCAGCCATTTTTGGTTACATCCCAAATTATTTATCAAAAGTGAAAACATCTTTCCTCTGGTGCACCATATGATACACAATTTGTTTGGATAAGAAAAAGTAATATCTTCTCGGATCATCAAACCCCAAAACTAGTGTTCAGTGCATGCATGGAGCAAGAAATAGACATACGAAAGTGTTTATTTTGGACATTCTTGTGGACCACCTTGGTAGGGGGGGTTCCATATATGTTTATACATACATAATGTAAACTGTTAAGGTAAATATCAAAATTATATGTTTATTTCTAAAGGTTACTCTCTTAGGCTGAATCATAAAATTTATCTATTGTTGTGTAATTTTGTTAGTAAAATCATTTTTTAAAAAAGAAATTGGTGATGTAACTTTTCGTGTCCAACATGTTACATCATGGACAGAAGTGCATAAAGCACACCATGTATAGGGATACATATGCAGTATCAGTTCAAATATGGAGATAAATATGTAAGAAAGGTCACCATGATATATAAATAGACTTATAGCATTGAGACAGAGTAGAAATAATCCATAGTACCTAGTGGGGTATAAATGGTGTCCAGTATGTTACATCATAGCCCTTTTGAAAAATCAATATATTGTAGGTACTGTTCTATAAATACTTAAAAAAAACTTGTTTACATTAATTTGTAATGATATAAGCGACCAAACTTTTTTTAAGCATTGTAAGCACCTGTGTTGTTATAAGGACGGTGGAAGGAGAAAGAACACATGTATAAGCTAGGTAAAGTGTTACATCTTGGACAATAGAAAAACCTTCTTACATTGATTTCTGTGTAGCAGAAGCATTCAAATACATGGACATACTCATTACTACATCTATTTAGATATTGATCTTGCAGAGAAATGCATCGTTAAGAAGGTAATTCTTATCTGAATAGGGTCTTGAATTACCCTACCCATTGTCACGCACTGTGTCTAATCTTTTTAGATAAATAAATCGTGTACGTTTGGGCTAAGGTAAAATTGCTGAACTGGAAGCAGTTTCACCTCAGCTTAAAAGACCTTTTTTAATGATTTTTTCCTTATTGTGACTAGAATCCATGACAAAATTGAGATA
The DNA here is from genome assembly GCA_964017185.1 of Rugalucina vietnamica. Lineage (NCBI taxonomy): Eukaryota > Metazoa > Mollusca > Bivalvia > Lucinida > Lucinidae > Rugalucina > Rugalucina vietnamica. The sequence continues at coordinate 56,539,876 of OZ024878.1, forward strand.
AGATGCAAAGATGTAACTGGACAACAAAATTTTATTATTTTTTTTCTCGTCCAGTTACATCTTTGCTTACAATGGAGGATAACTGAAATGAAGATGCTTTACACATGATGAAGTGATGATAAAATCTCTTAAAATGCAGATAGTCAACTAACCTTGACAATCTATAATGTCTACACTTTATACAAAAGAAGTCGGGGTACTAAGACTAACAAAGACACTATAAGAAATGATCTGCCGTCTCTGTTACCTCTTCAACGCATTTTTGTATAATTTATAGATGACAAAAGTTTGATTATTTCTTTGAAACTTTCTAGAAAGTAGAATTGCAGGAACTGGGTCTGTCATCATTTGTTTTTGGGTTTTTGCATTTGGCACCCTATCCAAATACAACATTTAAAGCAAAGATGTAATGAAGACTCCACAATTTTGGGGTCATGTTACATCATTTTTCATAAACTGAATTTATCCTGTTCCAAGTAAAATCAAGCATAGTGCAGAGTCTTCAAACTAAAAAACAATATCAAGGAACACTAAGTCTGCTAAATAATACACATTTTTAAAAACAATTTTACCCCCTGTTTTGCACACCTTCTCATTTCAGATGTAACTGGGACACAATTTGCTAGCATTTGTGTTGTAACATGGACACAAGGAATTTTAGTGATTTGTTGTCCAGTTACATCACAGATGCTTAAGGTACAGTCAATCCTTTATTTTTGTTTTAACTAAAATAAATTGTCCAGATTTTAAATTCAATAACAGAAGGATTTCAATAAACATTAGAAATGAAATCAGGAAAAGGCAATTCTTTGGTCTACAACCCTGTTTTAAATGTGTCGTCAAGCATTACATCACTAATTATTGTGAATATTAAATCGCATATAAATTCAAAACTACTAGTAAGTATTGCTTTTTCTTTGAAAAAGCATTAGTATATGACTTTGACTTGACACTGCAATAGATATTTTTAAAAGAAGAGCATGTTAATTTTTTGGAAAAAGTTGGACACGAAATGGTTTATGATGTAACCAAAAAGGGCTGGACAAAAAAAACGTGCCCATATCCATTATACAAAACCAGAAAAATTATTTACTTCAGGTCGTAACAGTCAGAAATTGCGGAATGATTTATCAATTTCTTGAAATTTTGGATAATTTGGTATGTCTGGCACCACTGGCGTGCCATACCATACGCTATTAGAATTTGTGACAGAATGACAACCCATTTATATTGAAGGTAGGACATTTGTGGATAATTTAAACCAATTTAATGTATAAATTTCAGGTCGTAACAGTGTAAAATCTACAGCAATGTGTTGAATAACGGAAAATCTTGAAGAAAACCATACATATTGACATTTTTGCCTCCCATAACTGATGCAAAAAAAAATTGCGACACATCTAGACCACCATGGAAATGATTTCTACTTACATATCCATCATACAAAACCAGAAAAATGATTTACTTTAGGTCGTAACAGTCAGAAATTGCAGAATGATTTCTCAATTTCTTAAAATTTTGGATAATTTGATAAGGGTGGCACCACTGGCTTCCCATACGATACACTATTAGAATTTGTGACACAATGTCAGCCCATTTAAATTGAAATTATGACACTTGTTCAAAAATTTAAACCTATTTAATGTATAGATTTCAGGTCGTAACAGTGTAAAATCTACAGAAATGCGTTGAATCATTGAAAACCTTGAAGAAAATCATACATATCGACATCTTTGCCTCCCATAACTGATGCACAAAAAATTTGCGACACATCTAGACCCCCATGGAAATGATTTCTACTTACATATCCATTATACAAAACCAGAAAAATTATTTACTTCAGGTCGTAACAGTCAGAAATTGCAGAATGATTTATCAATTTCTTGAAATTTTGGATAATTTGGTATGTCTGGCACCACTGGCGTGCCATACCATATGCTATTAGAATTTGTGACAGAATGACAACCCATTTATATTGAAGGTAGGACATTTGTGGATAATTTAAACCAATTTAATGTATAGATTTCAGGTCGTAACGGTGTAAAATCTACAGAAATGTGTTGGAATGATTGAAAATCTTGAAGAAAATCATACATATTGACATCTTTTCCTCCCATAACTGATGCACAACAAAATTGCGACCTATCTAGAACCCCATGGAAATGATTTCTTCTTATATATCCATCATACAAAACCAGAAAAATTATTTACTTCAGGTCGTAATAGTCAGAAATTTCAGATGTTTTCTCAATTTTTTAAAATTTTGGATAATTTGATATGTCTGGCACCACTGGCTTGCCATACCATACTCTATTAGAATTTGTGACAGAATGACAACCCATTTATATTGAAGGTAGGACATTTGTGGATAATTTAACCAATTTAATATATAGATTTCAGGCCGTAACAGTGTAAAATCTAAAGAAATGTGTTGAATAACAGAAATCATACATATTGACATCTTTTCCTCCCATAACTGATGCACATACAAAAAAATTTGCGACCTATCTAGACCCCCATGGAAATGATTTCTACTTATATATCCATCATACAAAACCAGAAAAATTATTTACTTCAGGTCGTAACAGTCAGAAATTGCAGAATGATTTCTCGATTTCTTAAAATTTTGGAAAATATGGTATGTCTGGCACCACTGGCTTGCCATACCATACTCTATTAGAATTTGTGACAGAATGACAACCCATTTATATTGAAGGTAGGACATTTGTGGATAATTTAAACCAATTTAATGTATAGATTTCAGGTCGTAACTGTGTAAAATCTACAGAAATGTGTTGAATAACGGAAAATCTTGAAGAAAATCATACATATTGATATTTTGGCCTCCCATAACTGGTGCAAAAAAAATTTGCGACACATCTAGACCCCCATGGAAATGATTTCTACTTACATGTCCATTATAAAAACCAGAAAAATTAAATTTTTATAAGTAAAATTTATTTTAATGATCATACTTACGCTCATAGTTACATAATGCTTACTACTATTTCCCACGCTTGAAAAAATTTACGAGTCCATCGGAGGTGACCCTTGTATAACAAGGGGCGAGTTGACCCTTATCCAATACCGGGCTTTAGTCCGATAGAAGGAAACGGAAGTGACGTCTTCAGAATAATTTTCCAATCTAAAACAACTGGAAAGGGGGAGGAGGTGGGAACCTCACTGTAACTATGAGCGTAAGTATGATCATTAAAATAAATTTTACTTATAAAAATTTAATTTTAATTTCACATACGTTCCGCTCATAGTTACATAATGCTAGAATAGAAACCTGATGGCAGGCTTTCCAGCAATAGACGTAACCATCCGATGAACTCGCAATCTGTCCAGAAAGGACCGAGGAATCTAATATGAGATTCCATCTGAAAGAGGTTGTAAAGGAGTAAATATGTAATCATAAATGGTAATGTATAACCCCATAGAAACCTCTATCCTTTCTAGACAATGTCTATCAGATCTATTACCTTTGAAGGTCCGGAACAGCTTAGTTATGGGCACAGATCCGATTATGACTGGCTTGGACCCGGAACTTCGGGCCCCCCCACGACTCTTTGGGCAGTTACGACTGGGCCGAAGAGTGAGATATTGGGCTGCTGTCTTGACAGGTCTCGCAAATAATGCTTGGCAAAAGTGCACTGAGATGACCAGGTTGCCGCATTTATAACCTCGTTCAAAGGTATGTTGGACGCATATGCCAATGAAGATGCCAACGCCCTTACTTCATGAGACTTAAAACTTAGCAAACTAGAACTACTTAAAGCTATATGTTTGTAAGCTAACTTAATTGTAAACTTAATCCATCTTGACACAGAGGATTTATTTATATCATGATTACCCTTAATGGGTATGAACAGACGAGATCTATTACCTCGAGCTGTTTTAGTTCTCTCCAAATAGCATTTAACGGCCCTAACTGGACATAATTTTCTGTTAAAGCCAATAGATGCTGAAGCCCTCGGAATACTTGGAATACAGATCGATTGCGACGATCTTGAGGGCAACTGATTCTTAGCAAAGAATCCAGGCTGAGTACGGATTGTTAGAGAACCATCTGAGTCAGAAAACCGAAGATGGTCCCTGTCCATAGATAAGGCATGCAGTTCACTAACACGTTTTGCTGAGGCCATAGCTAGCAGAAACGCTGTTTTCATAGTGAGATAGAGAACTGGAGCCTTGCTCAGAGGTTCATATGGTGCCTTGCAAAGCGACAAAAGAACCAGTGAGAGATCCCATTTAGGAAATAAAGTTCTGTGAACTGGGCGTTCCAGTTCAAAGGATTTGATCAGTTCAGAGATGATTGGATCAGAACCAAAATCCCACTTAGAACTATACTTAAGGGTGTTTGAGAGCATGGCACGATAACCCTTAATAGTAGATACTTGAAGCTTCTTGACTTGAAATAAGAAAAGAAGGAAATCAGCTACAACCGAGGGAGTGACCGAGGCAGGATTAGTCTTCCGGCTTTTACACCAAGCGCTGAAGACATCCCACTTGGCATCGTACACTCTCCTTGTAGAGGCCCTTCTAGAGTTAGCGACGAATGTGGCAACGTCTCTAGAAAAGTTTCTCTGTCTGACCGCTCGCTTGATAACTCCCAGGCGTGAAGTGCAAGCATTTGCGGATTTTGATGAAGAAACTTCCCGTTCAACTGCCCTAGAAGGTCTGAAGTTATGGGAAGAGTTATTGGACGTGAGACTAACAGGTCTAACAGGTCCGGAAACCACGCTTTGTGTGGCCAAAACGGGGCAATCAAGACTACTCTGCACCGAGATTGTCTGACCTTGTCGAGAACATTCGGAATGACATGAAATGGTGGAAACGCATATCCGTGGATATTGTTCCAATCCATAGTCAGGGCGTCTATCGCCATGGCATTCATGTCCGGAATGGGCGACACGTAGATTGGAAGGCGATGATTGAGACGTGTTGCAAAGAGATCCATGTTCGGGAAGTTTGTCAACTGAAACACTCTGTTGGCTACAGACTGATTGAGTGTCCATTCCGTCTGAATAGGCTTGGACATGCGCGAAAGTCTGTCTGCCAGTATATTGAACCTGCCGGAAATATGTCTCACTTGCAGGGCAACTTTGTGTTGTTGACACCATCGAAGGGTGCTCCACACTTCGAAACACAGGTTCGGTGAGTGTGTGCCTCCTTGTCTCCTGATGTATGACACCACTGTCGAATTGTCCGTTGACACTAATACCAGAGACCCGCGAATAACTAGTAAGGCTTCGTGAAGCGCTAGAGTTATTGCCTTCATCTCTAATAAATTGATGTGTAGATGGGACTGGTCTGGAGTCCAAACACCATGAAACAGAAGTCCCTCTGGTTCTAGATGGGCGCCCCAGCCCAGATTGCTTGCATCGCAAAATAGATGGTGCTTGGGTGCGCTGACTTTGAGAGAAACTCCCTGAAGTAACCGGTGTTCGTTGGACCACCAAGACAGATGGTGACGAATTTCCGGGGAAATTTGAATTTTCTGGTCTAGAGAATTGAGATGTGGTCTCCACTGTGAGAGGAGCGAGAACTGGAGTGGTCTGAGATGAAGTCGACCCAACTCCACATAATCCGCTGCTGCATTCAACTTGCCCAAGAGGGAGAGAAACAGTCTGGCAGAGACTTCTTTCCTCTGGACAAAAAGCGAAACCATGAGAGTCAGTGCCTGAATCCTGTCTATTGGAACTCTGACAAGATTCTGTTTCGTAAGAAACTCCATCCCTATGAAGATGAAATTCTGTGATAACTGGAGATCTGATTTCTCCTGGTTGATCAGCAGACCTAGAGATGGAATCAGCTGCAGAACAAAATGTCTGTCCTGAACGAGACGTAGATAGTTCTGATTTTTTATGAGCCAATCGTCCAAGTATGGGAATAGCGTGATTGAACGACGGCGAAGGTACGTGGCAATCACCAGCATCAGACGAGTGAACACATAAGGACTGGACGTCAGTCCAAATGGGAGCGCTCGAAATTGGTAGACCTTTCCGTGAAGAGTGAAGCGAAGAAACTTCCGGAAGTGTCTGTGAATCGGAACGTGTAAATAAGCGTCCGTCAAGTCCAGAGAGAAAGCCCAGTCTCCTGGAAGAATAGCATTCCGGACTTTCTGGCATGATTCCATTGTGAAAGTCCTGGGAGCAATGAATGCATTTAGGGAAGATAGATCGATGATCAAGCGAAGCTTCCCGTTCTTTTTGGGAACCAGAAAAATTCTTGAGTAGAATCCGGGATCTTCCGGAATTACACACTCCACTGCCCGTTTTCGGAGAAGGTTTGACACCTCTTCTTCCAGTTCTGGTCTGGATGACTGTTGGAAGAAGATTGGGTCCTTTGATAGAGGTGGTAACTCCTCGAAAGGAATTTTGTATCCTCTTTCTATCAAAGAAAGGACCCATCGGTCGTTGGTGACCTCTTGCCATTGCTGGACAAAGAGGGCCAACCTTCCACCGACCGGAAGATTTGGTTGTACGGGCAGTGGAGAGGGGGCATCAGTGACGTCTGTTACCGGCCCCCTTACGAGAGAAAGGATTCTTAGAAGAGTCTTTGCTCATAGGGGGTTTACCAGGGCTATACTTCTTAGGATAGTCCTGTTTAGGCTTTTGAAGAGGAGGAGGCTTTCTAGGAGTAGGTTTCTTCCCCTTAGACTTGTTCTGAGAAACTGGCTTTGGGGCAGTAAACTGTTTTTTGCTTGTCGAAGCCTCGTCAACTAGGGCATCCCTTTTTTCCTTGATGTCCTTTTGACGAACCTCCTCAAGGGTACCACCAAACAAAGTGTCTGATGTAAGTGGTACCTTCTTAAGACTAGCCTTGGCAGAGCTCGATAGAGATTTTCCAGTGGCTATGGTAGCATCTCTTCTGGCACTAAAAAGCTCGGCAGTTAGAACAGAAGAAAGGCCAGCAGCATGTCTGATGGAAACACCAAGAGACTGGAGGATACGCTTGAGAATCGAGGGGTTAAGCTCCTCTTGCTCAAGGCATTTAAAGGCTGCCACTGAGAATGTATCTGCGTGTGATAAAATTCTCATAAGTTGACGAGCCTGGTCCTCCATAGCTGTGATATTTTTCAGTGGAAGTGAGGCGGAGCCAGAAGCTGAAAAATCCAGCAAATAACCATCTTGATCAAGTTCAGGTGCCTTCAATGAAGGTGTAGACTCATTATGGCACTTATAACTTTTAATTGGAGCTAGTTTACTCAGTACCTTAGATTCAACGATCCAATCAGGCTTCAAAATAGCCTTGTCACAGTGTTTCTCAAGATAATTCCATGTATCTTGGATCACTTGTGCTTGAGGTAAAGAGCATGATGGTTTAGTATCAACCTTCAGTAGTCGCTCAATGGCCGACTGAGGAAGACTAGCGGAAGGGGAAGAGTCTCTAGGATACTCTTCAGCAGGCAAGAGTTTGTAAATCTCTTCAATGGTCTGTGAGAAAGAGATTGACTCCTCCTGCTCGATAGACTGATCAGTCTGATTGACAGTCGAATGCGATCTGTGAGAAGTATTATCATCAAATTCATTATCTCTTGCATGAATAGAGATTCTGTCATCATCTGAATTAATGACCCTAGAATGATGACGTGGCGAATCCTTAGGAATACTCTGTCTGACAACAGAATCCCTAGAATCACGTCTCTTAGTTCTATCAGGACTCAAAGAGTCTGAAGAAGTGGAAGAAGGGGAGGGGGAACGCTTGCGCTTCCTATCCTTCTTGTGCTTTTTAGATTTCTTATGTTTCCTATGGAAATCATAAGAGACGGAGGAAGAACTAGACCTATGTTGTCTTTTCTTCTTGTGACGTTGATGGGTAAAAGGGTTTGAGCCATAAAAATAGCTGATACCCTGAGCTCCTGAAAGATGATCGCGTTGCCATGCTGGCGGATCAGGACCCAAAGGTCTTAAATCCAATTGTCTAGGAACAAAGGAGTCTCTACGAGACTGCCTATGAGAATATATAGAGCGTTCCTTTGACCGAGATCTATCTCTAGAACGTCTATGACGATGGAAGTGCCTACTATCCGAATGAATAGAAACAGGACTGCCTGAGGCAGAACGTGTTTTGGGTCTAGAGTTGGAACGACTAAGAGACCTAGAGTGGTCTCTAGAGTGTCTCCCATGACCTGAGGAACGGCTTGAACCAGACCGGACCGAACCGGACCGAACAGAACCGGACCTCTCCCTAGAACGATGTCGAGAAGAATCCGACTTTTTCTTGGGAACTGGATTGTCTCTGTGGCTGGAACGGACCGAACCGGACCGGACCGAGTCTGTCCTCTCTTTAGAATGATACAGGACTGAACCGGACCCATTCTTAGAGTTAGACTCATTCAGAGCACCGGACCGAGCACCGGACCGAGCACCGGACCGGACCGGACCGGACTTGTCCTTGGCAGAGGACTTGGAGAGTCCGCTGGATGTGTCCTTCGTACCCGACCGGACCGAGCCGGACCGGACCGAGCCGGACTTGTCTTTGTCCTTGCGATAATCAGAACGATCACCGGACCGGACACGGTGGGAGGGATCACCACCGGACCGGACAGAATCCCTAGGGAGACTGCCGGACTTGTCCCTAGCCACATGTCCCCCTTGCTTGTCGGCTAAACCGGACATTGAAGGAGGATCAGGCTTAGGGGTCGAACCGGAAGGATCGACATCACCCTCGGACTCCACAGCAGACCTCTCGGAAGAGTCTAGACCCATCTCGTTGAGTGCTTCCTTGGTTGTTTTGGCAGGAGATTGGTTTGAGTTGTTAGTTCTTCTAACCATCTCGGAATGCTTCAACACCTTCTTACGATAAGAACGGCGACGTTCAAACAAAGACCACGTTTGGGAAGGCCAAGTTCTACAAATAGAGCACGTATTAGACCTAGAACACTTTGTGCAATTAACACAAGATAGATGGTCATCGTAAGAGGCCTTCTTATGGCCACAAGAACCGGTAAGTTGAGGCATAAGATAGAAGCATAAAAATATTAACCAAGGAAAATATTATTCTTCAAGTAAGAATAAATAAAAATGCACTCTAAAATTACTAGAAAAAATTCTAGTGAAAGAAAATTTCCTACCTGTCAGAGCAAGACAAAATGTCCGGCCGAAATGGCTAGCTCGGAAAACGGGTAAGTCCGAATACGGAAAAAATGACTCACAATAATCCAATTGATGAATGGAAGGACTAGAAATACTAGCGTCAAGCGTAGGATAATAACAGCGACGAACAAAGAGACAGAGGGGGCCGAATATTATCTAAAAGATAATAATTTTTGCAGAGCAAAGAATGGCTGAACTGTCACGCGTCGCTTGAAAATTATTCTGAAGACGTCACTTCCGTTTCCTTCTATCGGACTAAAGCCCGGTATTGGATAAGGGTCAACTCGCCCCTTGTTATACAAGGGTCACCTCCGATGGACTCGTAAATTTTTTCAAGCGTGGGAAATAGTAGTAAGCATTATGTAACTATGAGCGGAACGTATGTGAAATTAAAATGATTTTCCTCAGGTCGTAACAGTCAGAAATTGCAGAATGATTTCTCAATTTCTTAAAATTTTGGATAATTTGGTAAGTCTGGCACCACTGGCTTCCCATACCATATGCTATTAGAATTTGTGACACGATGTCAGCCCATTTAAATTGAAGATATGACACTTGTGGATAATTTAAACCTATTTAATGTGTAGATTTCAGGTCGTAACGGTGTAAAAATCTACAGAAATGCGTTGAATCATTGAAAATCTTGAAGAAAATCATACATATTGACATCTTTTCCTCCCATAACTGATGCACAAAAAATTTGCGACACATCTAGACCCCCATGGAAATGATTTCTACTTACATATCCATCATACAAAACCAGAAAAATTATTTACTTCAGGTCGTAACAGTCAGAAATTGCAGAATGCTTTATCAATTTCTTGAAATTTTGGATAATTTGGTATGTCTGGCACCACTGGCGTGCCATACGATACACTATTAGAATTTGTGACACGATGTCAGCCCATTTATATTGAAGGTACGACATTTGTGGATAATTTAAACCAATTTAATGTATAGATTTCAGGTCGTAACAGTGTAAAATCTACAGCAATGTGTTGAATAACGGAAAATCTTGAAGAAAACCATACATATTGACATTTTTGCCTCCCATGACTGATGCAAAAAAAATTTGCGACACATCTAGACCACCATGGAAATGATTTCTACTTACATATCCATCATACAAAACCAGAAAAATGATTTTCTTCAGGTCGTAACAGTCAGAAATTGTAGAATGATTTCTCAATTTCTTAAAATTTTGGATAATTTGATAAGGGTGGCCCCACTGGCTTCCCATACGATACACTATTAGAATTTGTGACACAATGTCAGCCCATTTAAATTGAAATTATGACACTTGTTCAAAATTTAAACCTATTTAATGTATAGATTTCAGGTCGTAACAGTGTAAAATCTACAGAAATGCGTTGAATCATTGAAAATCTTGAAGAAAATCATACATATGACATATTTGCCTCCCATAACTGATGCACAAAAAATTTGCGACACATCTAGACCCCCATGGAAATGATTTCTACTTATATATCCATTATACAAAACCAGAAAAATTATTTACTTCAGGTCGTAACAGTCAGAAATTTCAGATGTTTTCTCAATTTTTTAAAATTTTGGATAATTTGATATGTCTGGCACCACTGGCGTGCCATACCATACGCTATTAGAATTTGTGACAGAATGACAACCCATTTATATTGAAGGTAGGACATTTGTGGATAATTTAAACCAATTTAATGTATAGATTTCAGGTCGTAACAGTGTAAAATCTACAGGAATGTGTTGAATAACGGAAAATCTTGAAGAAAAACATACATATTGACATTTTTGCCTCCCATAACTGATGCCCAAAAAATTTGCGACCTATCTAGACCCCCATGGAAATGCTTTCAACTAACATATCCATTATACAAAACCAGAAAAATTATTTACTTCAGGTCGTAACAGTCAGAAATTGCAGAATGATTTATCAATTTCTTGAAATTTTGGATAATTTGGTATGTCTGGCACCACTGGCGTGCCATACCATATGCTATTAGAATTTGTGACAGAATGACAACCCATTTATATTGAAGGTAGGACATTTGTGGATAATTTAAACCAATTTAATGTATAGATTTCAGGTCGTAACAGTGTAAAATCTACAGAAATGTGTTGAATAACAGAAATCATACATATTGACATCTTTTCCTCCCATAACTGATGCACATACAAAAAAAAATTGCGACCTATCTAGACCCCCATGGAAATGATTTCTACTTATATATCCATCATACAAAACCAGAAAAATTATTTACTTCAAGTCGTATCAGTCAGAAATTGCAGAATGATTTCTTGATTTCTTAAAAATTTTGGAAAATATGGTATGTCTGGCACCACTGGCTTGCCATACCATACTCTATTAGAATTTGTGACAGAATGACAACCCATTTATATTGAAGATGTGACATTTGTGGATAATTTAACCAATTTGATGTATAGATTTCAGGTCGTAACTGTGTAAAATCTACAGAAATGTGTTGAATAACGGAAAATCTTGAAGAAAACCATACATATTGACATTTTGGCCTCCCATAACTGGTGCAAAAAAAATTTGCGACACATCTAGACCCCCATGGAAATGATTTCTACTTACATGTCCATTATAAAAACCAGAAAAATGATTTTCCTCAGGTCGTAACAGTCAGAAATTGCAGAATGATTTCTCAATTTCTTAAAATTTTGGATGATTTGATAAGTCTGGCACCACTGGCTTCCCATACCATATGCTATTAGAATTTGTGACACGATGTCAACCCATTTAAATTGAAGATATGACACTTGTGGATAATTTAAACCTATTTAATGTGTAGATTTCAGGTCGTAACGGTGTAAAAATCTACAGAAATGCGTTGAATCATTGAAAATCTTGAAGAAAATCATAAATATTGACATCTTTTCCTCCCATAACTGATGCACAAAAAATTTGCGACACATCTAGACCCCCATGGAAATGATTTCTACTTACATATCCATCATACAAAACCAGAAAAATTATTTACTTCAGGTCGTAACAGTCAGAAATTGCAGAATGCTTTATCAATTTCTTGAAATTTTGGATAATTTGGTATGTCTGGCACCACTGGCGTGCCATACGATACACTATTAGAATTTGTGACACGATGTCAGCCCATTTATATTGAAGGTACGACATTTGTGGATAATTCAAACCAATTTAATGTATAGATTTCAGGTCGTAACAGTGTAAAATCTACAGCAATGTGTTGAATAACGGAAAATCTTGAAGAAAACCATACATATTGACATTTTTGCCTCCCATAACTGATGCACAAAAAATTTGCGACACATCTAGACCCCCATGGAAATGATTTCTACTTACATATCCATTATACAAAACCAGAAAAATTATTTGCTTCAGGTCGTAACAGTCAGAAATTGCAGAATGATTTATCAATTTCTTGAAATTTTGGATAATTTGGTATGTCTGGCACCACTGGCGTGCCATACCATATGCTATTAGAATTTGTGACAGAATGACAACCCATTTATATTGAAGGTAGGACATTTGTGGATAATTTAAACCAATTTAATGTATAGATTTCAGGTCGTAACAGTGTAAAATCTACAGAAATGCGATGAATCATTGAAAATCTTGAAGAAAATCATACATATCGACATCTTTGCCTCCCATAACTGATGCCCAAAAAATTTGCGACACATCTAGACCTCCATGGAAATGATTTCTACTTATATATCCATTATACAAAACCAGAAAAATTATTTACTTCAGGTCGTAACAGTCAGAAATTTCAGATGTTTTCTCAATTTTTTAAAATTTTGGATAATTTGATATGTCTGGCACCACTGGCTTGCCATACCATACGCTATTAGAATTTGTGACAGAATGACAACCCATTTATATTGAAGATGTGACATTTGTGGATAATTTAACCAATTTAATATATAGATTTCAGGTCGTAACAGTGTAAAATCTACAGAAATGTGTTGAATAACGGAAAATCTTGAAGAAAACCATACATACTGACATTTTGGCCTCCCATAACTGGTGCAAAAAAAAATTGCGACACATCTAGACCCCCATGGAAATGATTTCTACTTACATGTCCATTATAAAAACCAGAAAAATGATTTTCCTCAGGTCGTAACAGTCAGAAATTGCAGAATGATTTCTCAATTTCTTAAAATTTTGGATAATTTGTTAAGTCTGGCACCACTGGCTTCCCATACCATATGCTATTAGAATTTGTGACACTATGTCAACCCATTTAAATTGAAGATATGACACTTGTGGATAATTTAAACCTATTTAATATGTAGATTTCAGGTCGTAACGGTGTAAAAATCTACAGAAATGCGTTGAATCATTGAAAATCTTGAAGAAAATCATACATATTGACATCTTTTCCTCCCATAACTGATGCACAAAAAATTTGCGACACATCTAGACCCCCATGGAAATGATTTCTACTTACATATCCATCATACAAAACCAGAAAAATTATTTACTTCGGGTCGTAACAGTCAGAAATTGCAGAATGCTTTATCAATTTCTTGAAATTTTGGATAATTTGGTATGTCTGGCACCACTGGCGTGCCATACGATACACTATTAGAATTTGTGACACGATGTCAGCCCATTTATATTGAAGGTACGACATTTGTGGATAATTCAAACCAATTTAATGTATAGATTTCAGGTCGTAACAGTGTAAAATCTACAGCAATGTGTTGAATAACGGAAAATCTTGAAGAAAACCATACATACTGACATTTTTGCCTCCCATGACTGATGCAAAAAAAATTTGCGACACATCTAGACCACCATGGAAATGATTTCTACTTACATATCCATCATACAAAACCAGAAAAATGATTTCCTTTAGGTCGTAACAGTCAGAAATTGCAGAATGATTTCTCAATTTCTTAAAATTTTGGATAATTTGATAAGGGTGGCCCCACTGGCTTCCCATACGATACACTATTAGAATTTGTGACACAATGTCAGCCAATTTAAATTGAAATTATGACACTTGTTCAAGATTTAAACCTATTTAATGTATAGATTTCAGGTCGTAACATTGTAAAATCTACAGAAATGCGTTGAATCATTGAAAATCTTGAAGAAAATCATACATATCGACATCTTTGCCTCCCATAACTGATGCACAAAAAATTTGCGACACATCTAGACCCCCATGGAAATGATTTCTACTTATATATCCATTATACAAAACCAGAAAAATTATTTACTTCAGGTCGTAACAGTCAGAAATTTCAGATGTTTTCTCAATTTTTTAAAATTTTGGATAATTTGATATGTCTGGCACCACTGGCGTGCCATACCATACGCTATTAGAATTTGTGACAGAATGACAACCCATTTATATTGAAGGTAGGACATTTGTGGATAATTTAAACCAATTTAATGTATAGATTTCAGGTCGTAACAGTGTAAAATCTACAGGAATGTGTTGAATAACGGAAAATCTTGAAGAAAACCATACATATTGACATTTTTGCCTCCCATAACTGATGCCCAAAAAATTTGCGACCTATCTAGACCCCCATGGAAATGATTTCAACTAACATATCCATTATACAAAACCAGAAAAATTATTTACTTCAGGTCGTAACAGTCAGAAATTTCAGATGTTTTCTCAATTTTTTAAAATTTTGGATAATTTGATATGTCTGGCACCACTGGCTTACCATACCATACGCTATTAGAATTTGTGACAGAATGACAACCCATTTATATTGAAGGTAGGACGCTGGTAGATAATTTAAACCAATTTAATGTATAGATTTCAGGTCGTAACAGTGTAAAATCTACAGGAATGTGTTGAATAACGGAAAATCTTGAAGAAAACCATACATATTGACATTTTTGCCTCCCATAACTGATGCCCAAAAAATTTGCGACCTATCTAGACCTCCATGGAAATGATTTCTACTTATATATCCATTATACAAAACCAGAAAAATTATTTACTTCAGGTCGTAACAGTCAGAAATTTCAGATGTTTTCTCAATTTTTTAAAATTTTGGATAATTTGATATGTCTGGCACCACTGGCTTGCCATACCATACGCTATTAGAATTTGTGACAGAATGACAACCCATTTATATTGAAGATGTGACATTTGTGGATAATTTAACCAATTTAATATATAGATTTCAGGTCGTAACAGTGTAAAATCTACAGAAATGTGTTGACTAACGAAAAATCTTGAAGAAAACCATACATATTGACATTTTGGCCTCCCATAACTGGTGCAAAAAAAAATTGCGACACATCTAGACCCCCATGGAATTGATTTCTACTTATATATCCATTATAAAAAAACCAGAAAAATGATTTTCTTCAGGTTGTAACAGTCAGAAATTGCAGAATGATTTCTCAATTTCTTAAAATTTTGGTTAATTTGATAAGTCTGGCACCACTGGCTTCCCATACGATACACTATTAGAATTTGTGACACGATGTCAGCCCATTTAAATTGAAGATATGACACTTATGGATAATCTAAACCTATTTAATGTGTAGATTTCAGGTCGTAACAGTGTAAAATCTACAAAAATGTGTTGATTAATTGACACATCTAGACCCCCATAGATATGATTTCTACTTATATAATATCCATCAGGCCATCCTTAATAAATAGTTTGTTTGCTGTCACCCGACCCATGGTTTTAGGATTGGGTCGGTCGGTAGGCTTTTTTTTTTTTTTTTGGACAGAACTGAAAGATAATATTTTTGTTTGACTTTTACAGAGGATAGGTTTAAATTTCTGTTCAGAATCATATAGGCAGTTACTCTTCATACTGTAAGACTGCACAATATTGCATTCAGACTATTATTATAATCAAAAAATAAGTAATTCAGAGACTGAAATTTAAGATATTCAAATAAAAAAAAAATCTTCTTTGAGAATGTCAATAAAATTTTTTGGGTAGGGGCAATTTTGGTGGGTCGGTCGGGTGACGGCAAACAGAGAATTTTTTAAGGTTGGCCTCATACAAAACCAGAAAAATGATTTACTTCAGGTCGTAACAGTCAGAAATTGCAGAATGACATCAATTTCTTTAAATTTTGGATATTTTGATGTCTGGCACCACTGGCTTCCCATACCATATGCTATTAGAATTGTGACACAATGTCAGCCCATTTAAATTGAAGATATGACACTTGTGGATACTTTAAACCTATCGAATGTATAGATTTCAGGTCGTAATGGTGTAAAATCTACAGAAATGTGTTGAATAATTTAAAATCTTGAAGAAAATCATACATATTGACATTTCTGCCTCTCAGAACTGATGCCCAAAAAATTTGCGACCTATCTAGACCCCCATGGTAATGATTTCAACCAACATATCCATTATACAAAACCAGAAAAATTATTTACTTCAGGTCGTAACAGTCAGAAATTTCAGATGTTTTCTCAATTTTTTAAAATTTTGGATAATTTGACATGTCTGGCACCACTGGCGTGCCATACCATACGCTATTAGAATTTGTGACAGAATGACAACCCATTTATATTGAAGGTAGGACATTTGTGGATAATTTAAACCAATTTAATGTATAGATTTCAGGTCGTAACAGTGTAAAATCTACAGCAATGTGTTGAATAACGGAAAATCTTGAAGAAAACCATACATATTGACATTTTTGCCTCCCATAACTGATGCCCCAAAAATTTGCGACCTAACTAGACCCCCATGGAAATGATTTCTACTTATATATCCATCATACAAAACCAGAAAAATTATTTACTTCAGGTCGTAACAGTCAGAAATTGCAGAATGATTTCTCAATTTTTTTAAAATTTTGGATAATTTCATATGTCTGGCACCACTGGCTTGCCATAGTGATACCATACGCTATTAGAATTTGTGACAGAATGACAACCCATTTATATTGAAGGTAGGACATTTGTGGATAATTTAAACCAATTTAATGTATAGATTTCAGGTCGTAACTGTGTAAAATCTACAGAAATGTGTTGAATCATTGAAAATCTTGAAGAAAACCATACATATTTACATTTTTGCCCACCATAACTGATGCATAAAAAAATTGTGACACATCTAGACCCCCATGGAAATGATTTCTACTTTCATATCCGTCATACAAAACCAGATTTTTTTTTTACTTTGAACAGGTCATGAGAGTCTGACTTTGCAGAATGATTTATCAATTTCTTCAGATTTTGGATAATTTGGTATGTCTGGCACCACTGGCTTCACATACCATACACTACTAGAATTTGTGACACAATGTCAGCCCATCTAAATTGAAGATATGACACTTGTGGGTAACTGAAACTTATTAAATGATACATTTCAGGTCGTAACAGTCAGAATTTGCAGAATGTTTCTCAATTTCTTAAAATTTTGGATAGTATTGTCAGGACACCAAACAGTTAGACCTCAGTCTGTGATAACCATACATATGGCCCCAACCAAAATGTTCTTCGCAGGCCCAACCTAACGTTGTCAGCATTGAATAGCATTTTGGTTGATAGTGTGCCCATAACCATTGGTTATAGACAACCACAGACCTTATTCTAAAAACATTACTGATCATAATTGCCTTGCATTTAAAAGTTATGTTCCTGTTTTAGGCTCAATCATAATGTCAGACCTTTTATTTAATGATGAGGAAGTTAAAAACTTTATTGTTTTGAGCAGGCTCTGCTCAAGCCAGTTTTTAGATCTATACCTCCTAGCTTTGTTGCCTCGATTTAGGTTTGAAAATGTGTATATTTCTTATTTTGTTAAAAGCGAATACTTGTTTTCAATCTTTTAAAACTAAATTTCACTTTATTTGAATTTCAGTACATGTATTATCCAACATCAAATAGAGATAGGAAAATAGTTTTGAATATATAGAAAGCTTAAGCAGCAGAAATCTTGACAAAATATCCAAATTTATGTAGATGTTTCAGGGGCGGATGCAGGATTTTTGAAGAGGGGGGATCAAACTTAGAAAAGGGGGGGGGTCGTTTGCCTCATTTCACACAAAATCTCTTGAAATTCCCCATGAAAATAAAATAATTTAGGAGTTAGGACCCATTGTCTCAAAATTGTAAATAAATCACTGTGAAATGGGACGCTTTTGCAAAAAAATCACTGACAGATTTTGCTGCGAACAATTTGCTGCAAATAATTTATTTAGATTTAATGCTAAGCATCTTGCTAACATTTTCGGCCAGGAATGTTTTTGCAATTTTTACATGATAGCTATTTGTTTTCCTAAAATAACTTAATATATAAGTAATATTAATCACATTTACAAACCTCAATCGAGGTTACACCGGGCTTGAGCAGAGCCTGTTGAGTAAGGTGTTTTGAAACTCAAAAATTTTAAGATGCACATGGACAACGTGGGCACTATTAAATTAAGATGAACAGTGATAAATGATACACACTAGTCAGTAGTCAACACAAAAGAATGAAGTTTATAAAATAATGACAAAATCTCTATGAAACAATGGTGGACAGCGCAGGGCTGGTGATGGGGTCAAGCAAAGTCCCAATTCTGAAGAGGGAATAAATAAAAATAATTGACTCTGCCCCATGACTGACAAATTGTTGACTGGGATGTTAAATAAAATGAAAAAGGTCTGGACTAGCTTACATAGAAATGTTGAAATTCGTTCGTAATAAATAAACGCCGCGTACTTTTTACCTTGGATTAGTATGGAATTAGTGAACCACTGAACACGTGGTCAATCGATCGGCAAATAATTCTGTACAAGCTGATCAGTGTTTACAAACTTCTCTTTTCTTCCACTTTATAAATCCAGACTCCGCTGCATGAGAATCTTCTCTATGAGCACTGGCATTTCAAGTTATAACAAATAAATATTAAATGATCTTACCGACATTAAGGGAAAATTTTCTGTATCAATTCCAGTGTTTGAGATGAGAGTCAAAATGCACCTAAATTGACCACGTGTTGTTGGCAGCTCAAGGACGTTCTTAGGGAATATTACTGCACTCTGATTGGCCAGGATATTTATTGATCATGTGTGATCTGATGTTATCGGGTTCAGATAAGGTTATAATATTGAGCCTCGACGCGAGAAAACCGGTCTTCAGGGTTTCCGACCAGGTCCGACACAAACCGGCCTGTACAAGCTCAGAAAAGAGCTAGAAGCTTGAAATTTCGGATTTAAGTAGAAGAGGAATTGTACTATCCGAGTAGCGAAAACAAAGGCGCTGATCAGCTTCGCGGTTACCGCGAAGCTGATCTGCGCCTTTGTTTTCGCCTAGGCAAAAATCCGGTTTTCTCACGATGCGGCTCTATTGTTAGTATATACACAGTGCACATTAGAAAAAGGTTCAAGGCTACCTTAACGTGAGGAATCTCTAATAAATACCGATTTTTTAAAATAATCGTTGCAAGGCTTATCTACTTGAATTATGAATAGGAGAGCCTACTAGACTGTAGCTACAACAAGAGCACACACGCTATTAAACTTCTTTCTTTCTTACAAATCTATTCGGTGCAAAACAATGCAAGGACTTAGCCGTTTAATTTGGATGTTAAAGTAACTCTGTAAAACCTATTCACGCGTCTAATTTATTCCGCATACGCAAAATGGCATCACGAATGCTGCGGTAGTATTTACAATAACCTTCTTCATAGGTCAAGTGCACGCCATCAGCATGCATGACCCCTGGAGCATAGTTCCACAACCCAGCCCTGTGTCTCCACAAAAAAATGTCAGTGTAACCCCCAACCCTCAGCTGATAGTCAATGTATTCATTTACTATCACAACTTTATTGTTGTAACCCTCAAACGGTTGTGCCGACTCGGCCCTGGGTAGTATTTGGCTAAATGCAACAATCCTGACATTGAGTTGCGTCTGCAAGAAAGTTGCATATTCCATAAGTTTAGATACAAAAGTGAACACCCCTAAATGTGGATCGCAAAGGCAATTTGAACCAAGCTCCACGATTACAATGTCACTGTTGGCAATGTCATTGTCAAAAGAATGAAGTCGGTCATCTGGTTTGTATCTTTCCTGGGCGAAATCATACCTGGTCAATTTCAAACCCCCAATCCCATAAAGGCCAACTTCAAACTCATCCGGGGAAAGCTCCATGTTCATGAACACTTCATCTCTCTGGTGACGAACGAAACAATGCAGCCTACGGACAAAGCTATGACCAAATACTGACACTTTTACAACTTCATTAGGCCTATCCATGACTAGATCTTATTATAAGAACTTTAAACTGTCATAAAATATAAATAGTTATAAGATTTAAAATTCTTAAATGACTAGAACTATGTGAAATAAAAAAAAAATCCGATACGGACAGTAAACAAACCCAGTGATCCTTGGGATGAGATGATGGCTTCTGTGACTACTTTTTTTTTTTTTTAAACAAAATGACCCTGAATTCGTGCGCGAGTACTGAGACTGCGTGCCCATGATGCGTAAGCTTGTCATGCCATGAATACCCCATACATACCCCACTACTTTGCATTGAAATGCAGTTAAAATGTGGTAAACCTATTTTTTCTTATTTTTGATCCAAGGCGGTTCTAACGTGTACCCACAATCATTGTTTTGAGCAATAAATAAATAAATAAATAAATAAATGACAATATAAAAAGTTTTCTGATTAAACTAAAACTTCAGTTTTCACAGCTGAAAAAAAAAATGCATTGGCAAGTCTTAATGTCCACACAAAACGCCCAGAGTAGATATTGCTATTCGGTGGAAAGTTGGAAATCGTTTTGAGCGCATGTAATTTACTGTGAAATCAAAACATTATGCATCAGTTTACTCTTTAATTTAGTCTCGAAACTAAATATTTCCCCCGCCCATTGGGGCCCTGGAGAAATAGATGCGCTGCTTGTGTCTCCAGGCAAAGCTTCTTAACTACTGACCGACCATCTGATTACTGGTTAACCGCTCAAGTCAGAGCCTGCCCGGGAAAAGTGGTTTAGTCAAACCATCCATACATGTAAGCCTTATTAGTTTGCACAGGTGGCATTACACAGGTGGCTAATGCCACCTGGTTTGCATGGGTGGTTATATTTATGAATCACAGTTTGAGTGTCATGACATGCTAATTTTTGGTAAAAGTACCATAAAATGGAGGCAACGTCTCGTCATGACCATTGCTGTTCATTCGGACGTAAAACATCAATTCAATCAATCAATCAAAAATATATCCCATCATTATAGATCTAAGATTAAATTAAAATTGACAGTTAATTAAAAAAGACAATGCATTAAAACTTGTTCGAAATACCGACATTAGTCTAAGGGGGATAACAACCATATTATTCGCGTCTAAACAAACTGTCGGAAACTGCATATCTGACTCAGTTGATATTTGGAAATTAAAAGAATGCAGGGCAGCACATCGGAATCCATCTTTTTTTTTTTTTTTATAAGATCGTGTGTAGTCACGCCGACTGATCCGGGTATTGATGATCAGCGGCCTGCAAAAGACTTTGCACAGAGGTTGGTAAAACGCAAGATAATTTCATCCACAGTCCATTAGTTGTTTTAGATGCAGTTGGTAGTTCGCCGACGGGGAAAACGACCTGTTTAGGATTTGACGTGTTCGCTGCGTGATTCAAATCGCTTCATACTAGTAACATAGGACTACATACCGTAGTTCATCAGAGACTTAATAAGTCTGTCTCAGGCCACCACCCATCGGGACTGTGAAAAACAGATGGACTGAACAATGTCTCCGAGCAAAACTTGCTGATCGAACCTACAATAAATCTTATACTCGTGGGCATTTTCAGGTAACTTATTAAGCATTTGGCGAGTTTAATAAATTCCATATGAAATTACCACGAGCCTGTAAAGTTCTGTTTAAAATATACCATATGACCTTTAAAATGAGAATTTATCACCTAGCGAGTGGACAAAATTTTAATGCGAGAGAGTTACAGACTAGACGTTGTCAAATGACGTAACGAACTCCCGCAATTATATAATACACATGTGGTCATACTATTTTGATAACGATCCAATATTTCGGATCTAAACAGCAGTCACACACTTAGCGTATAACCCAAACGCGCGCCGGGTGTACGAAAAATCACAACACGCTGAAGATTTTGGACGTAGGCCTATAACATTAATTTGTTCCTTTAAACCGCTTTAGCGCATCACTGAGGAGCGTGTGCCAGACGTATAAACAATCTCAAAGTTTTGGAGTACGTTTGTGTTACGTATAAAACACGACTATAGACGCGCAGAAAACGTTTATCGCGCGTCTCATACACGCTTGGGGCAGGCCACTGAAGCATTATCTCATAAAATCGGAATGCGCATGTAGCGTACACTGGCGTGCCTAAAACGTGCACCAAACGTGTTCAAAGCGTATTCAACGCGCCCGGGACACGCCGAGCTTCTAGAAGATTTTAAAGCATATCTAAAATGTTTTAGTCCAAACACGCACGACAGGCGAGCCGACTTTTAGCGACGTACATCGAGGCGCACCTGACGTACACCAAGCGAACCAAACACACAGGTAACGCGTTTCTAACGTGTCTCAGGCGTGCTCCTGACGTATATGTTGAATTTTACATTTTTATCAACACGCCCGGCGCGCGTTTTGGCATTTAAGCTAATGTGTGACTGCTGTTTAACTTGTTTACTGTTTATGTTTACTGTTTATGCAGTTTAACGAACAGTTCTTGGGGATGTCATTATCTCCTATTTTGGATATCAAAGTCACATAATACAGGAGGTGACATCACAATATGTTCAAAGCTATTGACCGGAACGTTTTAAATCAACAAAACTAAATTAAAAAAGAACCAATTTGTCCACATTACTCTACAAACAACATAAACCATACAAATTTGAAAATGCCATAGAAACCCATTTTCTGTGTCGCTGAGGGATTCGGAAACGGGGGTTCAAGGGCATTTGCCGCTATCGTTTTGCTTCTACTCACTAAACGTCAATGTCCAAGATCCACTGAATAACACCAACTAGACGTACGCGGATGAAATAAAAGTGTGTGTGTGTGTGTGTGTGTGTGTGTGTGTGTGAGAGAGAGAGAGAGAGAGAGAGAGAGAGAGAGAGAGAGGCTCTATGAATGTACCATTTAAATGGTTTGACGACATCTCGGGGCGACTTCTTAATTTTCAGTCAAACAGTTCCTACGTTTGCTTGAAAACAGACAGCCTTTTTTCATTTCACGTTTCTCCGGAGTCTCGTTCAAACGGTATGACACCACTTGGGTGGTACCGAAAAGGAAAAAGGCGGGTTTCCTGCTTCAGACAAATTTTTATCTGAGACCGCTGGAGAAAATAATTCTTAGCTCCATATTGACAAAACATAATTATTTATTATTTTATATCTATTATTTTACCATTCAATATGTATTATCTTCCAGACAGACAATCGCTATTTTTTTTTACTTTTTTTTATTTGCATTTATTTATTCCCGCCAAGGTTATTACTGTTGACGTCATCGTTTTTCCCGCCATCTTCAATCCATTACGGAAATTGTCGGAAAATTACGGAAACGCGATCCGGCTTATTGCTGGATTTTTTACTGCTCGATTTCTTATTGCTCGATAGCTTGATTTCAGTCCAGTCTGCAAAAGTTTTAAACCAGTCTTTAAATCGACGTCCATCAAACGCTCATTCAAAGCGTATAGAGATTATGTATCAAGCTCCTAGATGAACACTGGATGGAAGAAAGTCGTGAAATATTCGTTAAATTTGTGAAAATTGCTTAAAATTTCATATGGTTGCTCGACAACTACGTTTGAGTGCATTTATATGTAAACCTGACTTGTAAGCACTGAATATATTTGTAGGTTTACTCTCAAAAACAAGTAGACACTCTGGAACAAATTTGCTACATTGCTCCACAGATACTCGGGGTTACTGTTTAGATTTTGCAAAAAGCTAATACTTGTACTTTTTTTTTTTTTTTTTTTTTTTTTTTAAATTATTCTTGTATTTTTTTCTTCTTCATTTAGCTTTTCTGCATTAGTCCTGACCTTATACAATTAGAAAAATATGTCTAAAATACATAAAAAGCATTAGAAATACTGATAAGCAATCACTAATGTAAAGAAAAAGTACAAGATAAACAACTTCGCTTCTCCAAACTTTCGACCGTCACTTTGAAAAGACAAACTGATTCACTAATCCGTAACTTACAAGAATCTTATATATATCAGCATGTCCGGGAATCATTACGCTTCAAACGGATACAGAAAGCATTTAAATATTCCCTTGCATACCCACAAAATCGGCTATTAAACAACGATTCTCATCGCTACCGCGTTGAGATGGCCGGAAGTAAACAATGGATGTGACTGGATTCCGGGCGTACGTTGTAAAACGGCGAAAACGGGTAACCAGGGATCAAACCGAAAGTAACCTCTGATTGTGTCAGCCTTGATTGACCAATGAAAACAAGCGGTTCAGTCACATGGCAATTTGAATTTCGTTGCGTCATACCTGATTGACCAATGAAAACAAGCGGCCCAGTCACATGACAAAAGGGATTTCCATACTGTATGGACACAATCAGAGGTTACTTTCGGTTTGATCCCTGGTTACCCGTTTTCGCCGTTTTACAACGTACGCCCGGAATCCAGTCACATCCATTGGCCACCTCAGTGCGGTAGCGATGAGAACTGCTGTTTAACAGATGATTTTGTGGGTATGCAAGGGAATAATTAAATACTTTCTGTGTCCGTTTGAAGTGTAATGATTCCCAGACATGCTGATATATATAAGAGTCTTGTAAGTTACAGATTAGTGAATCAGTTTGTCTTTTCAAACTGACGGTCGAGAATTTGGAGAAGCGAAGTTGGTTATCTTGTGTTTTTTCTCTACATTCAGGATGGCATATCAGTATTTCGATTGCTTTCTATAGATTCTAGACATTTTTTTCTAATTTTGCAAGGTCACGACTATTGCAGAAAAGCTCAAAAAGATAACAAAAAATATAATTGTAAGTTTTGAAAAAAAGAGTACAAGTATGAGCTTTTGAAAAAGTCTAAACAGTAACCCCAAGTATCTGTGCATTGCTCCATCTCACTGTTTGGAGGTCAGTTGTAAAGCAGATCAAATCACGAGCGCGTAGCGTGAGTGATTTTTCTGCTTACAACTGACCGATTATTACTCAACAATTCACGCACTAGAACTGATCTATTTCCATTCTAACACACAATCATGGACGAAAATACACATGAAGCCTTCCGTTGCTACCATTTCTACGCCATTGCATTAAAGAAGTCCCGCCAAAAATTAGACTTTCACTAACGTCTACATGTATTTGTCACGTCTTTTGAGCAAACATGACGTTGCGCCCATCTGTCTCCGTAACTGACGTCACATTTGCATTTGAAATTGACGTCATAGCTCCCGCGCTTACAAAGTGTGAAATTGTTGTGCAATATAACACGTTTTCAAATCATTGGCTATATAGGCGCGGTGTGTTAGAATATTGATTTTGGCTGAGGCTAACTGCAGAACAATTGTGTCACTGTGTATGGCGTCGTGACAGTAAGCAGTGTCATTGGCACGACTATCATGTGGATAGACAACTTGTCGTTCAATTGTGATTGTCTATTGGCCTGACCGCAGTGGATTTTCTAATTGGCAGTGTCTAGAGACACTGTACTGTGCAGAAGAAAAGTCCATTATATATTGATCTTGTCTGCATGACTGCATCAGTTATTGCCATGAAGGGGATTTACTCTGTGTATAAATTATACATAAACGGACCAATCAATAGGTGGAGCTAAAACGGGAGAACCCCGAGAAAAACCACCTGACACACCCGCAAGCAGAACTTGGCTTGTCTCACATGTAGCCAGTGCGGGGCTCGAACCCACACCAAACACAGCGGTGAGATGATCTAATGGTTAAGTGCGGTAATGAAATATCAGCGCTCTTAACCACTCGGCCACGGGGGCCGCCATACATAAATATACATGCTATACCAGCTATATTTTTTTCAGACTCATCATCATTGAGCAATGGCTACAAGAAGGTCTCGCTTACAAGTGAAGCCAAATATTGGGGGCCCCAAGGTAGGGTCCGCGAAAGCTCCACCCCCTCTGAAGATACCAGATCGCAGCTCCAAGAAAGAAGGTTGGTTTGACAGATATTTATAAATGTAAAATACTTTTGTTTTCAAGTTTGTTTTTAGGGCTACTTTTCTTAAAATTTCTTTTTTTTTTTCTACACAAATGTCTTCATAAATTCTCCTACAGAACAAATACATTTATTAGCTGTTCCTTTCGAAAACTAACAATATGATAATGCATTGATGTGCATCTAGCAAAGACTCAGGCCTGTCTGGTCAGACTCTCAGTCTGCAGGTGTATAGCCTGTACTCTAGACACATTGTGAACAAAGCTTTTATATTTACTTTTATATGTATCTTCTTTCATACATGTTTGAAAAATAAAAGAAAAAATGATGTTAAAATTTCTTTGCACTGGTAGCTAATACTCACCATATTTTTGTCCTCCTATTGTTCCTTGTCTACCTAAAGGGAAGCAGTTTAACTTACGTATTGAACTAATTGAACCTTTCCATGATACTTGATATTTTATTACCGTGCATGACTTTGCAAAAGGAAATTTGGAAAATAAATACTTGTCTAATTTGTTTGTTATGTCTCCCCCCTTCATGGTCGGGAAACATATTGTATTTCCCAGTGCGTCTGTCTGTCTGTCTGTCCGTCTGTCCATCACAAATCGTGTCCGCTCTGTAACTTGAAAACCGTTAAAGATTTTTCAATGAAACTTGGTACACTTGTAAACCTTGACGAGACGATGTGTCATGCACAAGAACCATAACTCTAGCTTGAGTATTTTTGGAGTTATTTCCCTTTGATTATTTTCTATACAATTTCATGTCCGCTCTATAACTTGAAAACCGTTTAAGATTTTTCAATAAAACTTGGTACAGTTATTAAGCATGATCATACGATGTGTCATGCACAAGAACCATAACTCTGGCTTGAGTATTTTATGAGTCATTTCCCTTTGATTATTTTCCATACAATTTCGTGTCCGCTCTATAACTCGAAAACTGAAGAGATATTTCAATGAAACTTGGTTCACTTATAAAGCACGATGAGATGATGTGTTGTGTTAAAGAACCATAACTCTTGTTTGCATATCTTTGGAGTAATTTCCCTTTGATTATTTTCCATACAATTTCGTGTCCACTTTGTAACTTGAAAACCGTAAGAGAAATTTCAGTGAAACTTGGTACACTTATAAAGCACGATGAGACGATGTGTCATGCACAATAAAGCATGATGAGACGATGTGTCATGCACAAGAATTATAACTCTTGCTTGCATATCTTTGGAGTTATTTCCCTTTGATTATTCTCCATACAATTTCATGTCCGCTCTATAACTTGAAAACCATAAGAAATATTTCAACTAAACTTGGTACACTTATAAAGCACGATGAGATGATGTGTCATGCTTAAGAACCATAACTCTTGCTTGCATATCTTTGGAGTTATTTCCCTTTGATTATTTTTCATACAATTTTGTGTCTGCTCTATAACTCAAAAACCATTAGAGATTTTTCAATGAAACATAGTACACTTATAAAGCATGATGAGACGATGTGTCATGCACAAGAATCATTACTCTTGCTTTCATATCTTTGGAGTTATTTCCCTTTGATTATTTTCCATACAATTTCATGCCCGCTCTATAACTTGAAAACCGTAAGAGATATTTCAATGAAACTTGGTACACTTATAAAACAGAATGACAGGATATGTGATGCACAAGAACTATAACTCTTGCTTGCATATTTTGGACATGCACGTAGAAAGGGGGGAGACATCAGTATTCACATAGAAAACAAATTCTAGTTTCTTCATACTTATAACTTTTTTTTTCAGTTGGCCCTAGTTCTCCACTGAAGTCACCCAGAGTTACCTCTCCTATAAAGTCACCAAGAGTAACTTCCCCTGTTAAATCACCAAGGGTTAGTTCCCCTGTGAAGTCTCCTAGAGTGACCACTCCCTTGAAGTCCCCCAGGGTAGCTTATCCTATCAAAGGCACATCTGACAAACTTGCTTCCATTGTTGAAAGTTCTCCGGATACCGTTGAAAACCAGGGATTAGATCAACCAAAACAACAACAAGAAACAGCTTCTAGTGTAGAAATCAAGAAAGATGGTCAAGTTAACAATAAAAGGGACAAAGAGACAGCAGAGGGTTCAAGTGGCACTGCTGAGCAGTCGGCACAGGGTCCAAAAAGAGCAAGACTGAGAAGGTTTGGCACGGTTAATGTTGGTCTCACAAGAGGATCTAAAACAGCTAAAAGTGAAGCTCCAATGGGTAATGATAACACAGTGACGAAAAATGAAGTTGACAAGATTGATGAGGAAATTGGAACGGATGTTAAAGAATCATCAGAGGCAGAAACTAATAATAAAACCAGAGAATTAGATAAAACAGAAGGCATAGAGACAAATGAAAACAGTGGTACCAAAGATCAGCTGAATGAGGGAGGTAATAAAGACATTGCTGGAGCGAAAGTGGTAAAGACTGGTGTAGATAAAGGGAAGCCTAAGCCAACAACAAGAGCTAGACTCCCTAAAGCCAAACCAAATTTTCTGGATGCCTCAAGGAAGAGGTCAAAGTAAGTGATATATGAGCCTTCTCATAAGAAAACCAATAGTCTGGGTTTCCATCCAGGTTCGACACAAACTAGCATGTACAGTGACAGAGCAGGCTAGAAGCTTGAGATTTTAGATTAAACAAGAAGAGGAATTGTACTATCTGTGTAGCCAAAACAAAGGCGCTGACCAGCTTTGTTGTTACCGTGAAGCTAGTCTGCCACCTTGTTTTTTATCATATGCATATTGTTGGTTTTCTCATGTGGTGGCTCATATTAAATTTTGTAAACCAAATAAATGGAAACTTCATTCCTAATGTACAGTTAATATTAAAAAAAATGAAATTCTGAAAATTTTGGACATGCAGGCAGTGTCATTTAGTCATTTTTGAGCAACAACTACTCCTAGATTTTCAGTCTAATCAGAATCATCAGGAAAACATGTCCGTGCAATATATACCCCCTAAAACCCCACTTTTAAATAGAAAATCTGGGTTATGCAGGGGTATATCTGCAAAACATAGATTGTGGCTACTCGTTAGAACCGCCTTGCTGAGGCGGTTCTAACTTGTACCAGCAATCTATGTTTTTATAAAAAATAAGAAAAATATAAAAATTTGCTACTGAAATTTTTCAATTTTTAAAACTGAAGAAAAAAATGTATATCACATGGACACGTTTTCATAATGGTTCACTATTTGCAAATCAGAGTTAATCAGGATGATGTTTGTTCTAAAATGGAATCAAATTAAGTAAAAAATGAAGATTATTTAAAAGTTAAAGCAATACCTTGTAAATATACATGTACAACTACGTTTCAACCTCATTATAACACACCTCATTATAACACTGTTTTCAATATAACACGGCCATGTCATGGCTCCCAAATGCTAAATTGTCTATAGTTGTTATAGTAAATAACCTCATTATAACAGGGTTTCACTTATAACACAGTCTGCTTCTATGGACCCCAAAGATAGCATTATAATGAAGTTGTACTGTACTTTGTTAATTTTAGGCCAACTGAAGAAAATTCTGCTGCTGGAGTGGACAATAACCAAGAAAGGTAGGCACTTTCTTTGCTTTGTATGAAGATGTTGGCAATTGTAAACAGCATGAAAAAACAACAACAAAAAAAAACAAATTGTTTTGATGGTCAACAACCAAAGAAATAAAGAGCATGCAAGATGCAACTCTAGCTTTTTGGCATGGACAAAGTTACAAATAAATAAATTGTTGCTATTCCATTACAAAAACATGCCTTTACAATAATCAGAAGTTTTTTCAGCTGTTAAAATTGAAATGGGATACTTTTAATATTATTTTTGCTCAAAACATAGATTGTGGGTACACGTTAGAACTGCTTGACCCGAGTACCCACAATCTATGTTTTGGATCAAAAAATAAAAAAATGGAAACCCCTGCATACTCCAGTTTCCATATGTAAAAATATGTATAAGGGGATATATTTTTCATCGACATGTTTCCTGATACATTTCAGCCCTGCAGAACCATCTCCATCCCCAAGTACAAGTAAAACTGTGGGGGAATCCAGCATTTCCGACACACCAGGGCCATCCACCAAATACACCAACCTACAGCCTAAACCAACTCTGCCTAAGTCACCACAGAAAAGCCATGTTGCCTTGCCATCTCAGTCTTACCCAGTAAAAACAGCGGGGAAATTGTACGGAGATAAGGATAAAAATGCCAAACAGAAGAGTGTCAATGTGACAGAGCCTGTTCCTCAGGTATTTTAACATGTATTTACATGTACAGTTCAACTCATTATAACACTATCTTTGGTGGGGTCCAGGAAAACAGACCATGTTATAAGTGAAACCATGTTACAGTAAGTTTTTTTTACAATTCACACATAGCAAAATAATCATTTCGGGAGCCATGACATGGCTGTGTTAATGAAAACTGCTTTTTCGTGAGGCGTGTTATGAGGTTGAACTGTACTGTAACTGTAGGTTCAGAATTGTTTGTATGAACTCAATTTTTGCTAAAATACAAATATTTTTGCTAAAAAATTCTGGGCTCTCATTAAGAAAGTCTTACTGTAGGCTTAGCAGAATGCCATGGATTCACACTCGCCATTTAAGAACTCGCTAATAATTCAAAGAAAGAAAATGTGTGCAATGCAAGTCTTGAAATGACTGAAAAATTGTTGGCTGGGACTTTAAGCCACAACTCAAACCTGGGCTCAATATAAAGCTCTGCCATGTGGTGCCCTTGAGGAAGACACTTTAAACCACCCATAATACTGCTTATGTCCTCATGAAGTGGTGGCTTGATGGCGATATTAGTGATTCTTCATAAAAATATTTTAAGTCTCAAAATCACAAAAAAGTCCTGAAAATGCTAATTTTATCCTGTCTTGTGATTTGTTAGCCCCCTCCAGCTAAGAAGGTCCGACCACCGAGGATTGATGCACCGACAGACAAACCACCTGACAGGGGTAGAATGAGAATGAGGGATCTCATATACTGGAACCCTACAAACAACCCAATGAAGTATGTACAGTAAAACAATTTATCTTTGAAATTAACTCATCTATAGAAGTTGTCTAGCTTCAAGCTAACATTTTGAATTGTAATTTTTATGTACATGTATCTCTTTAAAGGCCCATGACGTACAAAAACAATACATAAACTGCTGAAATTACCATGTCAAACATTTCTATGTCGATGTCATTTAAGAAGTCATTACAAAATAGTGTTTGATCATTAAAGATAATTTTTATGTGGCTGATACGGTATTAATGTGTAAAATCGGCATAAAATAACAATATGCTAGTGGGGCAGTGTGCACTTATGCACGTTTTTCAGAAATGGCCAGGGTGTGCAGTTTTCGGAGCAAATTAGAACAAATACAGTAGTTTTGATTCAATTTCTCCCCTATTACATTACGTGACTAAAGAAGAAAATGAACGTTACGAGTAATGAGATTTATTTTATAGGCCTAAAGAAAAGCGAGAAGTACTTGTCAAAGAAATGAAAGATAAAGGAAAAGACAAAGCAAAGGAGAAAGAAAACACAGCTCAGGAGCCCCCACCCCCTGTCCCTGAGGGCGGGGAGGATGATGCTATGCCGGTACCTCAGGTTACCATAGGGCCAGATGGGAACATTGTTATAAATGAACAGAGGTGCGTAAATAACTTGTTTAAAAGCTCTGAAGTAAAGAATAAAATGGGGAAAAAAAGCATTATAATTATTGGTGCCTTTCCTTACCTACTGGAGTAGGGAACTTTAAAAAAACAAAAGATCTTGAAAGCTTTAACTTGTAACTTTGAACAGTTGTGTGGTGAAGAGTTCTCCAGAGAACATGGCTATGAGCAATGATGTTAAAACTATCAGTGCGACAGAAATCCAGGCGGGACATTCAGGAAAATATCTTTATATGGGACAATCTCCTCTTATGGGACATTCTAGAGAGTTGACTTCATATGGGACATTATCTTCATTACTGGACAATCTCTGTTTCCCTGTCTTAGCTGTGATGAGATAAGTGAAATAATGTTCTTCTTTTGTTGAACAGTTTGGTTGTAAAGAATAATCTTGAGGACAAAGGCCCAAGCCAGGATGATGAACCTATCGATGAGACGGAAATGTTCTCTACGTACGGGACATTCAGGAAAGTGTCTCGGTCACGGCGGTGGAGTGAAAAAGGTACTGAAGATTTTGAAGTTTGAAGTTTTCAAAAGTCATAATAAAACAAGCACATAGCTGATATTGCTGATATTACCTTAAGTTTTGTCTATTTCAGCATTATGAAAATTTTATTTACTATGTTGTCTTGCATTAAAACCTTTGTTTTTTTCAAGCTGAAACCAATGTCCATACACATACTTTTATAAAAGTGCTACAGAATTGTATTAATTAGTATCTGAAGAGCACCACATAAATAGCTGACCTTGTTAGTGTAGTTAGTAAATGAAAAAAAAAACAAAACATATTAAATCAGCGTTTCTTTGATCAACTTTCCACAGGCCAAAATGATCCTCCGAAAGTTTTTCCCCAGACAGTTCTTATTAACATATATTTACATTTTTATTGCAATCGCCCTAGATGAAAGTATCTTTCTTGATGTTCTTCATTTCCCAATGAAAAACATTAAGTCACGTGGTCTAGAGGCCACACCTATGTGCGGGCTGACGTCAAAACTCATCCAGTGACGTTGTTTGTTTACTCTCTTGTTGACGTGACGTTCGCCGCGTATCGCCATGACGTTAGGCGCGAAAATTTGACGTTTTGGCTGTTCCAAAATTACGTTAAGTCGGATTTAATGTCAAATAACATGAAAATGAACGGTGATATGCGCAATTAAAAATCTGATACTTGACTGATAATATAAAATGTAAATATAAGTATTGAAATTCAGATTTTAGCTTTCACTGGATGATGAAAAACATTAGCTGTTTTAATGTCTCCGAGAAGCCCTTTCGGGCTTCACAGACATTAAAACAGCCTAATGTTTTTCATCATCCAGTAAAGCTAAAAATCTGAATTTCAATCCTTAAATAACAGTCTGATATATTCATTTCATCCCAGCATTGTTTGTCTCTGTATGACTGTTGTGATGATTAGTGTTGTGTATTACAGAAACTGCCAAGTTCTATAAAGCCCTGGCTATGGTGGGAATAGATTTCTTTCTCATACAGAAAATACTGCCCAACAGGAAGAGATTTGAACTCACGGTAGGTAAACATATACACAAGACATCACTTGTTTACCATAATTTTTGTGTGAATTTTTTATTAACTTCTGGCAGAGAAAATGTAGTATTGTGGGAAATGTGAATAAAGCATTTGTGGCAATGGTGGGGACAGGCTTCTCTCTCATACAGTATACAGTTATTTCATGCTTCAGCAGGCAATAGTGCAAAATATTTTCACCGAGGTGCAGGTACCGACTTGGCAGGCTATTGCCCGAGGCGAAGCCGAGGGCAATAGCCTGTCAAGTCGGTACCTGCACCGAGGGGAAAATGTTTTGTACTATTGCCTGTTTAAGCTTGAAATAACTGTTTTATTACCTATTAATTACATCTATAGTCATGTGACTTATCATGTGACCAGGCAATTGACAGCTGGCCAGGCAATAGAATTTTCTATTGCCTGGTACTATTTTATGTTGTTACCTTGTTAAATTGCAGTCATGTGGCATATCACATGACCAGGCAATAGACTGATCATTGGCCAGGCAATAGAATTTTCTATTGCCTGGTTCTATTTCAAAGTATTAACAATTGTTACTAGAATAGACGAAAATAACAAATAGCCATTTCTATGAATTTTTTGATGTAATTAGGTAATAAAATATATTGCACAACAGGAAGAGTTTTGAACTCACAGTAGGTAAACATATTCCAGGGAAGTCTTATCATGAAAAGACATAGACAAACTTCGTCTTTTTGGGATAATGGATTGTTAAGGCATGAATGTGTTTGTTTGCATAGCAGAGGAATGACATACAGATATAACAAATCCTCTGACTAAATCACAATTTATGGGAGAGCTTGGTACTTAAAACCTCCCACGCTGTTGTGTAGTTCAGCATAATAATTAGCATATGACAATTTCCCCAGCAATAGGCAATGACTTGATTTCTAAGGTGGTTCATCTTCTTCTGCAAATTCAAGAAAAGAAATTGTCAGTTAGAGGTGGCTGAATGTGCATCAAGTATTGGTAATTTGTCTCAGGGTGGTGTGCCTGGCGACAGTACAATTAGGACCACTGTCCGTCCCAACATGATTCTAGCATTTGACGGTGGATGAAACAAACAAGCAAAGTTTGTTCAAGGTGCAGCTTCTTTATTTTCAGAAAAAGTTCAAGTTGGAAGAAAAGAAAAATGGTCCTCTGATTGAGAGAGTTCTAAGTAAGTCTGATATTGTGGTTATAGAATGAGCCACTTCGTTATCAAACTGGATAATCAAAAACAAAGATGCAGATCAGCTGTGCTGTAACTGCACAGCTGATCAGTGCCTTTGTGTTTTGCTACACTAACAGCACAATCACTCTTCTCCTTGTATTTGAAATTTTAAGGCTCTAGCCTTCTTTGACTGTACAGGCTGGTTTGTGTCGGACCTTGTCGAAAAACCCAGAAAGTCTGTTTCCTCATAATGCAGCTCAAATGTTAAATGCTTATCACCATTTAAGAGCATGAACACAATCCAAACATATGAGCCTCCCCATGGGAAAACCAACAGTCTGCATAGGCGAAAACAAAGGCACAGATCAGCTTCGCGGTAACCGTGAAGCTGATCAGCGCCTTTGTTTTCGCTACTCAGATAGTACAGTTCCTCCTCTACCTAAATCTGAAATTTCAAGCTTCTAGCACTTTTCTGTGCCTGTACAGGTCGGTTTGTGTCGGATCTGTTCGGAAACCACATTGTTGGTTTTCCCACAAGGTGGCTCATATTTTTGGTTTTCCTGGTATGACAACAAAATGCATTTGCCACGTGGTTCATGAGTTCCTTATGATCCGTGACATGCGAAAAGTCTTCGACTGAAACAGGCCTGTACTGCCACAGAAGATGTCGTCTAGAAGCTTGAAATTTGGTTTTAAGTAGAATAGTGATTATACTATCCATGGGGTGGAAACAAAGGTGCTGATCAGCTGTGCATGCTGATCAGCTGTGCAGTTTTGCATATCTGGACCCAGTTGTTCAAAGCATCGTTAGCTTAACGATATCGTTAAGACATAAATTTGTTAAGCAAATATCAGCTAAAGTAACAAATACACTGTTATTTTTTGTTGAAAAAATGTGAGAATCCTTTGCAGTGCAAAGGATTCTCACATTTTTTCAACAAAAAATAACAGTGTATTTGTAATATTCATGTTTGAAATTTTAACGAAACGTTAACTAACGACGTCGTTAGTTTTGAACAACTGGGCCCTGGTTTTCAAAACTAAACAAAACGAAGACAAAGACATGTATAATAATTGATATCTTGATTAGTAGCATGTCCGATTTATATTAAACTTGAGTCCAGCATATTTAATTCATGAAGATTGGATCATGAAAATATTTCGAAATTTCTCTTCCCCTGATTCAATGAGACTTAAAGAGCATTTGTAAGTTAGTGGTGAAAGAAAGTGTATTTTTGCTGAAAACCTCTTCACTTTGTGTGTATGAAAGTCTCACCAGGGAAGGTGTTTCTTACCTACTTATCCGTTTAGTTTGCTTAATTTAATTTTAAAATCATTATTTTTGCAGAAGAGCGTCTTCACTTTGATGAGAGTGTGTTTGAAAATCTCAGTGAGGAAGAGGAGGATGAAAAGGATAGAAAGAAGAGAGAACAACAAGAAAAGAAAGAACAAAGAAAAAGAGAGAAAGAAGAAAAGAAAAAAGCTGCTGGAGAGAAAAAGAAAAAAACAGGATTAAGGCAGAAAAGTAAGATGAGCCGTATCATGAGAAAAATGGATTTTTGCATATGCAAAAACAAAGACACAGACCAGCTGTGCAGTAACTGCACATCTGGTCTGCATCTTTGTTTTTGCTTTATGGATAAGTTCTCAGACCTCTTCTTCATAAATAAAAAATTTCAAGCTTCAGGCCTCTTCTGAGATTGTACAGGCAGGCTTTTGTCGGAACTGGTCAGAAACTGAGACCATTTTCTCACATCGTGGTTCAGTT
The DNA here is from genome assembly GCA_964017185.1 of Rugalucina vietnamica. Taxonomy (NCBI): domain Eukaryota; kingdom Metazoa; phylum Mollusca; class Bivalvia; order Lucinida; family Lucinidae; genus Rugalucina; species Rugalucina vietnamica. Next base: position 56,576,230 of record OZ024878.1, read on the forward strand.
ATATTGGTGTTTCTATGAGAAGCATGAAGGTGGCTGCAACATTTTAGACTGTGTCTATACCTTAATAATCTCATTATGTTCTACCATTAAAGACAGGTTAATGTATGGGTAAAATGTTGTTGAATAATGTTTGAGAAAGTTTAATCCCCAAACAATGAAAGTACAAAAATAGCTAATGGTCTCCAGGCTCAGAAATTATGCTGTGATATCACTAAAAAGGGTATTAAAATTATAAATTTTAAGCCCCTCAACAATGACCCAGGGGCGGATCCAGGATCTGGAAGGGGGGTTCAAATCCACCAGGGGGGGTTCAATTTCTATATTATACCTGATTTTTGACAAATTTCCCCATGAAATTGAAAAAAAAAAAATGGGTCCAAAGGGGGATTCGAGCAAACCCCTTGAACCCCCTCTTAATCCACTACTGTAACCACAGAACACTGTGCTGTATTCTTCACAAGTCATTTTGATTTCAGCTAATAAGATTCATTGATTCCCTATAAGTCTGATGTTTCTAGTTCGGACTAAGAGTCAAATTATCCATAGTGACGATGTTGTTATTGTTTAAGTTACCCTTGACTGATTGAATGTTTAATTTGAGCCACCGCATGAGAAAACCAACAATTTGCATAGGCGCAAAGAAAGCCGCAGATCAGCTGTGCAGTAACTGCACAGCTGATCAGCGATCAGCTGTGCAGTAACTGCACAGCTGATCAGCGCCTTTGTTTTCGCTGCACCGTTTGTACAATCCTTCTTTTTAAATCCGAAAGTTCAAACTTCTAGCCTGCATCAGTGACTGCACAGCTTGATTTGTTTCAGACCTGATCAGAATCCCAAATTGTTGGTTTTCTCATGAGGCGGCTTATTTATTAATGATTGATTGTAGGTAACAAGAGCCCCTATGAGCCTGACCTGTCTAGTTCAGACTCAGAAGCTGAGAGAGAATTGGAGAAAAACTTCAGAGAAAAGTAAGTTCTTGAAAGATTTTTTCACAAGATTTTGTTTAAGAAAAAAAAAAAAAATCTAGTTAGTCTGAAGTCTTCTCAGGAAAGGTATGGTTGTGCTATCCAACAAAATATATGGCATGTTTAGAGCATTAATCCAGGTCTGCACTGTTTATGAGCCTCCTCGATATACACATGATTAACTACAAAGCAGAAATTCTCCACAACTGACCTTAAAAGTTGACTCTGATGGCCGAGTGGTTTAGGTTACAGATTTAACTAGCATTCAATTGTCTGTCTGCTATCGGTTTGAGCCCTGCATAGGCCAAATTCTGCTTGCAGATGTGTTATTTGTTTTCTACTGGAATAGTTCTGTTTTTGTCAACTGACCGAATGATTAGTCTCAGAACGAGTGAAATGATTCTGAATGGCACCAAAAAGTGAATTTTTAATGCAGATATAAAGATGCAAAATAAGCTGCCCTATCAGAAAACTAAATGCCTGTGCAAAAACCAAAACATGCAGATTAGCTGTGCAGTAACTGCACAGCCGATCAGCGCTTTTGTTTTTTCTCCATGAATAGTACAATGCCTCTTCTTTCTAAATCTGAAATTTCAAGCCTCTAACTATTTTGTGTACCTGTACTGCCTGGTTGGTGTCGGACCTGGTCAGAAACCCAGGAAACCGGTTTTCTAGTATTGTGGTTCAAATGATATTGATGTGTTTCAGTCCTGATGTACGAGAAACTGGTATTGACAAAGCCAAACCTGGCAGTTCTAAGTCTGGGAAAGATACAGAAGTGGTCAATATTCTTATGGACATGAGTAAAGGGAGATTACCTGGCAAGGAAGGCGACGGAAACGCTGTTCAACCTGATGGAGCTCCTGTGCAATATGTGAATCAGTCATATGCTGACGATACTGTGACTATTGTTCCTCAGGGCTCTCAGCAACAACAGGTTTACTTAAATAGTAGAAATTCCTTAATTGCCAATTTACAACAGAGTATTCCGGGAATTCAGAACATTATTGCCATTGAAGCGCAGTCGATTTATCCTCAGGGAGGGGTGCCATCACTAACAGGAAGTGATCTCAGAGCAATGGCGGAAGGTCAGACGAGTAACGTTATTGTACAAAATAATTATCCACCATATCAGATTATTGAGCAGTCTAGTGCTGATCCAAATGCTGTTATTTCTAGTCAGAACGTATTAGGAGAAGCTATACCTCAAACTGAAGTGAATAGTGATTTGACTTATGTTGAAATGATAAATGCCAATTCAGGGAATTTACAAGCAGAAAATCAGACTTACACAGTGGATAATGGAAATCAGATATCTAGTGAACCTGGTGCAATTGATATTAATCTGGTTGGTAATGACAATACGGTCAAAGAAGTTATCATAGTGGATAGTGCTAAGGAAAGTTATACTGCTATAAGGACTGGTGAAAGGGCAAATTCGGCTAGTGAAACAGGAGTTAATTTATTGAATTGTGAGAAAGTTACACATGCAGAAAATAGTGAAATAAATGCTTCCCAAAGCCCAAGTCAGTTATACACACCGATGACACCAAATCAGTCATACACACCAAATCAAAACATGGTTTCAGATAGTCCTATTTCAGCATACAAAGCACCAGATATTTTGGCAAATAATAGCTTAATAGCTAAATCTCTTAGGAAAGAAACTGCTGTAAGGGGTACCGCAGAAAAGAAAACAAGGCTTGTGAAAACTGCTACGGGAGAAATTGTTGAAATTGAAATCATAAATGATGAATTAGAAACTGTGAAAACTGAGCCAGGTATTGAAGTACAAGACACAGGAGCCCAAGTGTTACATGCTGGTGGTGAAAAAGATAAAACTGTTCTCTCTAGACCACAGCAAGACCAGGCAGCAGAAAATATTATGCAAGCTTTGAGAGAGAAACTAGAATCTTCTAAAAACACTTCTCAAACCCAATCTAGGCCAGTTGTCCAAAGTCCATCCCAGCCTGCCAGGAGTTTGTTACAATCTGCACCAAAGGCAACTCACAAAGCTCCTAGTAATGTCCAAGTCGTCAGAAGCCCAATGCTACCTGCCCAAAGCCCAGCACAAGCTGGACAAAGCCCATTACAATCGGCACAAAGTATTCTGCCACAGTCTCAAAGTCCAATGAAAGCTACCCAAAGCAAGGTTCAAGTTTTCCGAAGCCCAATGCAGGCTGTCCAAAGCCCTGCCCCAAATCCACCACCAAATGCCCAAAATCAAGCGGGCATTGCCCAAAGCCCTGTAGATGAAGCAGCTCAAGCAGTCGAGTCACCAGGAAGCTCAGCAGCAAATTCTCTCCCACCCCTGGGGCCGACATTAAATGGCAACCAGATTATCTCTCAAACCCTGTTATCTCCTGAGTCGGCCTCCCGGATGCCCGGTTTGCCCCAGCCAGGTCCCAATGATCAGTATGTGCTAGTAACAGTCATGCCCGAGTCAGGATCAGAAACCATTATACATGTCTACAGGCTGCATGGAGGTCAGCTGGCTTAGAGAGGTGGCAAAACTTGTAATTTTGACAAAGATAAGTTGAGAATATATTGACCAAAAGAGCCTTCACATGAGAAAACCAACAATTTGGGTTTTCAACCAGGTCAGACACAAACTGACCTGTACAGTCACAGAAATTTGAATTTAAGAAGAAGAAGAGTGATTGTACTATCTGTGTAGCAAAAACAAAGGCACTGATCAGCTTTGCAGTTACCGCGAAGCTGGTCTGCGCCTTTGTTTTTGCATAATGCAGATTGCTGGTCTACTGATGCGGCAGCACAAATGGTATTTATCTAATAGGTGTCAGTTTTTTTGTGACCATGCATGAAGAGTTTTCCAGTTTTCCATAGTGTACTTAAAACACCATAATTTTTGCATGATCTGTGAATTTTACTTTTCAGAATTATTCTGTGTTCCAAATTTATGCTTGCTGATAGATTATTGCCTAATATCAACAAAATATTATAACAATTTCCATTTCCTTAATATTGATATACAAAGTGTATGTATATCATTTTAAATAGATGATTTACAACATATATTTACATTGTATATGGAAAATTACAAATGTGCTGATCTAGATCTATTTAGACTTGACTTTTGTCATGATTTAATTATTAAAATGTAAACTTTGTTGCGATGTTTAAAAATGACAAAATAAGTGTGGAACACGTTAAAGTGCTTGTAAAATAGAATTTTCTTACATGCTCTCATCTTGTAATTGTCTCTTTTGTAACTTTGATGATTTAAGGAAATGAACTTCATAAGCCATAGGCTTTCGTTCGGATCCTAATTTATACTGTATGTATTTATATGTGTTGCTTATTTGCTTGAGTTCAAATAAATATAGTTTAAACCAAAATAGAATTTTTTGATGTACATTTATTATAATACAAGTTTTACTTCGCATGGCCGGTTTTAAAATTGCTATTGGTTTAAACTTATCAATTAAACAAACAAAATTCAAATATGTCAAGACTATCTGATCTAACGCATGCTATTATAAGCATTCAAAATACTTCTTATCTGCTTAACTTTAGGGTTGATTGATAACCAAATGTTTAGTATAAAACAAATTTGTAAATTCCTAGTAGTTAATTTAAATGTAGACTAGTGCTATAAAGTGTGTAATAATGTGTCACTGTTATCGAAGGCTCAGGCAGCCGAGTCTTGCAGGCTTCTCCAAGTCATGGCCGAAATGTAACATAATGTACGTAATACTATATGTATCAGAAATAGACTTGAAGACACCAAGAAAGTAGAAAATGTAAGTAGAAAAATTGTAGACCTTTATTCCATGAAACTGTTATATTTATGGGAAGCAAATACGGGAGACATTTGTTGTGGATTCCCAAAGATTAATAAAATGTTATTGTAAGATGTTTGTCTATAGTCATATTTTGCAAACCAATTGTCTCAGGAGAAATGCAGAAAAAAAATCTCTGTATATTGCATGGGCAAGTCTGAGAACTGATACATTTAAATATTCCATCTGGCATCAACCAAAAACAAGGGTGACAACCACAATATATACTTGTATCAAAGCAGCACTGCCTAAGAATGGTGAGTGAAGGAGTTACTGGAGGATTTAGAAATGTGGCTACTTGCTATTTGTAAGAACCAAGAGTTCTATCCTGTCTATAAGTTATGGAGATGACTCATTCAAGTGATAATCAATCTGCTTATGGGTGTGACCTGGCTCTATTTTGTTAAATGTTTTTCATGCTCAACTCAGCTGAGACTGAAATTTAGCCTGCTCATAAATGTTAACTTAAACTGGAGGACCAATGGTCGTGTAAACGCTCACCTGAGACCTGGGATATATACCAATAAACTTGTTTGACTATTATGGTCATGGACGGCCTATATTGACCTTGAGGTCATCACAGGATCATAATTTATGTATACATTGTAGTACTCTAGTCCACAATGCTACAGGCCAAGTATTGTTGAAATTGGTCCACCGGTTCTGGAGAAGATTTTTGAAGGGTTTTTACCATATATGGACATGGCGTCCATCTTGGTCATGTGACCTGGATTATTTATGTATATACTGGTTTCCCCTTCCTATAGATGTTTTATATCAAATTTGATATAATTTGATTGGTCAAGGGGTTTCAGAGAAGATCTTTGAATATTATACAATTATTGACTTCAATGAGGTAGATATAAGGATTTATTATATAAGCTACTGAAAATCTCGCTTTTCATTGGCCCAAAGCGCCCACATAGCAAGTCTTCAAATTGTCATATTAACTGGCTAGCGCGTGCTGGCAGGTCCATATTAGTTACTAAATTTAGAGCTGACGTTCTGGTTCCGCTTTCGCATAGCGCTGTGCATAATCGCGTGTCCAATGCAGGGAACCAGTCAGTTTTATTGGCAAATTCATTATCATTAGTATTGAATCAAATGGTTTTTTTTTTTTTTTTTTTTTTTTTTTTTTTTTAAATCAGTTTTACGTCCCTTTCAAGATTATTTCAGCTCATATGAGACAGGCCAATCAGTAGGTGGGGCGAAAATGGGAGAACCCCGAGAAAAACCACCTGACACACCCGCAAGCAGAACTTGGCTTGTCTCACATGTGGCCAGAGCGGGGCTCTAACCCACACCAGACACAGCGGTGAGATGATCGAGTGATTAAGAAACAGCGCTCTTAACCACTCGGTCACGGGGGCCGCCTCTTAAATGTTAAATGTTTATGTTTATTCTATATCTGTCTCAGTTGATTTCTTTTCATTGCTTGACATTTTGTCAAAAATTATATAATAAAACAGTTAATGACTTTTGAGGCATTGGATATGATGTGATATCGACCCGAGAATACCAATATTGACCGAGGCGAAGCATTGGATATGATGTGATATCGACCCGAGAATACCAATATTGACCGAGGCTTCGCCTCGGTCAATATTGGTATTCTCGGGTTGATATCACATCATATCCAATGCCTCAAAAGTCATTCATTGTATATTATCTACCTGAAAAAGTGATATTAACCGAGGCCGTAGGCCGAGGTGAATATCACTTTTGAGGGTAGATAAATCCTTATAGCTACCGAAATTGAAGTCAATAACTGTTTTGTTATATGACTTTTCAAGTATTTTAATGTTTATTTTATAACAAATAAATAAACAAAATCATATCAGATGTTAAAGAAGACTAGACAATGAGGAACAATTGATTATGATTGAAAGATAAGTTTGTAAGTTCTTAATAAAACCTATGTTATGGGTACTCAAGAATCACCATGATGAGGCAATTCCAATGGGTACCAACAACAATTCTTATGAAAAATAAACAAAATTATCCCTTAATTATCACCAAGTACATCTCACTAACTAGTGCTTTGTTTACCTGCAATAGTGTGTTACTGCAAAGCATGTGATTTCATGAACTGAAATGAGTTAAGGCTATTTATAGCTAACTGGCAGGTTTTAAACACATACATCAAATCATGTCAATTTCATGAAGCCCATGTTGATTTCATGCTGGTGCTATTTTTGGGTACTCAGGAGCGTAATATAGATTTTGGAGGTTAATATAGAAAACCTGTCAAAATAATTAACCTCCAGGAACTGGTTTGATCTGGTTTTCATCAGTTTGGTCTAGTTTCAGAGAAATATAAGAATTTATTAATACTGAATGAACCAATCAGGAGACAGATTTTACTTCAGTCATATAACAATATGGTGATATTGCCCCGGGGTGGGGTCAGACCAGCCCCTGGGGTCCAATTTTTTTGAGAATCATAAGTCTTCAGTCCATTTGCCTAATTCAAGTTTTTGTCTTCAAATGATATTTTGACAATTTTCCCCATTCAATTGCATGGGCCACCTATGTTGACATTGCCATAAAATAAGTTAAGGTCATCAGAGGGTCATGATTTTTATAAACTTTGTAGAGCTCCTCTCCCTGATGCTTCATGCCAAGTTTCAAAATCATAGACCTTCTGGTGAGAAGAAGATTTTTAAAGGGTTTTGCTATTTATAGCCATGGCAGCCATCTTGGTCATGTGACCCGGACCAAATACAACGTAGATAAACTTCTGTTCCCCCTTCCTAAGGATGCTCCACATGAAGTTTGGCTTGATTGGCCAAGTGGTTTCAGAGGAGAAGATCTTTGAAAGTGTGGACGGACGACGGAGCATGGCCATCCTATAAGCTCACCTTGTGAGCCTTCAGTGCAGGCGAGCTAAAAATGCCATTTTAAGATTCATAAGCAGGATAAATTACAGGCTTAAGGGATCTAAACATGAAATTTCAAATTCATCTGGGCTATTTCAGTATTAATTATTAGCAGTTTACATTTCAGTCTCAGCTGAGTAAAGCATGAAAAAAGGTTTTATAACCTTGGGGCCAGAAATTATCTTACCTAGATCATAAATAAACAATTCCTGCGGTGTCTGTACCTAGATGACAAAGCACCCAAACTGAGTGACTGCCTTATGGGAAATAGCTGCTCACTTGGCTTTCAATATGTCTTCTTAGTATAAGTACTTGACTGTTAATTTAGTTTTTTCCCACCTCAGCTTTTGGAGTGGGAATTTCTTTCTGATTGCGCCATTTCCTGATCATTGCCTACTTTTACCTTTCTTTATCTTTGGAAATGACAGTTGATGACTCGGTATGGAAAGACACCAGAGAAAGTTTATACATAACGATAAACTCACTTATGAACCTTTTAGCTTGGATGAGCTTACCATTGAGCCACAACACAATAAAACCATCAATCTGCATATGCAAAAGCAGGTGCAGATCAGCTGTGCAGTGGATAGTACAATCCCTCTTCTACTTAAATCCAAAATTTCAAGCTTCTAGCCTGCTTCTGTAACTGTACAGGTTGGTTTGTGTCAGACCTGGTCAGATGTTAGTTTTCTCAAGCAAAGGATTCGAGTAACATTTTATGGCTCAAGTAACTTTTTATCTTCAATCCTTGGTGAGCGGAAGATCATGTCAGAAGGATCAGTTAATTTTAAAACAGGAGGTCGAATTCGCACCTGCATTGGGCAAAACAACTAAAACCGTGATATATAGGTCGAGGGCACCAGGTTAAGGTGTGTTCTGAAAGGGTATGTGAAGGACATTTACTACGCAAGGTTTCACACTCGCAGCTATCACTGATGCAGAAAAAAAACAAACTTTGATGTAAAAATTAACAAAGTCAATGGGCCATGAAATATAGGTCAAGGTCAGCGAGTCAAGAAGCGTGCTTGAAGGGTATGTCAAGGACAATTACTATGCAAGGTTTCACACGCAGCTATCACTGATGCAGAGAAAAACAAACTTCGACATAAAAATTAACGAAGTCAATGGACCGTGAAATATAGGTCAAGGTTAGCGGGTCAAGGTGCGTTCTTGACGGGTATGTCAAGGACAATTGCTATGCAGTGTTTCACACTCACAGCTATCACTGATACAGAGAAAATGAAACTTTGACGTAAAAATTAACATGACGTAAAAATTAACAAAGTTAATGGGCCGTGAAATATAGGTCAAGGGCACCGGGTCAAGGTGCGTGCTTGAAGGGTATGTCAAGGACAATTACTATGCAAGGATTCACACTCCTAGCAAGCACTGATGTAGCGAAAACCAAACTTCGACGTAAATGTTGACGGACTGGACGTACGGACGAACGGAAATTTGAACTCCTATATGATCTATCGCACCCTGCTATAAGCAGGTGCGATAACTACAGGTAAACCTCATTATAATGCTATCTTTTGGTCCATGGAAACAGACTGTGGTATAAGTGAAACCATGTTATACAATAATGCCATTACTTACAATAGACATACTATACGACAAAATAATCATTTTGGGAGCTATGACATGGTTGTGTTTAATTGGAAAACCGCACTACAGCAAGGGGCGTTATAATGAGGTTGAACTGTAATTTTCAAACTAGTTCCTAGGGGTAAACTTCCCCATCAGTTTACAAGAATTGACTACCCCTTTTTTTGGCCAGTAACTGACAACTGAATTCTAAGGAATAATCTGCTGTTCTCAAGAGCTAGGATGTTTGGTTGATCTAAGCGCTTTGCGTCCACAGCTAAGATTTGGAATGGTCAGGCAACCTCCCATGGCGGCCCCTGTGGTCGAGTGGTTAAGAGTGCTGATATTTAATTACCGCACTTTACCATTTTCAATCATCTCGCCGCAGTTGTGGGTTCGAGCCCCACATAAGGCACAAGTGAGACAAGCCAAGTTCTGCATGCGGGTGTGTCAGATGGTTTATATTGGGGTTCTCCCGATTTTGCCCCACCTAATGATTGGCCTGTCTCATATGAGCTGAAATCCTGAAAGAGACGTTAAACTGGCTGAATGGGGATCTAACCATGACCTCTCCATTCAGTCTGATGTTTTAGCACCATGCTCCCCTTCACAACTTACTGACAAATGCTCTACTTGTATTGAGATCTGACAGCTGAAAAGAATGAACGGCCATGGAAATATTTTCATGACAAAATCTTCATTACAGATATTAGCCATGACACGAGAAAACCAATGTTAAGGTTTCCGACCAGGTCAGACACAAACTGGGCTGTACAATGACAGAAGATAGCTGGAGGCTGGATGGAGGCTGGAAATGTCAGATTAAGAAAGTAGAAGAATCATACTATCCTTGTAGCGAAAACAAAGGGGCTGATCAGCTTCAGGGTTACAGCTGAGCTGATCTGCGCCTTCCTTTTTATTATATAATGCAAAATTTTGGTTTTCTCATGATGCAGCTCAATTGTACTAGCCATTAAGATCTATTGCTTGAATGCATGTTGCTTGTTTGTTACGAATCGTCCACACTACCAACCAAGCTGTCATGCCAGATTCATGTGCCAGGATGGTTATGCTTCCACTTGCATTTCTGTACATGTACAGGCTAAACTTAGCCAGACGACTGGATGGATGACTATATGTTCGGAAATTTTCACATGACTAATTATTTCTTGAATTTTCTGTTTCCAAATCATTAGCTACTTCTTGAATTCTTAAGCAAGCACTCATATTGCTTGTAAAGCTTATAGTAACTCTTTATTAACGAGAACTTAGCAATCGAGAGGCAGCCAATTCGCAAATATTAGTGAACAAGAACTCCGCGGAGGTCGATATCGCACCTGCATCGGGCAAAGTCAATAGACCATGAAATATAGTTCAAGGGCACCGGATCAAGGTGCGTGGTTGAAGGGCATGTCAAGGACAATTACTATGCAGGGTTTCAGACTCGCAGCTATCTCTGATGTCAAGAAAACCAAACTTCGACGTAAAAATTATCAAAGTCAGTGGACCATGAAATATAGGTCAAGGGCACCGGGTTAAGGTGCGCGCTTGAAGGGTATGTCAAGAACAATTACTATGCAAGGTTTCAGACTCGCAGCTATCTCTGATGTCGAGAAGACCAAACTTCGACGTAAAAATTTCCAAAGTCAGTGGACCGTGAAATATAGGTCAAGGGCACAGAATTAGGGTGCGTGCTTGAAGGGTATGTCAAGAACAATTACTATGCAAGGTTTCAGACTCGCAGCTATCTCTAATGTCGAGAAAACAAAACTTCGACGTAAAAATTTTCAAAGTCAGGCCACATTTAAAATTATTTCTGTTTGCCCTCTCCCTACCCTGTCTAGAAAAGTTGGGTAGGTAGGTAGGATTTTTTTTTTTTTTTTTTTTTTTTTTTTTTTTTTATGAACTACTGTATTATGCATTATTTTTGGTCAAAGGAATTAGCTACAATTTTGTCAAAGCTACTCACAATTACAGTTGCATTTTATGTTTTTTAGTGCTTGAACATAAGAACAAAATATATTCAATTGGTGAGGAGGGGGGTCATGGTTTAAATGAAAAAAACATTACTTTCTAGGGAAAACAATTTATCTTCTGACAGAAACATTTAAAAAAAAAAAAAAAAAAAAAAAAAAAAAAAATTGAAAGGGCAATAAAATTTTTTGAGTAGGCCCTATTTTAGGTGAGTAGGTAGGGAGAGGGCAAACAAACAAATTTTTATTTTTGGCCTCAGTGGACCGTGAAATATAGGTCAAGGGCACCGGGTTAAGGAGCGTGCTTGAAGGGTATGTCAGGGACAATTACTATGCAAGGTTTCAGACTCGCAGCTATCTCTGATGTCGAGAAAACCAAACTTCGACGTAAATGTTGACGGACGGACGAACGAACGGACGGACGGACGAACGGACGGACAGAAATTTGGACTCCTATATCGCACCCTGCTATAAGCAGGTGCGATAAAAATTAACTTCTCCTGAATATTTCCGAATTTACAATTACTAGCCTCAGTGGTTCTAGGAGAGTCAAAACTTATGAGCATGAAACAATTTTAATAAATAATCATTAACAATGTACACACAGAATAATCTTTCTTGTATTTATTGACAAAATAAGAGTCAATATGATTTCTGCAATTTCAAAACAAAACTTAGTGCAGCTATCTACATGTGGCTTATCTGTTTTTGCTATCCATAGCCAGTACAATCGCTCAATCTAAAAATTATCCTGAAAATCTGTGTTTATGTTGGACCTGATCAAAAACCTGCTGTGCGTACCATGATTCATCCTATGCCATGTTACTCCATGTACATTAATTTTCATGAGACAGACAAGAAGTTTTAATCAAAATTGTTTGCATTCTCCGTCTTAATAAACAGAAATCACTGATTCCTGACATGACTGAAAGATTGTTGAATGGGACATTAAACATCAAAACAAAGTTTGTTTTCTGGTGACAAAGAAAGGACAAAACATAAATATCATGCTTGAATGCCACATCAAAATAGACAATATAAAGCAAAATTCAATGATAGAAATTAAATCAAATTTGAGCTGCTGCATGGGAAAACCAACAATCTGCATAGGCGAAAACAAAAGAACAGATCAGCTTCGCAGTAACTGTGAAGCTGATCAGCGCCCTTGTTTTTGCTACACGGATAGAACTATTCCTCTACTTTCTAAATCCGAAATTTCCAGCTTCTAACCATCTTCTGTGACTGTACAGCCCGGTTTGTGTCGGATCTGGTCGAAACCCAAATTGTTGGTTTTCTCATGCACAGGCTCATTTGGTCTTTTATAAATTCTTAAAGAGCTACTTAATTTACATTCAAGATGGTAAATGATTTGGTTTCAAAAATTATTCCTCACACAAAGCTTCTTAATTGCAGCTAAGCAATGTAAAAATGCATTTTTCAATTCCCCATTTATTCAACATGAAATGGTCAAGATTGAAATCATAATGTTAAGGTGACAATGAGTGATGAAAAACAACTTTGTTTTGTGGTTAACTTCTCAGTCAACAATTTTTCAGACATGTCGGGACTAGCTGACTAAGTAAAGTGGAGTTAAATGTGTCATGCTGGAAGACACATCACGGCTCCTTAGGGGTATTCAAACTCAGAGCTTCTTGATAAGAGTCTGACACTCTACCACTGGGCCACACAACAACCTTAGTTTGATGTTCATGAGGCTTGAAGGGCTTCCAACTTTCTTTCAATTGAGCTTTAGAAGTTTTCATCACACAATGCAACCTAAATTTTAGCACTCTGTGTCAAGATGACACATGCTCAAACAATAATGGTTGACTTAGATATCCATCATCCAAAAGCATGACCAAATGAGAGATAATGGCTGGTAAACGTTTCCCATAGGGAGAAATACTTTTCTTTGTAAAGTTTTAGACAATGCTTTAATTCAAGCTTAACAGCTTCGGTCATGTCGGGATGGTCAGTCATCCTAGCATATTTCTTTGACATCAACTGCTCTTCTTGAATCAGCTGATGAGAAAGAATGGAAGTAGAAATTTTAAGACCATATCTTTACAAAAGAAATGTACTCGACATGTTGGTTATTCTCTGGACCATTTGGAAACAAATTGGGACAAGTACAGTACAACCCCAATATAATGCTATGTTTGGGGTCCATAGAAGCAGACCATGTTATAAGTGAAACCATTTTACAATGAGATGACTTACTATAGACATTTATGCTAAATATTCAATGTAAGAGCCATGGCATGGTCGTGTTAACATCATAGTGAGGCATGTTATAATGAGGTTGAAGTGTACATGTATCTATCAAGCTGCAGTTCCCAGTTCTTGCATGAGTGCAATTAAATGTAAATATCGAAATAGACATTTAAGACATCAAAATACCATTATTGAATGCTAATATCAGTCTGAAGACCAAAAAGGATGTAAAAAGAGGGCATTTGGTCATGATTAAAGCAATACTTTATATAATTAAAATTATATTTTGTGGGTATTCATTAAAATTTCATTACTATTAGAGGTGACTTAAATGAATACCCTTTATCCACTGCAGACAATGTATCTTTAATCATAATCAATTACCCTCTTTGATTAGCACTTTTACATTTCTTGACCAAGCCTTGACAGTTGCTTCAAAAATTGTGATGCATTGTTCAAATCACTACAACCATACACAATTCTCTTTGGGGCAGTGCTTGATTTGCCTTTAGCATAGTCAATCAAGTTCTGATATTCAATGTAATTTCCACCACCAACCACAAAAACATATGCCTCTTGGAATGGTGATTTATTTCTTGGGATTGAGCTATCAGAACGTAGAAGTTTTGGGTCAAAGTATTTGAAATCCTCAATGTCTTGAAGTGTTTTCATCTCCATTAAAGCATCCACAATACGAGTGGCAGGCAGGTTGTGCTTCTTAATCACCAGATTTTTCACGCCTTCCATTACGAACTGAGATCCTCTTGACATCAGATTTGAGAACATGCTGACAGTTTTAGTACCGCCACCACCATACTGGCTTGCTGGAGCCATCATCTTTGTGTAAGCTTTCCATCTACGGATGTACTGAATGGGTGTGATATCACAATTCGCAGCTTGTAGCGCCACACAATACTGATCTATCTGCGCATCACTCATGGAAGTTGGCCCACAGATCAACGCTATGACAAACAACCTGATTTTATCTTCAGGTGTCCCAGCTTCTGGATCAGATATGATTTCCATCAAATTATCAAGACTGGCTTTGCTCATTAACTTTTCTTCAGTCTCAAAATACAAGTCTAATTTTCTGCTTTTTATCTGATCAAGCAAAGCAGTGGCAACATTTGTGTGCATGTCAATTAGCCGTTTCTGTTCTAGCAATTCGGGTAGTGAGTTGACAGCTGATGTCAACTTGGCAGTGTTGTCAGATAGCATACTCAAGGCAGATTCATCTTCCCCTTCTATACCCATTGCGGCCTTTAATCTTTTAACATCATCTTCCTTCGCCCTGTAAGCGTCAAGCTGCTCCTGCACAGCTTCAGCTACTGTAGGAAACGGGTTGCCTTTCTGCGTCTCCCAGAATGTGTCTGTCGGATTTAAATCATATGACTTCTTTTTCTTTGACGGTCTGGTACCGCCCCCAGGTGACCTAACTTCTGTTGATTCCTCAATTTCAACTCGATTTAGTTTCAGATCCAGGACATCATGGCTCAATGCTTGGTATGTCCATGTATGATGCAGCATTGTCGCTAGATCTAGATTTCTATCAAGAAGAACCAGAAGTGGACGCTGGAAGCTAAACTGTCCCGCCTGGATACTGTCAGAGGTGAAGAAACTATTTCGCGCATCTCTGAGGTTTTCTCGCAGCTTTTTGTCTAACTTTTGGCCAACCATTTCTGCAGCATTTCCTCTAGGGCAACGAATGATTGGTACAGTACCAAGGGTTACGAACACAGAGAATAAACTGTCAACAACTGTGTCCATGATATTTTCCATTTCAAAGTCTTTGACATCTCCCTTATTGATAGCGTAGTATGATATACTTTCTCGATCTTGATGTCTGAGTGTAAACATGTCATCTTCAAGTGAAATAAAGTTCAGGTACTGGTCGAACACTTTGGAGACCTGGCTGACACAATTGTTCTGGATTGTTGCACTTGCTATGTCTTCCAATTTTTGACGTGGAATTGCCGAAATGAAGTTTAGGTAGTAGTTTTCATACAGCTGACTATGTAAGTCTCTACATATACGTTGTATATTGTCATCTGTTGGCATGACAAAGTAGATAGCGGGAACGTCCGTAATTGGGTCCCTGTCCGAATGTAGGTTCAGATGAAGTGTCACTCCCATTTCGCGTAATTCCTTGACTCCCAGCAATGGGGAAATAATGTCTTGACCGAATCTATCATAAATGAGCACTTTCCATTGTGGCTCCGCATTTGTAGACTTATTAGGAGTCACATTAAAGTTCAACATTCGTTTTAAAGCCGCAATCTGTTTTTCTCTCAATGAGTTCGCCATTTTGGATAAAATGACGTGGCTGTAGGAACGACAACTCATGAACTGCACCTCATAAAATATTAAGGTAGTGATAACCAATATAGCTCATGCTGTCCGATCCAATTAAAATTTCCCTTTAAAAGGAAAGTCTCTATCTATCTTCTGATACTGAGTCGATCAATTTCTGATCATCACCTCAGGTGTGGGGTGGGTGGCTAAATTTAGAATTTAGTCAAGGGAAAATAAAACATTTGGGGTGGACCATTAAAACTATTTACAAGATATAGATGAAGATAAGGTTATCTTTATTTGTATAAACGAGCTTTAAACGGCATAGGCATTTTGTTAGATTTTTTTGTTTTGTTTGATTTGTTGCTTAACGTCCCAGTCAACAGCTTTAGTCATGTCGAGACGTTGCCTCGATGAACCATTTTAATTATACCTACATCGGGATGCCATCACATGCGAGATGTGCTTTAAAATACATGTATGAGCGCACAAGTAAAAAACCAAAACTTATACGTACGGATGGTATAACTAAACAAAGTCAAAGTCAAAGTCAAAGTCAAAATTTATTTTAAGTCGGGTAGTTTAAACATTTAAACCACTTAAAGTAAGATCTGACATTTTTAACAGTATGGTGATCATAAAAATTAGGTAAAGCTTATTTTTACTTTCAGGACTGAGTGTGCCAGTTACTTGTCAATAGCGTTTCAAGAGATCGCACTGAAGTCCAAATTCCGCGAAACAGGACACACACTAAATGAAACGAACAGTTTCATGAGATTTACAGATTGTCAGTCAGAGACTTTAATTAAACCTGTACTTATTAACATATTTTTGAAGAGTGCAGCTTCGTGATACATGCATAAAAGTCTGTGGTGTTGGCCTACTTCTGAGTTACCCAAAATAATACGTGTTGTTTCAGAATATCTATCTGCTGTCTCGGAATCTTGATTACATGTGATTAGCACATTCATATGTCTTGATCTGAGTAATAAAAGTCAGGACATATTATGTAATATTTTGATTAGAAGAAGAAATGTAATAACTAAATACATATATTTTTTACATGTGAATATTTGGATAGATTTGATAAAATTTATAACATTTTAAAACGTAGGAAGGAATTCGATGCAATATCATTAATCCATTTTTCAAAACCTATTAATTTATGGCCATAAAAATAACGATATTGCATGATGGTAACACAAATGCTTAAAGAATTCGGTTAACTGGGTAAACGACTGTGAATGATTTTCCTTATAAATAGGATACCACTTCTAAAGATTTTAAGATGAGCGAAAGCAGCGGACAAACGGACGAACTTTCCCTAGACACTTCTACTGGAAAAGCGGAGTTGCGTGCGATTTTGCGACGCAATGCCCTGATGTTATTTACGTTATGTGGAGTTATTGCGGGGTTTGGGTTAGGATTTGGTGTTCGGCCTTACAGACTGTCGGATACTGGGTTAATGTGGCTAGGTAATTAAGACTAAGTGTTACACATTATTTTGTGATTGTTCGTCTCTTAGTATTGAGAAGGGTTGTCTTTGCTTCAATCTAAAATTGTTTTTCTTACACAGAAACATTTTCACATCTCCATATAATGACGTCATTGAAGTCCATTAAAGTTGTTTCTTCAAACAAGCCAAGTAGATACATAATTATGTAGCTTACATATTCAATAACAAAATTCTGTATTGCAGGACTGCCAGGAGAGGTATTTATGAGGATGCTTATGTTGACAATTCTACCACTGATTGTTGCTAGCATCATTGCAGGTACGTTAGACACTAAGATATTACGGGTTAACACTTTCCCGTTCATTACGAAACTTGTCTATGTAATATACAGAGATTTTTTCAGCTGTAAAAAAAAATAAAAAAATATTCAGAAAACTTTTGACATTTTTTCTTATTTTTGCTCAAAACATAGATTGTGGGTACACGTTAGAACAGCCTCGACGAGGCGGTTCTAACGAGTACCCGAAATCTATGTTTTGAGCAAAATTAAGAAAAAATATGTATACCCCTGTATACCTCAATTTTACTATATACAAGAAAAGATATGACACAAGTGTCATATCAATAGCTTCAATTTTCTATCGCAGTCAATAACGTATAAGACAAAGCGCGCACCGAGCGTGTGGAAAAATATGCCGCAAATTCATCTAATGTATTTCCATAGACATACATACGTGGTTTGTCAGAAAAGTTCGTGTACACCATTTATATTTTCAACAGAAAAATGAATATATCTGCTTTTGCAAAAGTATTTTATAAGCAAATATACAAGAAATTTTATTGAAATCTGACAAAAACACGTCATCTACAGCCTTTTCCCTGCACTTCCGAACCGAGTGCGGGGCAAAGGTCAACGTCTCTATATGACGTTACTGGACATTTTAAGCCGCCAGCACGTTATACATTTGTTTCAGGGTGTTTTTTTTAAACAAAAGATCCTTGGCTATCAACATTTTTATGTCTGTGTATCCAGCTGTCAAATGCAGATACGCCGTACCAATTCTCGCAAAATTGTTCGTCCACCTGTTGAACATGTGTAACAATTTCTTGCGGCGAGCATGCCAGACAGGTGATCTTCCGTTTATCATCATAGGTGGACTTCTGAGCAGCTGAAAATCGTCTGTGCCACAACTACTGAGAACTAAATAGTAACTGACAGACCGATGACGTTTCTGTTGTTTGTAACATTTTCATCGTATCTGTGGGTGATTTCCTTAACGAAACATACAATCGGCGTCGGCTGTTCTCCGACGTCAAATTACGCCATTATTTCAAACAGATTTTTCGGTCTGCTTCTGATTTTTTTCACATAAATCAAACAACACTGCCGCCAAGTCGGAATCTTTCTGAAACTGAAGTCAGTGTTATTTGGTTTTAGGACGAAATGTTTTAATGTTATAACATATTTAAGTGCCGTTTGACAGTGAAAAAAACACATATGAAAATCGTCACATTTTGTTGACGTTTTGGCACCTGGCCCGTGTGGCCCTACGTACGCTTAAGTAGAAAATATGTCATATTTAACGTGTTGATACTTCAAATGGAAACAAATTCCTCAAATATGCTCATAAGATATTGCTGCTTATATTTATACAAAAACAAAAAAACTTAAACAACAGCACTTTACTTTTCCTGCTAGCCAAGGTGTCCACAAACCTCGTACATGTGCGTTCTGTACGCTTGGTGTACGTTAAAGTATTTTAAGCATGCAGCATGCTTAAAGCTCGACGTGTCTCGGGTATGTGTCTTATACGAATAAGTTCAACACGCGTTACATTAAACGTTTGATACGCGCCTATACTGTATTGTGTGCTTAACATAACTGTACAAAAGTACCGTCCGGCATGCAATCCAAAATTTTCAGCATGCTGAGATTATTATAAGACCTGTACACACCTTAGACACACGCTAATCATTTGTGACTGTTATTTTCACCATAGAGACTATGGGCCCCCCTCCCATTGGGGCCTAAAGAAAAAGATATAGGCTACTTGTGCCTTCAGGTAAAGCTAAATACACTGCTGACTGATTACTGGTTAACCGCGCTTGTCTGAGCCTGCCGAGGAAACATTTCAAGTCAAACCATCCATACGTATAAGCCTTTTGTGCCTTAGTTGGATAGTTATATTCCAAGCACTTGTTGGATGTGATGACATCCTCATTTTGGGTAAAAGTCCTGTAAAATGGAGGCAACATCCCAACATGACCAGTCCCCGAAGCAGCATAGAAGCTTGAAATTTCGGATTTAATAAGAAGAGAAAGTGTACTATCCGTGTAGCGAAAACAAAGGCGCTGATCAGCTTCGCAGTTACTGCGAAGCTGATCTGCGCCTTTGTTTTCGCATAGGCAAAAATCCGGTTTTCTTGTGACGCGGCTCATTTGATAATGCAACATTCATCTGTCTGGGTCTACCAGCTATCGCCAGTACTGAACAACTTTTTTCAGCGTACTGCTAAATAGACTCCATAAAAAAGGAAGAATAAAAACGAATGAAGAAAGAAAAGAGGCTTATTATGATAACAAAAAAAAAAAAAAAAAAAAAAAAAAAAAAAACAAAAAAAAACAAAAAAAAAAAAAAAAAACAACTATGAATAGCGAATACTCGGCGAGATTCGAACCTGTAAGAGTCTGATTAGAAGATCGATGCTTAACACACTGAGCTAATGGGGCCGACAGACTTTTAACGGCATTACTCATGTTATCATTAATATTTATGGTCTATAAATAATAATCTAAAAATAGTTGCCATTATCGGCTGGTTTCCCGTTATCAGGTTTATGTTATATGTAAATATATTCGGAATAGGAACCAGTGCCATGCTTAATTGATACCGAATCATTTTCCCGCCCTTGATTAGAAGAGAAAAGAGAATCAGGCTATCTCGGCTTCATTCGTACCTTAGAGGTTATCATAAAAAAAACTATCGAAGTGACCACGGCAGTGTAGCGCTAAATACAAACCGCGATGAACTATTATTATTATGAAGAACGAACAGGCACTACAGGCATAATCAATGATAGAAATCATGTCTTAAGCATGTCGTTTATAGATTAGAAACCGAAATAACAATTTGTATCGAAATAATTGGGGACGAATATGCCTAAGGCTTGCAAAGACCGCAGACTGATGACCGCCGACCGAATCACTACCCATGGCCTCTAAGCAGTCTTTTTAATTTGAAACGTTAGTAACTTTCAAACTTTTAAGTGTCCCAGTTGAAAAAACAATCTATATACTTTTTGTATGTCTACAGCTTTACATCCTAAAATAATCATATTGACGAATAAACAATCTTTTAAAACCGGACTTCTTTTTTTCTCGGATGGATGTCTACATGGAACTTTTCCATTACAGTTATAGCTATAGAATAATACATTGAAGGGTTGAAGCTATAAAAAGTGGGGTTCACGGGGGTATACAATTCACGGACATGTTTTCCTGATGCCTTCCTGTTAATTTTGTTCTTGTTGCCTTCCAAATATACCAGGCTAGAGGCTCAGTTATTTCAAATATGCACACTGTTCCATGCAAATTGGTACAGATCTTTTGATCGATTGCAAGAGAGTACAAACGAAATTGTAAAATATTTCGCTTATAAAGATAGTTGTCATATGATATGCTTCCTTGCAAACAAAGAATCAGATTAAAATCCATACACTGTACTTAACAGAAGGTTTTGTCAAATATCTCACTATCTACCATTACAAACATATGTGTTTTTCTTTCTTATTTGAAATATCTTTCAGGGACAGCCTCGCTGGATCCAAAGTCGAATGGCAAAATAAGTCTACTAGCCTTTATCTACTACCTGATTAGTAACGCCATTGGGGTCCTAGTTGGTGTTATCATGTTCTTCTGTATACGTCCAGGTATGTGGGCGGGTGTGTGTGTGTGTGTGGGGGGGGGGTGAGGATGAATTAGAGACGAATTTAATATTCATGGAAAGGCAAATTCCACCAGGAAACGTGTCCATAATATGTATACCCCCTTAAACTCCACTTTTATATAGTAAAAGCTGGGGTTTGCAGAGGTACACATATTTTATCTTATTTTTAGTCCAAAACATAGATTGTGGGGAGTACTCGTTAGAACCGCCTCGGCAGCCGAGACGGTTCTATCGTGTTCCCTCGGAAAAAGAAGAAGAAGAAAAAAAAAAAAAAAAAAAAAAAAAAAAAAAAAAAAAAAAAAAAAAAAAAAAAAAAAAAAAAAAGATTTCAATTTTTACTGCAGAAAAACATCTCTGTATATTGCATAGGCAAGTTTTCGTACTGCGTCACGCTAACGTTAAATTAGTGTTGAAAGTTTAGATCGAGTAGGAAAATTTTCTTTTCAATCATACCCCATTGTTGCTTCCTTATAGATGTTATCATAGAAATGTGCATGCTAACAACTTCGGGCGCGTCAGCCTAATCGTGACCTGGTGTGCTGTATGTGAGAAAATAGCCATGCAAGATCATGCAAATTTTCTACGTTAGATTCGAGGAGTACATCTAATAATTTGTTGATCGATTAAATGATTAAAATGTCTGGGAAAGTGAATAAACTAAACAAAATGTTCTAGGCCGTGTAAGTACTTTATGTTCCGTCTACACTGGGCCACGTTCTCACCACGTCCTTACTACGTCCTAAAAAAATAAGGACTCGGTAAGAACGTGGTACGGTCTTGCAGGACTTGGGAGGAACATAGTAAGGACGTAGCGAGGTCTTGATGGACGTGAATGTCTTGGTCAAATTTTGAACATGCTCAAAAGAAACGTGGCGAGGACGGGGTGGAATTAGAACGCAGTAAGGACGTAGTAAGAACGTAGTAAGAACGTGGTAAGGACGTAGTAGGAACTTGTAGAACGTAGTAAGAACGTACTGCAAACGTAGTAAGGTCTTCATGGACGTGGTATACGAACCTGTTGCAGACCATCAAGACCTCACAACGTCTTCATTACGTCCGCGCTGCGTCCATCAAGTTCTTGATAAGACCCTACCACGCTTCTAGTACGTCCATACCACGTCCTAGAAGACTTCACTGCGTTCTTATCACGTCCTTGCGGTTCCCAACACGTCCTCTGTAGGTTCTTACCACGTTCACACCAGGTTCTTGTCACGTCCTCCCCGTTTTATTAATTTCGTTTTAATTGACTCGTCCCCTCAAGCAATAGCTTTCTCGTCAATCATTTTGAAATGTTTAAAAATGTTATATGATTTGCAAATAACCGAGAAGTACTCTTGCAATTCTCTCTTCTTCAATAACACCAAAACTTGCCCGGTGCACTCGCAGAATAGAATAAGATATTGCTGGGTGCGCCCCTAGATATGAGCTATGAAAATGACGATGTTGTTGATGATGATGATGATGATGATGATGATGATGATGATGATGATGATGGAAATGGTTTCACTGTGGACATTACACCAGATTATTAGCAGCGTTGAGGATGGAGTTTCAGTATTCGTTCTTCAAATGAGCACAATTATTATAATACATAAACAGTTAGAACGTGCTGAAAACGTAATACGCGCGTGGCGTTAACTGCTTGGTCTTCGTGAGGACGTAGTAAGGACGTAGTATAAACGGGATGAGCTTGGTGAGTGCGTAGTAAGAACTTAGTGGAAACGTGAAGGACATAGTAAGGGCGTGGTGCGGGCGTAGTAAGGACGTGGTGGGGACGTAGCGAGGACGTAGTGTGAACTTACAAACCAGAAATTATTTCATTTTGACCCCGTCCTCGCTACGTTCTTGAATTATTAGGACATGGTAAGGACGTGAATGAGAACGTGGCCCAGTGTAGACGTAACATTAACGACAATTGTTTAACTAAAGTGGTTACAAGAATCTTATAAATGTGTTCTGCGTTTTTGACAGATAAATATGTGGATGCCAGCGATCTAAGCATAGACAACAACAAAGAAGAAACAGTTAAATTAGAAACACAAGACATCTTTGCCGATTTGATCAGGTAATGAAGATGACAGACTCGTATCTTTTTCAAATGGTAAGCAGATCAAAATACATACAGACAGATAATTGAAAAATGACAGCCTATGATGATTACCACATCAGGAAAACACGTCCGTGCAATGAACACCCCCATATATAGGGTATACCTATTTTTCTTATTTTTGGTCCAAAACATAGATTGTGGGTACTCCATAGAACGGCCTCGACGAGGCGGTTCTTGTGTACCCACAATGTATGGTTTTAGCTAAAATATTAAAAATATCAATGTTTTTTTCTGATGAAATTTTCAATTTTTACAGCTGAAAAAAATCTCTGTTTATTGCATGGTGAAGTATTGTCAATTTGGCGTATCACCAGTATTCAGATTCAGATAGCAAGTTTTTGTAATGATAATTCGTGAATGACTTGTGCAACAATCATCGAACGAATTTTCGGTCTGCGATTTTCCCTACGATTTTTAAACATCGTAGGTGATCATGGGTTACGACAGCATCGTACGATGTCTTGATCTGCTATTTGTCGACATTCCGATACAAAAATGCAAGGCGGTTGAACGGTAGCCTGGCCGGCTGAATGTTTTTTTTCTGGTTCCATGGATGAAAAGTAGTATGCGATGCGTATTTTCAAATAAATGCCTGATTAGTTAAGACAGGAATTGAGAAAAGTTAACAAGTACAGGCATTTTGTGAGGAAAAGGGTTTGACACTTGAATTAGGGGTAATTTGGTGTGCTGAATCCAAAATCCAATGTTGGCAAGTTGAGAAATGACGTCTTCATGTCCTAATTTGCATATTTTCAAAATGGCCGCCAAAACATTTAGAATCTGTTATATTAATGAAATATTTCATTTGTTTGTCATGATCTTGGCCTAAAATCACTTCTAATATATTGTTAGATGATTACTTGACTAAATAACATAAATTTAAAAGCAAAGAATTTTTGCCCGCAAAGATAAACTCAGTTGTACTATGAAAATATGCATGGTTTCCATGGCAACTGTTAACGTGATTCTTGACGAGGGGTGCACCTACAAAATTGATCATATCGCCACTTGCTCATCCTAGACCACTGAGCTTGGTCTCGTTGTTAAGCGTAGACATATCCCTTTTATCCTGTGATGAGTAATGCAAATTATCTAATTTGCATATTCATGAATTTTCATGAAAATATTAAAAATGGTTTCAAATCCATAAATAAACTTTTTTCAGGACCAAACCATCATAATGGCACAATTATTGCACTAGTAATATATCATGTGACAGATATATTGATGTCATGGACCTATTTGAAAATTTTATCTCATTTGCATATTCATGAAATTTATTATAATGTTGAAAACTGGGGCAAAAATCAGGGGGGAAGTATAGCCATTGAAAGGTTTTTGGTGGATTATAAGATCTTTCTTGCATCTAGGACTCATGGCTGCCAGTTTGGTCAGAGGGACCACTTAAATGCCTTGAAATATTGTCCTTAACAATGAAGATGATGTAAAATCATATTGTTTCCGCGCCCATCCATTGTGTGATTCTGAAGAATCTGATGCACTTACCAAAATACCCATATCTTAACATTAGCATGCTCTAGAATACTATGATTCTAGATTCTGATTGTAGTGCTTGGACATAACGATTTTAAAATGGTTATCCTAATATTCAGATCATTGAATTTGCAAATTCATGAATATTAATGGAAATCGTAAGAAATGGGGGGGAAATCATGGAAAGAATTATGGAGTGTACATACAAAATCACTTGTACCTGGGCTGTAAATAAATCTAGGATGTTGAAAATGGTATCAAATAAATTCTAAGGTATCATACTATCCCTTTGGAGTGTGATATAAGAAAAAAAAGGTTTTCAATTGCATGTATATTAATGAAAACATGAAATTGGGAGAAAACAATGGAAAAGATTAAACATATACACCTTCAAATACACTTGTATCTTGGCTACCAAAAGCCCCAAAGTGCTGAAAATGAAATTAAATGGTTGCTAGGGCATTGTTATACCATCTATACTGTATTAGATAAGTTATTTGAGTTTCATTTTCATGAATATTAATAAAATCTTAAGCAGAACAAATTAGGAGGTTTACATTTAAACACATGTATCTTGGCTACTGAAGGACCTAAAGAGCCCAAGTTGAAATCAAATGATTGCTATGACATGTTCTACCGGTATAACCATATGATCTGATATATAAGGCATCTAGATACTTTTGTTGGATGGATATACATGAGAGAGAAATATCACCGAAAAATAAAGGTGGTATACCAACAGTTGCTTATATCTCCACTGCTAATACCCTTTGAGGGATGAAAATGGTACCCATAGAATGCTCTAAGGACAATGTAGGCTGATAGATAAATAGTATCTGATTAAAAAACATGTACATGTAGTCTGATAGATAATCCACATCTTATTAAAAGCCATGAATGTTAAGAAAAATTGTAAAAATTACATAAAGTTGAAGGTTGTGCTCAAACAAATATGCTTTATAAATCTGAACATATGGCAGTAATAGATTGTACGTGTACTAGCAATAATTTGGTGCCACCTTGAACTCTCTAAGTCTATTTGCAGTCCAGATATAAGCAATTTTATTGGTAAATCCCTTTCATTTTCCGGTCATTTTTCTCTTATTTATAAAGATTGTATAAACATTCATTCAACAAATATGCCAGACAAAGCAATTAGCAGATTATATGGTTATAGAACAATGTCTGAGCAATCATGTGATATCAATTTCAGATCTTTAGGTCTATCAGTAACCATGATATGTGTGTGTTTTTACGTGTATACCGCCTTATGCTTTCAGCATTTTACCCCAATTCCTAAAGATGTTATTAATATTCATGAAAATAACAATCAAATGACTTATAAATTGTAATATCAGATGGCATAATATTGCCTTAACAACCATTTGATACATTTTTGAGCACTTTTGGGTTGCCAAGATACAAGCCATTCATACGTTTACCCCTTTATTCTTTCCATTTTTCTGTCCTGTTTTTTTTTTTAAATATTTCATTAATAAACATGAAATAACAAATCCGATTATTCTTATATTATATACTAATGGCATAAAGTTAAGCATATTTTGATATGTGTGTATATATTTTTCAGACTGTGAAATTTACCAAAATTGTTTATTGCCTTTTTGAAAACACTGTTATTCAACATTTCAAAATTCAAAACCATGGCCTTCTACTAATCTCTGTGACGTCATGACAGACCAATTCATGTGCCTAATTAGATACCCCCTATAGCCAAACGTGTATTTCTCCAAAATTCGGGAATTTTACCACTGATTTTCTATCAAAGTTTTAAGATATACATCTCCAGTTTATGGAACTGGCATAGTTGAATAGTCATGCAAAAACCTTTGACAGTTTTCATTGTCTTTAAATGTAACTGTGCCTCTTTTTCCATCTTCAAACAATACTTTGAACCAAGTTTGGGCACCAAAAACAGCCAAACAACAAATTTATAGACAAAACAATAGCACTTTTTGTGAAAAAATGTGTAATTTTTCACTTTCATTTTTCTGCCTACATGATCACGTGATCTGTAAAACTTGATTATCAAATCTTAGATTGAACAATTTTCCTTAAATTCTCAAACAATAAGACTCACTTTATGTCGTTATTTTAGAACAGCATCAACTTTTGGCATTTCGCCTACTGGTAGTACATGTCGAAATGCCGTTCATTCGAGTTGATATTTGTCATTTTTAAAACCAAAAATTTGCCCCCAACATTCAAATGAGTATCTCTGACTGGTGTATGAAGCATATTATTTTCGGACATCTGATTTCATCATATTTGCTGATGAAAGTGGAATATGCTTAACTTTATGCCAATAGTATATTTCAGAGTGATAGTACATTGCCACAGCATTCTTTTGATATCCCTTTTGGCATCTTAGGTTCAGTAACAGCCTGGGTACAGGTGTTTTTGTACCTATACCCCCTATTTTTTCCACAATTTTTCTCTCATTATGATTTTATTAATATTCATGAATATATGTAAATTCAATGATTTCAATATTAGTTATGAAGATTTAATTGCTATGTCAATGCAATACTATCAGACCAATCATAGTATTCTAAAGTATGCTTTTGGTGGGACATGGGTATTTTTGTAAGTTCATCCCATTCTTTTATAGAGTCACACTAGGGGTGGTTGTGGAAACAATGTGATGTTTACATCATGGGAATGTGTTCATTGTTGAAGACAACTTTTTCTGCATTTAACTGGCCCATCTGACCTAACTGGCAGCCATGAAAATTTGTCAAGGACGATCATATAAAGCACCAAAACTTTCAATGCCAATAGTTTTCCCTGGTTTTCACCCATATTGTTGACATTTCAATTAATATTCATGAATGTGCTTATGAGATGAGTTTCATATTGACCCACGGCACCAATATATTTGTTATATATGGTGTTACTGGTGCAATACCAAGTTGTCATAATGATAGCTTCGGCCTGAAATTTATTTATTAATGGATTTTAAAGCCTTTTTTCAGCCATTTTTTCAGCAATTTTTTATTTTTTCATTAAAATTCATGAATATGTAAATTCGATAATTATCATAACTTACCAAAGGATGAAAATGCTATATCTATGCTTTACAATGAGACCAGTTGCAGTGATCTAGCACTTGCTACAGTGGAAATATGATCACTTTTGTAGGTACAAGTAGAAAAGCCCACACCCCTGCCCCCGTCCGCTCCGCCTACCTCAGCCTTTTAACTTTTGAGATTATTTTATTCATTTAAAACCTTCTAATCATTATAAAATGTTATTTTTATTATTTTGTAGCAGTTTGGAACCCTAAACATAAACCAATTTGCAGCAATTCATGTTTTTCTTAATTTTGGCGGCCATCTTGGAAATATGCAAATTAGATGGTGAAGGAGCCATTTCTCAGCTTGCCAACATTGGTTTTTGGATTCAGCATACCCGAATACCCCTTAAAATGATCTCAAACCCTTTTCCTCACAAAATGCCTGTACCTTCATAACGGAGCGTCTTTTCTCATTTTCTGTCTTAACTAGATGTATTTTTTTTCTCTAACCACTACAACATGGTAACAAGGGTATTTGATTATTTGCTGATAGCAACAACATTTAGTATCTACAATACATCTATTTAACGAAAATGAACAATCTACCCAGAATATTTTGTTTGGATCTTTATTTTCAGAAATATTTTTCCTGACAATCTAGTAACAGCCTGTTTTCAAAAGGTATGTGTTATCAATCTTTATTATTAAACAATATACCAATATACATGGTGCAAATAGAGATCGTCTTGTTATGGGATCTGCGTCATTTATGTTTAGGAAACTGAGTGGCCATTATTTTGAAAAGATCGTGCTTTTTACCATCTGTATTTTTGTCAATATCGTGCTGAGAGATGTACTTCTTCCGATACTGGAAGCATTACTATTATTATTATTATTATTATTATTATTATTATTTTCTATATCATTGTCTATCCAGCAAGTGCATTGGCCAATGTGAAAACTTGTAATATGGGAGCTATCAGGTAACAATTCCTCCTGAAGCACATACTGACACCTAATTCACCCCTAACACCCTTGTCCTTTGATTCACCTAGATTTTCACAGGAAACAATCCATTTTGGCTGCGTTCTACTTACAGACCCAGACCACATATGAAGTTGGCAAGATAACAGTTCTGAGAAATAGAACGAACGTCACTATTCATGAGTATCACAGGGTAATTGGAACAGCTCCTGGCACTAATATCTTAGGTGAAAATATGAGCCTGTGTGTGAGAAAACCAACAATTAGGGTTCCGACCAGGTCCGACACAAACCAGGCTGTACAGTCAAGGAAGATGATTAGAGGCTGGAAATTTTGTATTTAGAAAGTAGAGGAATTGTACTATCCATGTAGTGAAAACAAAGGCGCTGATCGGCTTCGCAGTTACTGCGAAGCTGATCTGTGCCCTTGTTTTCGCCTAAGCAGATTGTTGGTTTTCTTGTGCTGTGGCTCATATGTTAAATGATTGCTCACATTTAGTGACATTACATACTGAAGATGATCCATGACACAATTTAGTCATTGCTCTTTTTTCTTTATTTATGTGGACTAGGAGTTTGGGTGGAGTTGTGTTGTGTGCGTGTGGTATGTGTTTACAGTGGGTTGGGAGATGATGCAGTGTTGTTTGTTCACAAATTGATATTTTATAATCCTATTATATATAAAGACAGTATTTGGCGTACGTCGTACGCCCCCCCCCTCTCTCTCTCTCTCTCTCTCTCTGTGTGTGTGTGTGTGTGACTGCTCACCAATTTATGTTATCTTTTGAAAGCAAACTCAACACAACAAAACAAAAACCCTTTATCGTTTAACATTTCAATTTACAGGACTAATCATTATTTGCTCAATCCTCGGAATAGCAACTGGGAAGTTGGGGGAAGCTGGTCGACCGTTTGTTGTTTTCTTCAAGGCAACATCTGATATCATCATAATGGTGCTTACCTGGTTTGTCTGGTAAGTGGCTTAAAATTAGGCCTGGTTTCCACGGGCAATGCTTCTTTGACGAAGATTATTTGTCACAGAAAATTTTGCAATGAGTTTGCGTTCACACACAGCAAATATTCCTTTTATTACTTAGTTCGCTCACCTTTGTCACAGATATTTGACAAAGAAACTTCGCCACAGAATTGAGTTTACACGAGCATAGTTTTCTGCGACAAACCTACTTTGTCAAAGAAAAATTGTCCGCGGAAATCAGGCCTTATCAATTGAGTGTGTCCTCTTTCATTTTAGGGACGTTAGCAGTCATTCTTTTAACTTTTATCTCATTCTTTATCATGTTTATGCAAACAGAATATCCAGAAATGGGACGCCGCGTTTTGGCGTCGAATCAGGAACTATACTGTTTGCCTATGTCCCATAAAAAGGACCTCAGGCTTACATGAGTTAAAGCATGAAACATTTTATCACATTACTTTGGCTTTGAGCTGTCCACGAGATTTTTGTCTCGTAGATACTGTACACCTGATTCGAATATGATTGTGTCTTATAATGACTTCTTTGTCAGAGACAATTACTGGGTTTGATTAATACTGCTTATGTGATATGGTTCTGGGTGTCCGTTACATAGATTATTACGAAGAATAGGCAACCTTTCTTTCATTTAAACTCAAACAAACCGAAATGAATGAAACGAGCGATAATGTTTTCATAAAAGTTTTTGAATATTCAAATATGCTTAAATACTTATGTATTTATGTGTAGGCTAGAAGTAATGTATGTTGCTTAATTTTGCTGAATAAAATTATGTTATGTTATTAAATACAATTTTATCTATCATTTTCATTGTAACTGAGTGACCGCCTCTTGGGAAAAAAAGCTGCTATAAGTACTTGATTGTTAGTTTAGTTTTTTTCCCACCTCGGTTTTTTGCAGTGGGTATTTCTTTCTGATTGTGCCATTTCCTGATCATTG
The DNA here is from genome assembly GCA_964017185.1 of Rugalucina vietnamica. NCBI lineage: Eukaryota > Metazoa > Mollusca > Bivalvia > Lucinida > Lucinidae > Rugalucina > Rugalucina vietnamica. Next base: position 56,606,899 of record OZ024878.1, read on the forward strand.
TTAACTTTTACCTTCAATGAAACAAGAGATCTAAATTTTAAAAGTATCTAATACTTTATAATTGAGCCACTGCATGAGAAAACAAACGCAATGCTTAGGCGAAAACAAAGGCGCAGATCAGCTTTGCAGTAATTGCACAGCTGATCAACGCCTTTGTTTTCGCTACTCGGAAAGTACAATTCCTTTCCTACTTAAAACCAAAATTTTAAGCTTCTAACTTGTTTCTGTGACTGTACATCCGGGTTTGTGTCGGACCTGGTCGGAACCAAAATGTTTGGTTTTCTCACCCACAGGCTCAATTTACTTGTGTAGGTTTACACCGGTAGGCGTGACCAGCTTAATAGCGACATCTATCGCCAGAGCACATAATTTGGAATCTACAATGATCAGCTTGGCAATGTTCGTCCTAATGATGCTAGTCATGGTGTTCTTTATAACTCTGGTACTGGTCCCGACGGCCTATTTTCTAACAGTGCGGAAGAATCCGTTGATATTTCTATACACGTCTATAAGGCCTGTGATGGCAGCATTTGCACCAGCATCATCGTAAGTATAGAGAAATCGTACTAACACTTTGTCGTGAACAAAGACACAATTTGTTGCAAAAACTGAGTGGTTTTGTTGTATGCACATTGCACTACCAGGAACGAAAATGAATCTGGCCGATTATAAATCATTTTCAAAGGTACAGGCACATGCACTTTGTATAGAAAAAAGTCGAACTAATAACGACCGACTACATGCAGACATGCAAAAATGAAATAGCAAAGTGCATTGAGATTATTATCCATACGAATTCTTCAACAAACTGCATAGACATTTTTGTTGTTTTCGTTGGCGTCTATCCCATTTAACATATACACACTTTGGCATTTCCTGCGTGCTATTTTTTCGTTTTCTGATTTTTTTTCCTAGAGCGATAGCAATGCCCGACATTTTAATGGCGGTCGAGGGAAAGCACCAGATTGACATACGAATTTCTCGTTTCGTGGTGCCATTCGGCACCGCCATTAGTAGAGGAGGGAGTGGATCCTTTATCCTGATGTGCTCTCTGTTCCTAGCCAGTCTCGATGGAAGTTCGCTACCTCTGGGCCAAGTAGTTTCAATAACGTTAGTAGCTATCACATGCAGTGTAGTTTTATTTATGTTATGTTTGAGATAAAATTCGGGCTAAATGTATCTAGAACCAAAACAGATGTCATATCGCTAACCAGATACTTTTCATAAGCCATACAAAAACACTATAAATAACACATACATGTAGTTAAGTGATTTGTCATTAAAACTGTTGCAGTATATATCTATACGTACCATTATAAATTGTATAAAATGACTTACGATACTTTTACAGAGTTCTAGCGTTTATGAGTACCTTGGCCATCCCTGCAATCCCAAGTGCCAGTATTATTGCAGTCATTATTATTCTCTCCGCAGTCAACATTACTCCAACCAACATAGGAATTATCATGTCACTGGAATGGCTGAAGTAAAATGTTTTGTTTCATTTCTTTCGTAGCGGCCCCCGTTGCCGAGCGGTTAAGAGCGCTGTTTCTTAATCACTCAATCATCTCACCACTGCGTCTGATGTGGGTTCGAGCCCCGCACTGGCCACATGTGAGACAAGCCAAGTTCTGCTTGCGGTGTGTTGGGTGTTTTTTTCTCGGGGTTCTCCCGTTTTCGCCCACCTACTGATTGGCGCGTCTCATATGAGCTGAAATAATCTTGAAAGGGACTTAAAACTCAATTTAATAATAATAATAATAATAATAATAATAATAATAATAATAATAATAAATCTTCCGTCGCTGACATAATCTTGCAGTAAATAGATTTTCATGTTACTGACCGCATTGGCAAGTGTTGCATTACAAATAGATTTGGTTGTAGGTGCATTACATTCACCGCACCTAACATTACTTAGAAAGAAAACAACATGCCATTGCTGCAAAATGTGTTATTCCCACTATGAAATTCTTGTTATAATAAATATATTGTAATGTTATCAATGCATATAGGGAAGATAGTACATATTGCATTAACTTACAAATTTTTTTATTCTTTATTTCAGTGACCGACTCAGGGCAACAGTGAATGTATCCGCCATTTTGTATGGTGCTATTCTTAGTAACAAGGTGTGCAAGAAAGATTTACCTGAGGCGTCAGAATATAACATCGAAATAACAACGTAACAGCGACAGAACGAACAATTTAACACTGGTCTGTCTTTACGGACAGTCAACGAGGCCTACTAACAGTAAACGAGGTCTGAACACACAGTAAACGAGGAAAACTGGCGGATTGTTGTTGGGGCGAATCGGTTTGTATTTGTTTATTTATTATAAGCTTCTGATTTCGTTTATCCGCATGACATATGTCTTACGGACCAACGCAACTATCGTGGTTTGTGCTTAGATCGTTACTTTCTGCAGGAGTCAACTGATTTAATTATAATGCTGAATCTCCCGAGACCGGTGCTTGCAAAATCATGCATTTTGTATCAGACCGAGAAGAAAAGCTTACTTTGAGACTCTAGTTCGACTGCTAATGATTTGTTTTGATATTGTGAACATAGATACTGAATGTCTAAGATGATTTTGCGAAAAAAATTTGAAAGTTGCATTATTATTGTGAAATTATTAAAGATGTTTTATTAGACATTTCCAACTTAATCCGATATTGATATGGGAGTTTTAAATGGTAGTTCGGACAATTTTTTTGAGGGATATTGTCAAGGATATCATGTACGCCAATAGGTGAAGACATACACATATACAAACATGTTCCTATGTATATACATGAGATCTATCGGTAAATGGCTTATTGATGCGAAATCTTTTATTTGATCTTTTCAATGAAACAAGTGAAAACATTGTATTTGTCCGTCAGTTTTGTAGCCTGTGACCTGAAAGTTGGTGGATACAGACGTATTGAGATGTGTACGTGTAATTAAGGTCAATTTCTTGGCCTTGGACAAAGGATTTTTTAAAAAAATATTTCAGTTAAAACAACATTTTCTCAGAAACCGCTTGATCAATTAAAGGCAACTTTTATGTGTAGTTTTCTTAAAAACACAAACAAAACAAAAATCATGTAAAAACTACGAGATGGACCGGAGTCCATGATGCCACACACCATATATTGTTTACCCGTTCCAGAGAAGAAGAATCGCGGTGACCATCTTGATCATGTAGCCTAGACCATTTATACAAACATTTGTTTCCCTTTCCTAGGGATACTCCATATCAAGATTGACTTTGTTCGGCCGAGTGGTTTCAGAGGAGAACATGTTTGATCATTGTGGTCAGCAACGTGAGCACCATCAAACGTGAACGACGGACGATGGAGCATGGTTGTACTTTAAGCTCACATTTTCAGTATTACGACTCGGGTGCATTGTTGCCGCCAGGTAGCGCTTCAGAATTTTGTCTCGTCAGATCTCGTGAGAGCGGCTCAGCTGAGCGGCTCAATAGCTATAAGATTTAGTTGTTTAGATCTACTTGGGTCGAAATAGTTCAGCACTGCAGAGCAATAATTTTTTGAGTAACCATTCACTGTTTTATAGTCAGTTGTAAGAAAGGTCAAATCACGAGCGCGGAGCGCGAGCGATGTGCATGCTTACAACTGACAAACAGTGAATAATTACTCAAGTCACCCCTTGAGCTAATCTATTACAATTCCAATACAGTATAATAAACGGAATAAAAGTTGCTGAAACCGTCGATATTATTAAGCTTTCCGCTATTGCACCGCGGAAATCTTGCAAAAAGACTGTACCATTCAAACACTTACATACATCATTACATATCCGTTTTTTATGCATTACAACGATATAACGCAGTCTCATAAACTCAACCTTACACAGTTTGATGAGAAGGTTAACGACAAAAACATAGGATGACGTTGAAAGGGTACAAAATAACATTATATGCTAATTTGCTTGAGTAAATTGTTCGATAATCATTTTTAGCCGTTGACTAAATAAATGTAGGTAAACAAGTCACTGGAAAAAAGTTATGGAAAAAACTTTTTCAGTGACTTTCTTCGTGACTTTATTTCCCTGACTTTTTCCTGAGACTTTTTGTTCCGGTGAGTTGTGTTGGAATATATTGTTTTACTTATTTCAAGATGAACTAAAGATAAATCGACATCAATTTTTTTGTCGTTTTCGGTAAATCCCTGATAGTGCTATTGTTATTGCTGTTGCTTCGTAGAGCTCTGCCGCTGACTGTTCTGCGAACTGGATAACCAAGAATGATTGAGTGAATAAAAGTTGTCACTAAAATTCTAAAAGTTTGGATGCAACTTTACTCATTTGTGTTAAGTCCATAAGTGTCAGGATATCATTGTCTACGCATATATGACTAGTATACATGTATGACCGCCGCACTGAGAAAGAAATGTTAACATTTGTGTCTCCGGGTAGCTCATTCAATCAGTAGCGTCGTAAACTTCTGATTATACCCCCATTCCACTGGGCGGCGTTTCCACTACGTTTCCAAATATGGGCTTAAAATACCGTGAAACGTAGAGAGAGCGCCAGAAGCGTAGTCGAAACGCCTTGATCGTAAAAGAAACGTAATGGTAGCGCCTTGAACGCCACCCAAATTTGAAAGTTCTGACCCTGCTCAAAAATTTAAAACTTTAACGACGTAGAGAGAACTCCGTGGACTAGAAACGCAGTGGAAGCGAAGTAAAAGCATAGTAAGAACGGCATAAAGGTAGCAGTATCGTAGCCGTAGCGTGTATAACGAAGAAGAAGCGTAGCAGCATCGCAGTAAAAGCGTAGCGATATTTTTCCGCGATCCCAGTACGCTTCTCCTACGCTTTGGGCGCTCCCTCTACGCTATGTACGTCCTTGCCACGCTACTCACGCTTTCACTACGATTCCACAAAATTACCAATATCAACCAACTCGCTTCTTCTACGCTTCCAGTACGTTCTTGGCGTTTTGACTACGTTACCACTACGCTTCCACTACGCTCTTGGCGTCTTGACTGCGTTACCACTATGCTTCTATTACGCTTTTGGCGTTTGAGCTACGTTCATGGCGATTTACAGCACGCACGTGCCAACCAGGGTATAAATACGTCACCTGCTTTAGCATTGTTAAATGTTAATTTAAGCAGTCCGCATCAAAGAAAATGCCACCTCGAAAGGGAAGAAAAGTAAACGCTACTAGTACTACCACCCAGCCTCCGACAATTGAACCGCAGCAAGAGCATACTACAGAAGATGCTTTGCGTCAGGTCGAACAGGATATACCCCCCTCCCCAACTCGAAGTTGAATCCAAACTTGATTATCGCAATCAGCAATACATCCACTGGCACCATATGGTTCATCTTCTTTGAAGACTAGTTGTCAAATGCTGAAAAAGATCTTAACTTGTTAAGTATAAAGGATGCAGCAGGAACGTAGTAAGCGTAGACAAAGCGTAGTCAAAGCGTAGACAGAAATCCCTTGACGTCGTGGAAGCGTAGCTGATGCGGCTTGGGGATTCTTAAAGCGTCATAGAAGCGCTGTAGTAGCGCGACAAGAACGTCGCTAGCGTAGCGAGAACGTAGTCGACGCGTACTAGAAGCGTACTAAAAGCATGGGAATCCTACTTATTTCACATGACGGCGCTTCCTCGGCGTTTTACAAGTTTTTTAAGAACGCCATGAACGTGTGGAAACGCCTTCCAGTGGAATGGGGGTATTACCTACATAGGGATCGAATCCCTTTGGCGATGCCCGTGAAATGTCGATAATTGATAAACCTATCAAATTGTTCAATTCTGCATCGGCATACTTCAATGGTGTGATTGTCACCTTCCAGGCACGATGGTTTCCGACCAAACATCGAGAACGTCTGTGGCTCCCCCACGACCACCACCACCACTGGGCAGTCGTTGTCTAAGAAGCAGAATTGCCAAGGCAATCATAATTGCTTCACCAACGTCTGTTTCTTACAAGCCGCATAGATTTGCGTGATTCGTGACAGGAAACAATTAAAAATATATCATGGCCTTAGCATGCATGTGATCGATGCACAAGATTAAAATAAGATATGTGTACGATTTTTTTAATTGACCTTTGATCGTGTAAGGTAATAGAAGTATAGGGTTTTCTCCAACTAAGTTGGACAGCCTTGAAATACCCCCAGAAATCGATTAAAGTTTCTCGTCTACCGTATATCGTATCTCAGACTAAGTTGGAAATGTCTATTACAACGACACGGACACCGAGATAAGCACAGCGAAAAAACGAGCACATTTTATTTTTGGTAAAATAAATCTTATTACGACAATATAAATAGCACTTTGGGTTACACTCACGTTCTATTTCATCCTATTGTTTGATACGATCGCTTTTTGTAATACAAGCATTTCATATTTATCTTAGAGAACTTTCACAAGGGTGGCAAGGTGGGAATTTGGACCCCGCCCATTTGGGCCGTGAGAAATAGATGGACCGCTTGTGCCTCCAGACAAACTTATGACTGACCGCCTGATTACTGCCTTACCGCTTGCACGTCTGAGCCTGTGTAGGAAAACTGATTAAGCCAAACCAGCCTCGCATTAAAACGTACTTGTCGCATTCTGTCAGTTTTCTAGTTTCGCCGTTTGTTCAGTTGATCTGGAGAAAGAAAATGGATGCCAGATATTTTTTTCAATGGCGACCAACTTGCGAAAGTAGTCCGACCGGGAACATGCTTCCTTTGTCCCGTGCAATATGACAGAAGTTTCCATGGAAAACATTCTAAACTATTGAATATGGGAAGACATTCAATGTTTTCAGCAATGCAAAGTGAACGGGACAATTTCTTGGGTATATAATAAGCTAAAATATCAATCAAAGCCGCTTACGGTAGTGGTAAGCTAACTCAGGGACAAGAATAAAGTCTGAAACAACCAATTGTATACCGTCCATAAAAAGTAAGTAACGCATTCTGAGCCCATGGTTTAAGAACAATTGTACGAAGCATGTGAATATAATGTTTAAGTATATAAAGTGGGATGTGAAGGTCTATAAATCATACTTCCTTGAGGTGGAATTATGGATGAAGTCCGTTCAGCTACTACTACTACTACTACTTGGCTATATAAATTACTCTGACATCTTACCTTACTGACGATATATTCGCCCGTTAGCTCAAGTGGTAGAGCGTACTCTTCGGGATCGGGATGGTCGCGGGTTCGAACCAGGGTTACGCCATATCAAATGCGTTAAAATGGTACTAGTGGTTGCCGTGCTTTGCGCTCGACATCTTTCGACAAGCTCTGGCTTCTCTATATCACAATATACTGCAAAAACTAAAAATAGTCTGATTATATTTTCTGCAATCACCGGAGGACCGTTTAGATTACTGACATTCGTGCTGAAAGCGTTATCCTCCTAATTTATTTATTTATTTATTTATTTATTTATTTATTTATTTATTCATTTATTCAGCATTTGAATTCATAACGAAAAAGAAAAGTTATTCCTACCCAAGATTGGGATTGAATGACATGCCAAATATGCTTTTTTGTTTTATGTCTTGGTGTTTAAAATTTTTTTGTGCTGTTGGCGCCTTATGTATGTTTTCATATTTTTAATTACGTTAAGGTAACTGAGTGGCCACCTATTGGGAAAATAGCTGCTCATTCGGCTTACGATATGTTTCATGGTATAAGTGCCTTATTGTTATTTTTCCCACCTCGGTTTTTGGAGTGGGAATCTCTTTCTGATTGCGCCTTTTCCTGATCTTTGCCTACTTGTACCTTTTTAATGTATATCCGTTCAAGGAACAAGTACGTTTATATGCAAGGCTGGATTGGCTTAATCAGTTTTCCTAGACAGGCTCAGACCTTCAAGCGGTAAAACAATTAATAATCTGGCGGTCAGTCATAAGTTTGTCTGGAGACAAAAGCAGTACATCTATTTCTCACTGCCCCAAAGGGCGGAGTCCAAAATCCTATCTAATCCAAGGCTTGCCACCCTTGTGAAAGTTCTCTGAGATTGAAATATTGGCGAAAGTAACTTAGCTGATGTTATTGTGGATTCGCCCCTTATAAGGCTATTGACTGCCTTAAGATTTGACCCAAATACAGATCCTTTAAGTTCTTTTCAACAGATGGGACCATAACTATCACTAGGCGTAAAGAACATTGTGTCGATATATCACATTCGATAGGCACATTATATGTTTAAAACTACCTGTTTTTCTGTTTTTCCTGCGTTTTCTCGCGTAAAAAACACAGCCGCCATGTTTTCCCGCTTTACTGTTCTAAAATACTAAAACACGGTACCGGATAAACATACCGGTTCCGGGTCATTTCGGCCCATAGCCATTTCGGCCCATGACCATTTCAGCGTCACGACTTCATGCCAAGCGATGAATCAACCCAGTATTATGAATTTTCGAGAAATGTGGTTAATGCATCTTTAAATATAACAATGATAGAAACTCCATATATAGTACCTCTATATAGTCGGTGCATCCACATTTTGACAAAATACATAGATATTACAGGGGATAAATAGGACAGTGTGGAATACTATCGATGATAGAAACTCCATATATAGTACCTCTATATTGCGGTGCATCCACATTTTGACAAAATACATAGATATTACAGGGGATAAATAGGACAGTGTGGAATACTATCGATGATAGAATACTCCATATAAAGTACCTCTAAATAGTCGGTGCATCCACATTTTGACAAAATACATAGATATTACAGGGGATAAATAGGTCAGTGTGGAATACTATCGATGATAGAAACTCCATATATAGTACCTCTATATTGCGGTGCATCCACATTTTGACAAATACATAGATATTACAGGGGATAAATAGGACAGTGTGGAATACTATCGATGATAGAATACTCCATATATAGTACCTCTATACATGGAGTTTCTATCATCGATAGTATTCCACACTGTCCCATTTATCCCCTGTAATATCCTTGAAAATTGTCAAAATGTGGATGCACCGCAATATAGAGGTACTATATATAGAGTTTCTATCATCGATAGTATTCCACACTGTCCTATTTATCCCCTGTAATATCTATGTATTTTGTCAAAATGTGGATGCACCGCGTATATAGAGGTACTATATATGGAGTATTCTATCATCGATAGTATTCCACACTGTCCTATTTATCCCCTGTCATATCTATGTATTTTGTCAAAATGTGGATGTACTGACTATATAGAGGTACTATATATGGAGTTTCTATCATCGATAGTATTCCACACTGACCTATTTATCCCCTGTAATATCCTTGAAAATTGTCAAAATGTGGATGCACCGCAATATAGAGGTACTATATATGGAGTTTCTATCATCAATAGTATTCCACACTGTCCTATTTATCCCCTGTAATATCTATGTATTTTGTCAAAATGTGGATGCACCGCATATATAGAGGTACTATATATGGAGTATTCTATCATCGATAGTATTCCATCCCCTGTAATATCTATGTATTTTGTCAAAATGTGGATGCACTGACTATATAGAGGTACTATATAGCCAGAAGAAACGCTACAAAGACACCCTCAAAGCCTCTCTGAAGGATTTCGAAATACCAATGGGGTCCTGGGAACAGACTGCACAGGAGCGATCAAAGTGGCGAGGTCTCATCAACAAAGGAGCAGCTCTCTATGAAAAGAAGAGAATCTGTGAAGCTGAAAGAAAGCGAAGAGAGCGCAAAGCCAAAACAAATGTGCCACCAGCAGACTCTATGACATTGACTTGCTCTACTTGCAACCGACAGTTTAGAGCCAGAATTGGCCTAGTCAGCCATCAAAGAACTCACCAACACACATCAGCACTATTCAAGAAATAATGATGGTCTTTCTCATTAGTGAGAGACGAACTATCAAGAGGTACTATATATGGAGTTTCTATCATCGATAGTATTCCACACTGACCTATTTATCTCCTGTAATATCCCTGTATTTTGCCAAAATGTGGATGCACCGCCTATATAGAGATGCATCCACATTTACAAATTTTTTCCATTATATGTTGTATTTCTTCAAAATGTGGATGCAGCGCCTATTCCATTCAATTTCATGAATTTTCAAGAAATGTGGATGCATCGCTATATATAGCAATTTGATATTGAGTTTCTATCATCGATAGTATTCCATATTAGGCAAAAATGCACAAGGTGTAGATGCTGATGTTATTGTGGTTCCGTCTTTTATATAGGCATGCAGCCACATTTTGAAGATATACGACTTTATAGTTAAATCGGAAAATGTGGCTACGTATCTATATAGGCATGCAGCCACATTTTGAAGACAAACGACTCTATAGTAAAATCGGAAAATGTGGCTACATCTCTATATAGGCATGCAGCCACATTTTGAAGACAAACGACTTTATAGTAAAATTGGAAAATGTTGCTACATCTCTATATAGGCATGCAGCCACATTTTGAAGACATACGACTTTATAGTTAAATCGGAAAATGTGGCTACGTCTCTATATAGGCATGCAGCCACATTTTGAAGACATACGACTTTATAGTAAAATCGGAAAATGTGGCTACATTTCATTATAGGCATGCAGCCACATTTTGAAGACATACGACTTTAAAGTAAAATCGGAAAATGTGGCTACGTCTCTATATAGTCATGCAGCCACATTGTGACCTTTTTACCAATAATCTAGGTCAACCCTCCCTTGTGCAGGATAGTGCTGGATTTTACCAACAAGATGGACAGTGGCGGCCAGTACAGGTTTTTAGTAATTATATGTAGAAGCTAGGAACCAGACCTTCTTTTTTGCGACATCCACAAAAACATCAGCTAAGTTACTTTCCCCGAAATATTTGTATTACACAAAGCGATCGTATCAAACAATAGGATGAAATAGAACGTGAGTGTAACCCCAAATGCTATTTATATCGTCGTAATAAGATTTATTTTACCAAAAATCAAATGTGCTCGTTGTTTTTTCGTTGTGTTGACCTCGGTGTCCGTGTCGTTGTAATAAAACATCTTTAATAATTTCACAATAATAATGCAACTTTCATTTTTTTTTTCGCAAAATCATCTTAGAAGGTCAGTATCTATGTTCGCAATATCAAAACCAATCATTAGCAGTCGAACTAGAGTCACAAAATAAGCTTTTCTTCTCGGTCTGATACAAAATGCATGATTTTGCAAGCACCGGTCTCGGGAGATTCAGCATTATAATTAAATCAGTGGATTCCTTTAGAAAGTAACGATCTAAGCACAAATCGCGATAGTTGCGTTGGTCCGTAAGACATATGTCATGCGGATAAACGAAATTAGAAGCTTATAATAAATAAACAAATTTTACAAACCGATTCGCCCCAACAACAATCCGCCATTTTCCTCGTTTATTGTGTGTTCAGACCTCGTTTACTGTTAGTAGGCCTCGTTGACTGTACGTAAAGACAGACCAGTGTGAATTTATAGCTGTATAATTTATGCTGAATGAAATATATCAATTGATAAATAAAATTAAATAAGTGAACAAAACTCCTTTTTAAGGGGATAAACAATTATTTTCAGGGGTACAGTAAAAATCTGTACGCACAAAGTACATTGTATGTTAAAATATTTACAATGGATACACACTATCTACATTCACCTGAATCTAAATGCCGGAAATTGATTGTCGTGCATTTACCATTCACGCCGGGAGTATCAGGGCTTTCACCTTTATTTCACTGTGTGCCAACTTTGTCAGAAAGCGAAGGAGCATATCTCGACAGTGGTGATATTGCACAGTAGTTCTCTTCAAACATTTATTTTGAACCATGCCTCAGTTTACTTTTCACACGATATATAGAGGATATTTGCTTTTTTGAGGTGAATACCACAATATATTTCTTCGAGTGAGTTGAAAATATCAGAATTTTCACGAGTGCGCAGCACGTGTGAAAATTTTGATGTTTTCAACTCACGAGATGAAATATATTTGGTATTCACCGAAAAAAAGCAATTTTTCTTTTTTATTTTATACTTTAAACTGAAATCTACAGTGAAGATATAGGCTGATATCAGTCACTAGTGACTTTTGATATCAGTGAGTTTTGATATCAGTGAAATTTCATATCAATGAAAATACCAATTTTATCAAGTTTTGATATACTTTGGTTTTCACTGTAAAGTATAAAATAAACGTTTTTTTTATGTGCGATATTAAATAAACTAGAAATTGGCTGCAAGCAAGGCTTTCAGTATACCCCCCCCCCCCCCGCAAAATTATTATTGTATATAAGCAATGTTTAAGAAATGGCTATGTTGAAAAATGATGTAAATTTGTCAAAAATCACTTTTTCAGTATTATAATTATTTATGCACATCTTCAATATGTGTGGAGCATGTCTGCAAAGTATTGAAAAGAAATACTGAAAGCCCTAGGAGGAGTTGATTTCACAAACTATGCACTACCAACCATTATTGTTTATAAGCAGTGGTCAAAAAATGGCTATGTTAAAAATGCTGTAAATTTGTCAAAAATTATTTTTTCATTATTATAATTTTTCATGCACATCTTCAATATATGTGTGGAACATGTCTGCAAAGTATTGAAAAGAAATACTGAAAGCCCTTGGAGGAGTTGATTTCACAAAGTATGCACTACCAACCATTTTTGTATATAAGCAATGGTAAAAAATGACTAAGATGAAAAAAGCTGTAAATTTGTCATAAATTATTTTTTCATCATTATAATTTTTCATGCACATCTTCAATATGTGTGGAACACGTCTGCAAAGTATTGAAAAGAAATACTGAAAGCCCTAGGAGGAGTTGATTTCACAAACTATGCACTACCAACCATTATTGTATATAAGCAATGGCCAAAAATGGCTATGTTAAAAAATGCTGTAAATTTGTCAAAAATTATTTTTTTATCATGATAATTCTTCATGCACATCTTCAATATGTGTGTGGAACATGTCTGCAAAGTATTGAAAAGAAATATTGAAAGCCCTAGGAGAAGTTGATTTCACAAACTATGAACTACAAACCAATATTGTATAAGCAATGGTCGAAAAATGGCAAAGTTAAAAAATGCTGTAAATTTGTCAAAAATTATTTTTTCAGCATTATAATTCTACATGCACATCTTCAATATGTGTGTGGAACATGTCTGCAAAGTACTGAAAAGAAATACTGAAAGCCCTAGGAGAAGTCGAGTTCACAAAGTATGCACTACCAACCATTATTGAATATAAATAATTATAGAAAATTTGGTAAGTTAAAAATGCTGTAAATTTCTCAAAAATGATTTTTTTCATATTGACATGTATTCATGCACATCTGCAATATATCTGAAATATACAGCAAAATATTAAAAGGAAACATTGAAAGCTGTAAGAGGAGTTGATTTCTCAAAGTATGTATTTTCAGTACTATGGCAAACATGTTTGATGAAGATATAAAAAGTCCCATAACTCTTGCAATACTGACCCTTGAGCCCCTAAATTCATACCACACATGTATTGCCTGATGGTGCAAGTGTGGTGAAAATTTGAAACAGATCAGGCAAAAGCTACTCAAGTTATTCAGCATAGATGTCAAAATGCTGCTGCAAAGACGAAAAATGGCAAAGTTAAAAAAAAGGCTGTATTTGTCAAAAATTATTTTTGCAGCATTATAATTCCACATGCACATCTTCAATATGTCTGTAACATGTCTGCAAAGTACTGAAAAGAAAAACTGAAAGCCCTAGGAGAAGTTGAGTTCACAAAGTATGCACTACCAACCATTATTGAATATAAGGAATTATTGAAAATTTGCTAAGTTAAAAATTCTGTAAATTTCTCAAAAATGATTTTTTCAGCATGATAATTGTTCATGCACATCTGCAATATATCTGAAACATATCAGCAAAATATCAAAAGGAAACATTGAAGTCTGTAAGAGAAGTTGATTTCACAAAGTATGTACTTGCAGTACTATGGCAAACACATTATATGAAGACTTAAAAGCCATAACTCTTGCAATACTGACCCTTTGGCCCCTAAATTCATACCACACATGTATTGTCTGATGGTGCAAGTGTGGTGAAAATTTGAAAGAGATCAGGCAAAAGCTACTCAAGTTATTCAGCAAAGATTTCCAAATGCTGCTGCAAAGACGAAAAATGGCAAAGTTGAAAAATGCTGTAAATTTGTCAAAAATTATTTTTTCAGCATTATAATTCCACATGCACATCTTCAATATGTCTGTAACATGTCTGCAAAGTACTGAAAAGAAATACTGAAAGCCCTAAGAGGAGTTGATTTCACAAAGTATGCACTACCAACCATTATTGAATACAAGGAATTTTTGAAAATTTGCTAAGTTAAAAATGCTGTAAATTTCTCAAAAATGATTTTTTTTTTTCAGCATGATAATTGTTCATGCACATCTGCAATATATCTGAAACATATCAGCAAAATATCAAAAGGAAACATTGAAATCTGTAAGAGAAGTTGATTTCACAAAGTATGTACTTGCAGTAATATGGCAAACACATTATATGAAGACTTAAAAAGTCCCATAACTCTTGCAATACTGACCCTTTGGCCCCTAAATTCATACCACACATGTATTGTCTGATGATGCAAGTGTGATGAAAATTTGAAAAGAATCGGGCAAAAGCTACTCAAGTTATTCATCAAAGTTGTCAAAATGTTGACGGAATGACGGAATTACGGAATGACGGACAGGCTGAAAACAGTATACCCCCCTAAAACTTCGTTTTGCGGGGGTATAAATAAAACTTAGATCTTTTAAGAGCAGTTAGCATATTAATGAGAAAGGGGACGGGCCATACCGCGGTTTCGGCTACTTAAGCCTCTCCAGTGACCCTTTAGATTTGGCAACATGGAGCCAAGGGGAATTACTGTAATTTTGCAAGTTCCAACAGGATAATCCGCGTAGTTCTGGCAAATGGATAACAAGCACTTGCTTAGGTTCTTGTTAACTGACTGTACGCAAATTCTAATCCAATTTGCAAGGCGCAGATTTCGTGTCAATCAAGACACTCGCAATATTATCACCCAGAAACATTACGACAACATTTCCATGCAGTGTACAGAGATTTTTAAGTCGTTTAAAATGAAATGATTTTAGTAGAAATATATCGATATTTTTCTTATTTTTGCCCAAAACAAAGATTGTGGGTACACGTTAGAACCGCCTCGCCGCGATTCGCAATATTATCACCCGGAAACACTATGAAAACATGTCCATGCAGTATACAGAGATTATATTTTAAGTCGTTGAAAATGAAAATTTTAAGCAGAGTTTGTTTTTTTTACTTTTTTTATTTTTGCTCAAAACATAGATTGTGGGTACATGTTAGAACCGCCTCAGCGAGGCGGTTCTAATGAGTACCCACAATCTATGTTTTGGGCAAAAATAAGAACACTAGGTTTACCCCTGCATACCCCTGTTTTTCAGTAAAAGTGGGGTTTAAGGGGGTATTCAATGCACGGACATGTTATCGTGATGTTATCATCCCCGGAAAGAACGAAATATGTAAATAACAGCAAATATCATTCTAATATTTATTTCTATTAAACAGGCTCGGCATATATCTTTGGCATTTGAAAAAACGTCAGTTTGATTTCATTAAGAATGTGAACTAAGATGTCAATAAGAACTTATGAGTACTGTGCACTTGTGTTTGTAGATTTCTTGGATTATTAGTCTAAGTTATTGCAAATGAGAAATGCACTGTTGCCATCAGTAAAACATGGCCGTGTAATGTATAATCCCTTACATCTCACTTTTTTCTTTTCTTTTTTTCTTTTTCTTTTTTTTTGCGGGGGCGTAGTGCTAGAGCATCGGACTGCGAATCGAGAGGTCCTGGATTCGATCCTCACAGACGGCACCGTGCTGTGTCCTTGAGCGAGACACATTAACTCCCTACAGTACTGACTAAACAGCTCCGTCCTGACATGACTCAAAATTTGTTGACTGGGACGTTAAACCTCGATACAAACATCCCACTTTTATATTATAGTAAAACTACGGCGTACATAGTTATACGGTAATTCATTGAATGTGGGTAACAAGGTTTGAGAAAAGAAATTAGAGAAAAATATTAACGATTTTTTAAAAACTTTTTTTCAGATGATAGCATTTTTCAGATGATAGTATTTTTCAGATGATAGTATATGCTGAATGGACGTATTTTCGTAATATTTTGTGGGACTTTGATGGATTCCAGTCTGTAATCTTATCTTACGTAATTGTTGGCATTTAAAAAGCCCAGGTATATCCATCAACCTTGAGACATACAGAAATAATGGCGACAGGAGCTCGAAATATACCATTAGATAACCTATAATGTCGTAAATAAAACAAAAATTTGTTCAAGCCACAAGGACAACACAGATATAAACCATTTTTGTCTCTTTATATCACTACAGCAGAGTTTTAACTCATTTAAAAAGGTACAAGTGGGCCTGGTGCCCCTTTTATGGGACATAGGCAAACAGAATAGCCCTGATGTCCCTTAAAATGTAAGTGGACTGCCCCAAATGATAACGATGGGAAAATCCATTTGTCAAATATGGGTTAATAACTTGCTGCCATGTTGCACTTTATCGGACATCGACATTGTCTCGCAATATTGTTTTAAAATACAGTTTTACGTCCCTTTCTTTTATTATGAAATTTCCCTTTTTACGTCCCTTTCAAGATTATTTTCAGCTCATATGAGACGGGCCAATCAGTAGGTGGGCGACAACGGGGGAACCCCGAGAACAACCACCTGGCACACCCGCAAGCAGAACTTGGATCGTCTCACATGTGGCCAGCGCGGGGCTCGAACCTGCACCAGACACAGCGGTGAGATGATCGAGTGATTAAGAAAACAGCGCTCTTAACCGCTCAGCCACGGGCATTTACATTGTCTCGAAATTACTGGTTAGCTGTTAGCTGGAGTAGAGAGGATATGAACGGTTGTAAAACGATACTAAACACAATGCCTCTGCCTGTGCTGAATGAATGTCGTAAATGGTAATTAATTAGCCCCGAGTTGGTAAATTGTTACGTAGAACATAGAAATACTTCAACTGACTTGTATAATGTATTCTCTTGACTAGAAATCTGATTGCCTCAATACGTTCCAAGGCGATACTTCTGTTGTAGTTCTTATTGTTTTATGTCTTGGTGTTGAATTTTTGTGCTATTTGCACTTTATGTGCGTTTTCATAGTTTTAGTTAGGCCAAGGTTACTGAGTGGACGCCTATTGGGAAATAGCTGCTCACTCGGCTTACAATATGTTTTCTTAGTATAAGTATCTAATTGTCAATTTAGGTTTTTCCCACTTCGGTTTTTGGAGTGGAAAGTTCTTTCTGATTGCGTCGTTTCCTGGTCAATGCCTACTTGAACCTTTTTACTGATCACCCTCGAAACATTCGAGAATGAAAATCAAAATTGCATGGTGTATCCATATTAACAATCAATCCGCAGCCATTGTTTTGGAGCAACAAAATTGACAATATCTAATTCATTATCCCAATAGATAAGGGTCTAAAATATCGAAAATAAAAGGTATATCTTCTGAGGCAAGGATACGTTCTGTGATATATATGATTTGAAAACATGTTCGAACTGAAATTCTTAAACACACGCAAATCAAATCGTGTATTAAAATGCATGAACAACATTATATTGCCAGACCTAAAACATGCTTTAATGTCGTTATTTGAATAAGCGCAAGGTTACGTGACACGTGTACTTGTTTTCCTCTCATAGTCTAGCACGCTAAAATCACTAAAATAGTTATGATTACAGCTGTACGTATTTCATTTTGTTAGCGAGACAATTATTTTACAGAAAGTATAGGCTTGCGTAACAATACACTTTAATGAGCTATAATAAGCTAGTTGCTTTTAAATCGTGATTGTTAGAACCCAACTTAAAATAATTCTGTTGTCTATGTTCTGTATGTTGGACATAATATGTCTCCGCGGTTTGAAACTTTGAGAACATGTCCAAATCACGCATTCGAATTATTTTTTCCTCGAATATATCAATCGTATTTTAGAACAAATAAACGCACCGGGAAGCATCGTATAACTACGAATGAATGTTTCAGTGTGATTTTTTAAATGTCAAATATAAATTACGAAAATAATTATGGCCATTCATTCGCGTAAAAAAATAGAATTCTTTTCTCGCAAAGCTAGATCTGAAAATTGATAATAAAACTCTGAGTCTCGTCAATGGATTTTTATCAAACAGTGTCTGCAGTTTGCATTGATTTCTGTGGTAAACAAAATTCATGGACATTTTCAAAATAAAGACGCACAGAAATAATTTCGGTAAAATGTCGTTTTCAACTTAAATTTCTTTTCATTTCTTTTTAGAAAAACCTGTCAATTACATGGGTGTGCTTTTGTTATGGTATGATATAGTAAAACACCATGACACTTTGCCGGCTAATCGTTATGTAAACAATAGCGAAGCGGGTAGACATTTTTCCAGCACCATGTGAAGCACGTGGGCATGTTTTTATATCACAATAGAATCTCATGTTGAAAACACCCATTTGAAGCATTCCACTCAAAAATGCAAATCTATGTCAAAGGTAGGCCGGCATGGTCAACGACATTGCACCAGATGTTTATGTTTCATTTATACAAGTAAAACTGTTTGACATCGACCAATCCTTAATCATTCACTTCAACAGGAGTTATTTTGTTGTTAAAATGTCGTAAGTCATTCCTAACAACTTGTGTGATAGTTGTCATTGTTGTTGATTCCTGATGCCGTATTCCATCTGTTATAGCACACGTAGTTGCCGTCTCTGCTTCCCTCAAGTTAGCTGAACCCTGGGAGGGCTCGTCCATAACCCGCTCGTTAACGTCACTGACGCTGTTACATCTTAATGTACCAATTATCCCTTGCTTGAAACTAGGATTAAAGATGACGTATAAGACGACGTTGTATGCAGTGCTAAAGGCGGCGAGGGAGAGTAGGAGAAGATTGCTGAATCCAGCGGCGTTCTGGCTAGCATCATTTCCGGTAGATTTCTGGAAGTAAAAACATAATTATGAGCTTAAGTTACTGCGACAACTCCAACCAGGCCCCGAGGTTATAAAACCTTTTTCTAGCTCAGCTAAGCTGAGCATGAAATTTCAACTGCTGTTGAAATAGTAAAAATATTGTAAAATTCGGATTCAGAACTCAAAAACAAAAAATAAATATCCTGCTCATAAATGTTAAAATGCCAATAATTGTTGACACTTGAACATTTATGAGCAGGATAAATTTTAGTATCAGTTAGGCTGATTATGGAAAAAGTTTTATAACCTCGGGACCAGCCATCATGCAAAAAGGTACAAGTAGGCAAAACATGCCTGTTCAGAAGCAGCGAGTGGTATAATTCAAACAAACGATCCAAGTAAGAACTACGTAGCTTGCAGAAAAGATGTCGATGCGCAAAATCTTATCTGTAACCATAATGTTGAAAAATTAGTTATAGAGAATGGTTGGGGTTTTGTTCAAAGTATTTTATGCATAAACTAAAATAAAAGTTTTATTTACTTTATATTCAATTATTAAACTGGTTTGATTTATCACATTATACAAAAATTTGTTTCTCCTCATTTAACAGCTACAAAGGGGAATTTCTGCAGGATCGTTTTTTTTTCTCCAGTTGGTATGAGAAAATTACATGCGTGCGTCCACAAACGTGTGTGTGTGTGTGTGTGTGTGTGTGTTCAATAAACAATCGACAGGACTTGTGCCTAGATTACATTTGCCCTGATCATCGTATGCGATTTTCCCTACGATGTTTTAGTCATCGTAGGTGATCGTGGGCTACGGCGTATGTGTTTACAATTTATACGGGCATCGTGCGATTTCTTTCTCTGGCTTTCGTCGAGGTTCTAAGTCAGAATCGTACGGAGATCATAGAGAAATCGCACAGAAATTGTAGGGTATCCGCACACTTTAATTGGGAATTTTACGGAGCCCGTGCCATGTCCGTGAGGAGTCCCTAAGATTTATAACTGAGTCCTTGCGGTCTCCCTACCATCGCCGTACGAATTTGTGTCCCCAAATTATCATAAAAGATAGTGCGGTGACCACAAGATCATCGCAGGGTCTCCGTGTTCGGCGCCAAAACAACGCGTCTACGGTCTTAAGATTTTAAAAAAAGTTTATAATATTGTAGAGCCTGCGGAGATCATAGGAAGCCGTAGAATTGTAAGGACATCGTATGATCACCCTGTGGAGACCACACGAAAGTGCAAAAATTGGCATCGTGCGATGATCATCGCAAGCTAATCGTAGGCCAAATGTAACCTAGGCATTAAGTGCAAAAAGGATGTGTCTGTAAAGTAGTATGTAACACAGATTCAATAAGATCCTTCATTATACAGATTAAAATTGGAAACAAGGCTGCGTCATTAGCGAGCTTGGTGATTAGGATAACTGATATTTACTATGTGGGATAGTCTCTAATTACACAAAATCATTACAATGCAATTTCACAGCATTTAACGGATGGGAATCACGACTTGTTTTATACAAAGTCATGTTATTCCAAAACGTTGAACAGACGACCTTGATTTGAATTAAGCGAATATATTATGAAAACTTGAATTTGTTTTTGTTCGAAACATAGATCGTGGGTATTCGTAAGAACCTTGGCGAGGCGTACCCAATGAGGACCCAAAATCTATGTTTTGGACCAAAAATAAGAAAAAATAGATACACCCCTGTACACTCCAGATTTACATAGTAAAAGTAGGGAACAAAATGGTTTATCTTTCACGGACTTGTTATCGTGATGATTTTGTCCCTCAAAGATGTGCGTTATTCAGCGAAACTTAAGCAAAACTCATTATGTCTGATCTATATATTTAAACGTCTAGACTGGGCGTAGTTATAACACTCGCGCTACTGTAACCATGACATTAGTGCATCCTGTTTCACACCGGCTACGGGTCTCTTCAGAACTAACTGTGCGGGGGGAGGGGACTCAAATGTGGCTTCAGACGTCGAGACCTTTGTCCCCCATGTATATTTCACAGATCATGTGAACAATTTTAAATTTATGTTAAAAGATAGAAAATAGAATATAAATGAAGTAATTATTTATAGCAGGGCGGATATGTAACAATTTTTTGGTTGATTGTGCACTTTTTGATAAAAGCATGAAACTTGGCACAGATGTAGACTTATAATTATAAGAATTTTTGAGGGTCAGTGCCACCTTAAATTTGGCCTGTGACGGCCGCCATTTTGAAATTTAAGATGGCGGCATTTTCATTAAAAGCATTATACAGTTGATATCAGTTTCCACTGCTGCTTTCGTAAAAAGTATCAAAAGCCAAAGTTCTAATGCTTATCCATTTCAAGATATATTTTAATGTATTTTAACATTAAACGTTTTCAAGATGGCGACTATTTTCAAAGATGGCCGCCATTAATTTACTAAAAATCAAGTTAGCGAGACGAAAATATGACGCAGTTAATAAAAAGAAGAATTATTCATTATAAAATGTTTCAAGCACACTACATGCCACAAATACAAGTTACAAGTACATAATATTAAAACAAAAATAGATTTAGTGCTACAAATGTCCTGTAATGGCCAAAATTTATTATGTTTTGCAAAGTGGCCACCTATTTGCAACTTCTTTATCAATATGACATTTAATATATAATTGCCGAAATCATACTTTCTTCGAATAATGTTACATAAATTGCTGTCATAAACATTCTCATACACCTTAAACTCATACTGCTGATTAGAAATATCAAGAATGATGCTAATTCCAAGATGGTTGCCATATTTAGCTTCAGTGTATATTGGTATGTTACATATGGATACTATAAATAATGATTTTGGATGGGAATCTCTTAATCTGTTCTAATGAATAGAAACATTCTACTTTCACAAAAATCTTACCTATCTGTATTGTTTCAGTTGCATATTTAAATCAGAATGGTATTCAAGATGGCTGCCAAAGGACAAAAAAAAAATCAAAAAAAAAAATCATATTTTAGGAAAATGTTGATTGAATAGTTTGAACTGCTGAAGATCTTATTAATTTTCTAGTATGTTGATGTTAACTATCCTTGAATAGAAGTAATGACATTATATTTGACATTCAAAGTGGCTGTCAAAATCATATATGGTCATCAGTTGTGATTTTTGTAATAGACATTACTGCCAGTCTTGCAGCACATTCAAATGCTTGATGCAAACTATTCCACGTTTAAGATTTTACTAAATCCTGTAAAGATATGTGCATACATCCAGCAAACACGCTATCATTGAAACAAATTTAGCAAAAATATATATATTCCTCTAAAAGTCAGTGATTCTACATATCCGAATCAATATCTGAATCCGCCTACATTTATTACTAGAGTAACAGGTCATCTCATGCCTGCTTTCTGGCAAGTGCCATACTAATTGCAACCTTTCAATGAGTTTTTGGCATCAATGACATCTACGTTAGGACTTCCCATTGCATAGGGTGATGGCTGGAGACTTCAAAATTTCTATCCCTACTAGCTCAAGTGCGAGTTTGTGCCACACATCAAACTGCAGGAGCTGAAGGGTCAAGAGAAACAAGCAGAGTTCCACTTTCTGAAGTAATTTACTTCCTATGTCATAAGACATTTAGCTGCAACAGAAAAGCACAGTAAATGAGCATATGTCTTCTCTAAGTACAACCTTCTGCATGCTGCAAAAGAAGTATGCAAATTAACCATGGAGAAAGCAGAAATGGTAGTTTAACACGCTGGTAGAGGAAGCAGTAAGGGAGGAGGTCAGGTCCTTCAAACTGTGAAAGGCAGGTGTCATGCAAACTGCATACAACTGGTAAGAGTTCATCCAGTAGAATAGAATGGGGGGACTTTATATCCTAAAATGTATTTTGTTTTACCAAGTAAATATGATGTGGCAATCAGGATATCTTGGTAGATAAACCTGTCAGGAATAATGAAGACCTACTGTTGCTAAACCAGAAAGCAGAAAAAGAGCATTATGAAAATCTCCTGTTGAATTTCCTTGGAATCTGGAGGACCAGTCTGAGAAAACCCATGTCGAAAACCGAAATGAGTCGAACACAAAGGCCATCTGCAATATAGCATCTGGCAAAGCAGCCGGGCCTTCAGGTACCATCACAAAAATTCTGGTCACTCGGGAAAACTGGGACACCCAAAGTGCCTGATCTTGTTGACATCACCACAGACAGTTGCATTCCAAGTGACTGGCACTAGAGCTTCATTTTCCACCAGTTTAAGGGAAAAGGGCACATTCTGAACAGAGGCAACAAGGGCTTGATGCTGATTGAACAAGTGGTGAAGGTGTTGGAGCATAAAGGGAAAAGATCTGAGCTTGATGAGATGCATTGTGATTTGATGTCAGATTGCAGTTTTTATTTTTAGAGAATCACTCGGCTGATAATAAGCTTCTCTACATGGCCTCATTTGACCTGCAGAAAACATTTAATTGCGTCAAATTGGATTTCATCTGGTAGACACTGTGAAATCTAGGAAATGATGAGAGGCTAGTGCCTCTTGTCCAATCCATGTACATGTATTGGGATGTGAGAAGCAAGGTTAGAGTTGGTATTGGGTACACTGAGGACTTTGGTGTCTTAGTCGATGTTCACAAGGGCTCTGCCAATAGCACGCTGCATCATTTTGCTAGAGGTTATATCTAGGGGCCTGATGTCTAGGAAAGAAACGTCCTATTGATGGACGAATGGTGAAGAAGCTTGAAGTTGATAATGAAATTATTGAAGTAGTTCCAAAAGTCTGTTATCTAGTAGACATCTTTTCTGCTTGTTGTGAATATGACCCATTTGTTATCACTGGCTGTTACAATAAGCTTTTGGCAAATTTCGCCAATTGCTTACCCTCTTCACCAACATTTTCTGCTGCTTCTGACAAACGGTAAAATGATTTTGATTACCCGTATAATGCTAAATGCAGCATGTAGAGCACAACAATTGCTAGATGGCAAGCTAAACGTTGTTGCACAAAAGAGACTGGTAACGAAACCATGGGATAAAATGTTGTTTGATATGAGAATGGAGCTTGGAAAGGGCCATTACGAAAACTTGTCCATACAATATACAGAGAATTTTGTCACCATTAAATATAAAAAAAATCATTGGAAGAGTTCTTATAATTTTAAAATGTTTGCTCAAAACATTTATTGTGGGTACACATTAAAACCGCCTCGCCGAGGTGGTTCTATAATAGCTGGGAAAATAGCTGCTCATTCGGCTTACGATATGTTTCATGGTATAAGTGCCTGATTGTTGGTTTGGTTTTTTCCCACCTCGGTTTTTGGAGTGGGAATCTCTTTCTGGTTGCGCCTTTTCCTGATCTTTGCCTACTTGTACCTTTTTCTAATGAGTACCCACAATCTTTGTTTTGGAACAAAAAAAAAAAAGAAAAGAAAAGAAATATATAACCCCAGTTTTGCTTTATAAAAGTGGGGTATGAGGGTGTATACTTTTCATGGCCATGTTTTCTTCATGCAATGCTGATCCTCAGAATCATTTTTGTGTAGAAGTCGTCTAGGAAGATAACTTGTCAGACAAGTACAATTCTCGGTAGAGGACAAAAGACGACAAAAATGGACATGATGATGATGATAATGATGATGATGATGATGATGATGATGATGATGATGTTGATGATGATGATGATTGACTAAAACTTAGATACACTAAACAAATACATGTTAAATAATTTTAATCATAAGAACTTTGAAAATCTTTTTAAAAATGAAAGAAAAAAAGAATAGATTAATATTTTCCTACTTTGGTAGCCATTTTGGATGCCATCATTAATCAGTAAAAAGATAATTTGCCTAATACAAACTAAAATGTAACTTGCATTGTGGTGTTATGTGCTTGAGAACATTTCATCAATGCAAATCCTTCATTCTGATCAAAACATAATGTTTTATCACACTTTCAGTACTGTGTGTACTAAATTTCACGTAATTTAATGGCGGCCATTTTGAAAATAGCCGCCATCTTTGAAAATTACGAGTTTATTTTCATAATTTGATATCTTGAAATTTTCATTTATTGAATTTGGGGGTTTTAAAACTTTGAAAGAAAGCAACACTGTAAACTGATCACTAACTGTAAAGGCTGTATATGGGAAATAAACCGCCATTTTGAAATTCAAGATGGCGGCCGTCACAGGGCAAATTTCACGTGGCACTGACCCTCAAAAATTCTTATAATTATAGATATAGTCATGTACCAAGTTTCATGCTTTTATCAAAAAGTGCACAATCATTTCACATATCCGCCCTGCTATTAGAATTGTATTGTTTACTGTAGTATGCGTTAGAAGTTTCAGTTGAACTTCAGTTGAACAAAGCCAATATCTCAGATACTGAAGCCCCCTTTTTAGATCTACATCTTTCTGTTGCAAATGGATTTGTTTCTTCTAAAATTTATGATAATCGCGATGACTTTGATTTTGATATAGTAAATTTTCCTTTTTTGGATGATGACGTTCCTCGTCGTGCTTCTTATGGTGTATACATTTGGCAACTTATTAGGTTTGCTAGAGTCTGCAATCATGTTACAGACTTCAACGCTCGAAATAAATGTTTAACGGCAAAACTTCTCCAACAGGGCTATCGGTATCATAAACTTCGAAAAACCTTTTCTAAATTTTATCGTAGACACTATGAATTGATTTCCAAATATAATGTTGGGTTAAAGACGCTTTTAAGTGAGGGCCTTTCGGAATCTGAATTTTATGGTGACTTGGTTTACAAATTTAAGAAACTTAAAGGAATAAATGATTTTTCTTTTCAGTTCAGAAAAAATCATAACACGTTACAGACGTATAGGTTATAACTTGAATGTTATGCGACAGTCTGCATGCTTAGTTTTTAACCCAATCATGGTTGATAACTATGCTGCCTTCTTAAATTGCACGCCGGTGGGTCGGGCGTCAGACTCCATGATGGCCCCGACAAAGCTATTCATTTTAGTTGGTTGGGACCGGAGCTTCTTGTCTGTTGCTTGGCCCACCGGGGTCCAACTGGTGTTTTTCTTTTGCTCCGGAGTTAGTAGGTTATTCGGCGCTCAGGGATCTCCATCGTCGGGCAGCTTACTCAATCTGTGAGTCCTGGTTTTTGATTCATCAGGATGTTTATCATGATTTATTTGTTTGTTCTTGATGATTCATTGACTAGTTAGAGATTCACCACGAGGACCGAAGAACTAACTAAATGTTGTGAACCACTGCAGAAGCTGAGGGTGAGGTTAGGTACCTGTAAAACCGGTTTAAGCCCGCCAGTAACTTTGTGTTACTGATCGTTCCAAGTCGATACTTCTGTAGTGGTTCTTTTTGTTTTATGTCTTGGTGTTTAAAATTTTTTGTGCTGTTGGCGCCTTATGTATGTTTTCATATTTTTAGTTAAGTTAAGGTAACTGAGTGACCACCTATTGGGAAAATAGCTGCTCATTCAGCTTACGATATGTTTCATGGTATAAGTACCTGATTGTTAGTTTGGTTTTTTCCCACCTCGGTTTTTGGAGTGGGAATCTTTTTCTGATTGCGCCTTTTCCTGATCTTTGCCTACTTGTACCTTTTTGTAGACCATTTTGGTACATAGTCCGGTATCCTCACAATTGACAGGTCGTGGGTTCGGCGCAATACGGTCGTAACTGCAATTTTTTTCAAAACTCATGTTTTTGCATCAATGAATTTATCATTCATAAATACATAACCTGGTGAAAAGCATAAGTTCACAAATGACACTTGTTTCCATGGAAACCAATATTGTTCCAAAGGTTGTAACTGCAAGAGGCACCGATGTTCGGTGCAATAGGGTTGTAACTCAAGTTACAACCCTATTGCGCTGAAATACTTAATACTTCTTGGCATTTTTCTCAGTGCAATATAGTTGTAACTGAAGTTTCAACCCTTAATTTCTCATTGATAATGACCTTAAATATAGATCTTTGACTTTGACAATCTACATTCTAGATTGCTTTTAAAATTAGATGCTTAGAAAATTCTTAAAGTAATGCTTCTTGGATATCATTTTGCAATTTCAAACTTTTTGTACTATCCGCATCTATCCTTTGTGAGAGGTAGTTAGCCTGCCATGATACCCAATTAGTGAGCCTAGATAGGTAGGCTGTCTTTATGGCTGGTTGGTTAGCCTAGATAGGCAGGATGTCATGATGACGGGATAGTTAGCCCGGGATGGATAGGCTGGTATGATAGTAAGCCTTGATAGATAGATTGTTATGATGGTCGGCTAAATTGGCATGGATGGGTTGTTATAATGGTCAGTTAGCCTGGATAGGTAAGTTGTTATGATGGTCAGTGAGTTAGCCTGAATAGGTAAACTGTTTCAATGCTGGGTGAGAGCCTGGATAGGTAAGCTGTTACAATGGTCGGTTAGTTAGCCTGGAAAAATGGGCTCTTATGATGGTCGGT
This sequence comes from Rugalucina vietnamica, assembly GCA_964017185.1. Taxonomy (NCBI): domain Eukaryota; kingdom Metazoa; phylum Mollusca; class Bivalvia; order Lucinida; family Lucinidae; genus Rugalucina; species Rugalucina vietnamica. The sequence continues at coordinate 56,634,326 of OZ024878.1, forward strand.
TAGTTAGCCTGAATAAGTAGGCTGTTACAATGGTCAGATAGTTAGCCTGGATAGGTAAGCTGTAAGGTGGTCGTTTAATTAGCCTGGATAGGTAGGCTGTTATGATGGCCAGTTAGTCTGGATAGGTAAGCTGTTATGATGGTCGGTTAGTTAGCCTGGATAGGTAGGCTGTTACGATGGTCGGTAAGTTACCCTGGATAGGTAGCCTGTTATGATGGTCGGTTAGTTAGCCTGGATAGGTAAGCTGTAAGGTGGTCATTTAATAAGCCTGGATAGGTAGGCTGTTATGATGGCCAGTTAGTCTGGATATGATGGCTGGTTAGTTAGCCTGGATAGGTAGACTGTTACGATGGTCGGTGAGTTTGCCTGGATAGGTAGGCTGTTACGATGGTCGGCCAGTTAGCCTGGATTATGGTAGGCTGTTACGATGATCGGTTATTTAGCCTGGATAGGTAGACTGTTAAAATGGTCGGTGAATTTGCCTGGATAGGTAGGCTGTTACGATGTTCGGCCAGTTAGCCTTGATTATGGTAGGCTGTTATGATGGTCGGTTAGTTAGCCTGGATAGGTAGGCTGTTACGATGGTCAGTTAGTAAGCCTTGATAGGCAAGCTGTAAGGTGGTCATTTAATTAACCTGGGTAGGATGTTATGATGGCCAGTTGGTCTGGATAGGTAAGCTGTTATGATGGTCGGTTTGTTAGCCTGGAAAGGTAGGCTGTTACGATGGTTGGTAAGTTAACATGGATAGATAGGCTGATATAATGGTCGGTTAGTTAGCCTGGATAGGTAAGCTGTAAGGTGGTCATTTAATTAGCCTGGATAGGAAGGCTGTTCTGGTGGCCTGTTAGTCTGGATAGGTAGCCTATGCTGTCATGATGATGGTGTATTAAGTCCAGGTAGGTAGGCTGTCATGATTGTTTGTTAGTAAGTCTAGATATGCTATCTTGATGGCTGTTAGAGCAGATAGGTAGTCTGTCATGATGGTTGAATAGTTAGCTCTGGATAAGTAGGCTGCAATGTTGGCTGGTTAATTAGCCTGGGATATGTAGGCTAGCTGCCATGAAGGCCCTAAAGTAAGCCCAGCTAAGTAGGCTGTCATGATAGCTGGTTAATAAGCAGGGATAGGTAGGCTATCATGACTGTCAGTTAGTAAGCCTGATAGGTAGGCTTTCATGATGGGTGTTTAGTTAGTCCGGATAGGAAAGCTGTTATGATTAACAGTAAGTAAGCTAGGATAGGCAGGCAACTGCTTTGTTACATTGTATAGGCAGGCTGTTATAACAGGTGGCTGGATAGTTAGCCAAGATGGATAGGCTGTTATGATGGCTGCTTAGGCAGTCTGTTATAATGGCCAGATAGTATGCTAGTACAAGTAGGCAGCTATGATGGTTGGGTAGTTAGCCCAGATATGTAGGCAACTATGAATCATTGGCTCGTAAGTTATCCAGGATAGGTAGGCTGTCATGTTGGTTGAATAGTTAGCCTGAATTGGTCGGTTTTTATGATGACTGTTTAGTTAGATGAGATAGGTGGGCTGTTATGATGGACAGTTATTTACCCAGGCTGATAGGTAAGTGGGTATGTCGGCTAGTTAGTTGTCCCATACATAGATATGGTTGTATGACTCAAATGGTCAACCCAGATAGTTAGGCCTGTATGATGGCTGGTACATCATCTCAGTAGACTTGTTAGTATTCAGGTTGGGAAGTTGAACCAAATAGGGTTACTCAGCTCGGTAGGCTGGTATGATTGCTGGTTAGTTAAATTATCCCTCATAATGATGGCTGGTTTAGGTTGTCAGTTACTTATCCTTAACCATTCTAATTTTGGGGTAGTCCAGATAGGTGAGTGAGTGTGCAAATTGGTTAAGCTTTTTTTGGGTACAGATTGAATTCTCTTTGGTAAGCATTTGAGAGGTTCATGTAGGGTATCAAGTAGTTGAAGGGGTAAGTTGATCTATATGGTCACACAGAAAGGTAGGATGGCATGCACATTGTGTTTTTTTTTCCAGAAAGACAGGAATGCAAGCATGTCTCTAGTAAAACCAAGATAAGTAGGCTTAATCCACCAAAATAAATGCAGTTAGTAGATCTGTAGGGCACGAGAGTCGTGGTTAAATATTTGAAGCCAGCATACCAACCTATCTATCTGGGGTCACTTAACTAACCACAATAACTATATACCGGCCTCGGTAGCTCAGTAGTTGGAGTGTCCGCTCCGAGATCGGGAGGTACCGGGTTCGATCCCGTGCGCGACATACCAAAGTCGTTAACAATGGTACTAGTTGTTCCCCGCTTGGCACTCCGATTTTTGGGGTAGGGCTAGGACTGGTCGCTCCTGTGTCAGTATAATGTGACTGGGGGTGGTATCAGGTGAAAGTGTCTGGGATCTGATACCACAGTGAGGCAGCACTATAAAAGTGAGCATTGAGCTCCCTGTCACAACCAGACACCGTCGTGATATGACAGTTAATGTTGAAAGCGACGTTAAACCCGAACAAACAAACAAACAAACAAACAAACAAACAATAACTATACCCCCCACCCCCTATCTGGGTTACCAATCTATCCAATATACCATCCTTCATGCACCTGCCTGAGTCACCTTACCAACCATCATACTAACCTACCTAACTGACAAGTATATCAACCTATCTTGGTTACCTATCAAACCAGTATACCAACCTACCTATCTGGTTTATGTATTTGACCAACTGACCAATATATCAACCTAGTTATCGGGTTAATCTAAACTGGCCAGTATACCAACCTACCAATCTGGTTAATCTAATCAACCAGTATACCAACCTACCTATCTGGTCAATCTTACTATTCAGTATACCAACCTACTACCTATCTGGTTCATCTAACCAACCAGTAGTGTATACCAACATACTTATATATGGTTAATCTAACCAACCAGTATATCAACCTACCTATCTGATTTATCTAACCAACCAATATACCAACCTGCCTACCTGGTTTACATAACGGATCCGTATACCAACCTACATCTTTGGGGTCACCTAAAAGACCAGTATACCAGTCTACCTATATGGTTAATCTAACCAACCAGTATTCCAACCTACCTGTATGGTTAATCTTACCGACCAGTATTCCAACCTATCTATCTGGTTAATGTAACTGACCAGTAAACCAACATATCTGGTTTACCTAACTGATCCATATACCAACCTACATGTTGGGGGTCACTTAACTGACCAGTATACCAATCTACCTATATGATTAATCTAACCAACCAGTATAACAACCTATCCATCCAGTTAATCTAACCAACCTACCTATCCGGTTAATGTAACCGACCAGTAAACCAACCTACCTATCTGGCTTACCTAACTGATCCAATTTCAACTACCTATCTGGTTTACCTAATTAACCAGTATACCAATCTACATCTTGGGGTCTGACTTAACAGATCAGTTTACCTATCAACAGATATGGTTATTAATCTAACCAACCAGTACACCAACCTACCTATCTGGTTTACCTAACCAACCAGTATACCAACCTACCTATCTGGTTATTAATCTAACCAACCAGCATGTGGCTGAATTATTGTAACTTCGGAAATGTTCGCATGACTATTTTAATAGTTCACATTTTAATTGTTTAGCAAATGAATACACGTGTAATCTTTAAAGCTTTTAGTAACTCTTTATTAGCAAGAACTCTGAAATCAGGAATGTTAGCAAAAATTATGTCACGAACTTTTCCCAATTTCCTTACTTTTAAAATTTATGTGTGTACCAACTTACCTGCTTTACCTAACTTGCCAGCATTATCCACCTATCAACATGTATCTGGATTACATATTCTTATACCCAGTATACGAACCTACTTATCTGGCTTACCAGCTTTCCATCTTGTTTCCCTCACCCACCAGTATACCTACCTACCAGGTGCCATGGTTACCAAACCAACTGGCTTATCAAGCAACCTATGTGGCTTACCTTACCTAACAGTTTACCATCTACCTATCTTGGTTACAGTTCATTACTATCTACCTATCTGGGTTACCTGGTCGTTCGTCTCTCACTAATGAGAAAGACCATCATTATTTCTTGAATAGGTTCGTGTGTGTTGGTGAGTTCTTTGATGGCTGACTAGGCCAATTCTAGCTCTAAACTGTCGGTTGCAAGTAGAGCAAGTCAATGTCATTGAATCAGCTGGTGGCCCATTGGTATTGGCTTTGCGTTCTCTGCGCTTTCTTTCAGCTTCACAGATTCTCTTTTTTTCATGGAGAGCTGCTCCTTTGTTGATGAGACCTCGCCACTTTGATCGCTCCTGTGCAGTCTGTTCCCAAGACCCAATTGGTATGTCAAAATCCTTCAGAGAGGCTTTCAGGGTGTCTTTGTAGCGTTTCTTCTGGCCGCCTTGAGAGCGCTTTCCCTCTTGTAGTTCTCCATAGAAGACTTTCTTTGGAAGTCGCTCATCAGGCATTCTTATAACATGGCCGGTCCACCTTAGCTGTGCTAGCTTTAAGACAGTATGCATGCTTTGCATCCCTGCTTTCTTCAGGACCTCTGTGTCTGGGATCTTGTCTTGCCACTTGATTTTTAACAGCTTTCTCAAACAGCTTAAGTGGAAATGGTTTAGTCTCTTTGCATGACGCTGGTATACTGTCCAGGTCTCACATGCATACAAGAGGGTTGGAAGTACCACAGCCTTGTAGACTTTCAGCTTGGTGTCAAGCTTGATTCCATTTCGCTCCCAGACATTTGCACGGAGTCTTCCGAATGCCACACTGGCTTTAGCAATTCTTGCAGTGACCTCATCATCAATGTGCACTGCTCTGGAAAGAGTGCTTCCCAGGTAGGTGAATTTATCAACAACTTTCAGTTTTTCTCCATTCACAGTGATGGTTGGTTCATTGTACGGTTTTCCAGGTGCTGGCTGGTGTACAACCTCTGTCTTTTTTGTGCTGATTGTGAGATCATAGTTATCACATGACTGTGAGACTTGATCCATGGCTCTTTGCATTTTTGCCTCTGAGCTGGCATTCTTATCCATATCATCTGCATAGAGGAGCTCATCTAGCACATCGGTCTGCACCTTAGTTTTGGCTTGCAACCTTCTAAGGTTGAATATATTGCCATCAAAACGGTACCTGATTGGAAAACCAGTGTCACTGTCCTGAAAAGCATCCATGAGCATGGCAGAAAACATCATGCTGAACAGTGTTGGTGCCATAACACAGCCCTGTTTGACCCCATTTGTTACCTCAAAGGGTTCAGAGAACTCTCCATCATTTTGCACACGTGCCTGCATGCCATCATGAAATTGCCGCACCATTGCTATGAATCTGGGTGGACAGCCAAACTTGGCCATGATTTTCCACAGTCCATCACGACTAACTGTGTCAAACGCTTTGGTGAGGTCGACAAACGTCATGTATAGATCTACATTCTGCTCTTGGCATTTCTCCTGAAGCTGTCTTGCTGTGAAGATCATGTCTATCGTCCCCCTGTCCTTTCTGAATCCACATTGACTTTCTGGGATAAGTCCCTTCTGATCAAGATGAACATTCAGGCGGTTCAACAGAATTTTTGCTAGTATCTTCCCAGCAATCGATAGGAGGGAAATGCCTCTGTGGTTGTCACAGACTTGTGGATTTCCTTTCCGCTTGTATAGGTGGATTATGGATGCATCCTTAAATTCTTGTGGGATGGCCTCCTTCCTCCACATACAGTGAAACAGCTCGGTCAGTTTCTCTGCCATGGGTAGCCCCCCGGCCTTATAAACCTCTGCAGGAATTGCATCTGCACCTGGAGCTTTGCCAGAAGACAGTTGTTGAACTGCTTTTCTTGTTTCCATGACGGTTGGAAATTCATCTAACAGAACATTGCACTCTATCTGTGGCAGTCTGTCAATTGCATCCTCATTGATGCTTGATGGTCGATTTAGCACACTATTGAAATGTTCTGCCCACCTTTTCAAGATAGCCTCTTTGTCTGTGAGAAGAGTGTTTCCATCTGCACTGAGTAATGTGGTGGCTCCAGAACTCTTAGGGCCATAAATGGTTTTCAGTGCATCATGAAATTTCTTCATGTCCTTTCTGTCTGCAAAAGACTGAATTTCTTCTGTTTTCTTCCTCAGCCAGGAATCTTGCATGTCCCTAAGCTTGGACTGGACTGTCTTACAAACGTTGCTGTAGGCTGCTTTCTTGGATACTGAGCTAGTATCATCTTGATGTGCCTTGTGCAATCTGTGTTTTTCTTCAAGAAGCTTCTGAATTTCGTCATCATTCTCATCAAACCAGTCTTGATGTTTGCGAGATGGATGTCCTAAAGTAGTAGCAGCTGAAGAATGAACTGTTTTATGGAAGACTGTCCAGTTTTCTTCGGGGTTCTCTGAACTGAGATTGATTGCATCCAGTTGGTTGCAAATGTCTGTTAAGAAAGCTTGTCGCATGCTGTCTTGATTCAGCTTTGAGACATCCAGTCTTTTAGCAGTTTTCTTGCCTTGAGGTCGCCTCGCAGGCTGGATTCTAAGGTTGAGTTTGCTGACAACCAGTCTATGGTCTGTCCAGCAGTCTGCACCACACATAGTCTTTGTCACTCTGACATCCTGCCTATCTGTTCTCCGCACTATAACGTAGTCTATGAGAAGCCAATGTTTGGAACGGGGATGCATCCAGGATGTTTTATTTCTGTTAGGTAGACGAAAGACTGTGTTGGTGATTAGAAGATCATGTTCAGCACACTTCCTTAGAAGCAAGAGACCATTGCTGTTGCACTTTCCAACACCTTCTGGACCTATAACTCCTTCCCAGGTCTGGTGGTCTGTACCAACTCTGGCATTAAAGTCTCCAAGAAGGATAAGTTTGTCTGTACGGGGTGTAGCAGAAATAATGTCGTCTAAGTCATTATAGAACTTGTCTTTAACCTCATCTGGATTGGTCATCGTGGGTGCATAGGCACTGACAATAGTTGCATGTTTATTGCCTGACAGAGGAAGTCTCAATGTCATTAGGCGGTCATTGATGCCTTTTGGCAATCCTGAAAGCTTACCAACAAGTTCTGTTTTAATGGCAAAGCCAACTCCTGCTTCACGCCTCTCTTCACTTTTGCGTCCACTCCAGAAGAAGGTGTATCCAGCACCAACTTCTTTGATCTCCCCAACATCTGCTAACCGAGTCTCACTCAGAGCTGCTATCTGAATTCCATACCTCCCAAGTTCTCTGCCCACAAGGGCCGTTCTACGCTGCGGTCTATTTGACCCAGCACTGTCCATCAATGTTCGCACATTCCATGCGCCAATCCTCAAAGGGATTATCTTTGTTTTTTTCTTATTTTTTCGACCGCTAAAAAGGGATCCCCGCTGATCGCGGTTAACCAGCCAGGGGGTTTGAAGCAGACAATTGTTTAGGGCACCTTTTCTAGCCCCTTCCCCATGCTACGGGGGTGAGCAGTGCGGTCCTAAATAGGTCTGCTCAGTCGCTCAGCCGACTGCCGAATTTCGCTTACTGCTTCTCCTCACGGAAAACGACCATATAGAACTGAGCCGCCTGCGTGCAGGTCTGCAACTACAGCTCCCAGTGTGTCCTACACCTGCTGCTTCGCCGCTCGCCCATCGCCACAGGACTTTTGTAGGTATGTGGGTGCATGTGTGATGAAATTGTTGTGTATGCAAGTGCTTGTGTGTTGAGAAATAAGATGACGTGCGCTATGAAATTGGATTATAGTGAGGAAGAGGTGCGCAGCGTCAACCTCACTCACTCGTCCTCACCCAACTGTGCCCAGAGGCAAGACACAGGTCAAGACGTCTGGAGTTAGGTTTGGATGCAGTGGATGACCGTAACATCTATAGTGCCTTATCACGCTCTGCATGTTCCACAACATGTTGCTGTATCGCTTTCCGAACCGTTGAATCTGATGATTTCTTCCGCTCCGTCTACCGAAACAGTCTTTGCATATCTGGACCAGGCATATCCAGACACACAGGTTTTATTTTGGAATTACCTTTTCCTAGATGAATTGCTGGCCACAGCTGAAGGGCTCCATCTACCCTTTCATAGGTTTTGTTTAGAGACCTGTAAACTCCTAGGAGGACTGTCAACCAAAACTAATGAGTTCCCCCTGCCCAGCTAGGTTTTTGTGTAGAGAACTAGCAAACTCCTAGATGGGTTGCCGTCCAAGGCTAACGAGCCCCATCTGCACCGCATGGCAACAGGTAGTACTGATTACATGTTACAGTAGCAGATAATCTGACCTGACCTGGGTTACCTATTTAGCACATGGCTATATGTATGTAAAAAGTACTAAATTAATGGTAAGAAATAGAGACATCTGCAACAGTTTTTTTTTCTCTCTTTGAAGCATCATTCAGAGCCAAACAGTTATAGTTTGCTTACCACAGAAGCAGATAGTTAAAATTTTATACAGCTCACAATTAATGACATACCATATTTATTCTAATTAGTGCACATGCTCAAAAAAGCACACATCCTGGCCATTTATGAAAACCCATGCAAAAGCGCACACTGCTCGACTAGTAGATTGGTATTTACACCAACGCTAAGCATTAATACCTCATTTAAACTTATGGTTAAATGGTCAAGAACTATTTCGCAACAATAAAAACACCTAAATGATATCATATTGATATTTTGACATGGTTATTTCAGCATACTTATGTGTTGTCTTTATTCGTAGTGTGCGCTAAGTAGAACTATATTTTATTACCTGATCTTTCATTTATTTTGAAAAGTTAAGCGCACTGTGCACATATTTGAATGAATACGGTAATTTTGTATTAGGTAAATGAAAAATGTTCAGTTCAACAATTTAGCTCTGTAAAATGCAGTATATTTTAGAAGAAAACAGTTGTAACTGGGGTAACTTTAAGCTGATTTTAGGCTAATTTTCAGCGCAGTATGGTTGTAACTTGAGTTACAACCATATTGCTCCGAAATATAGCACTGGAAAATGATGCAGTTCGGAGGGTAAAAGGTTGTATCTCAAACATTTACAAATATCTCTTTTAAAAATTAAAATCTATGCAAAAATATGTTTTGCCATTAATTTAATTACCATTTAACATCTAATAACTAAATTTCAATACATTGCAATCTTTAAGTAAAAAACAGCAAAGTTTTTTGTCTCTCCTGAAAAATTTTGAAAAATTGAGTTACAACCGTATTGCGCCGAACCCACGAGGTGTATGACGTCGCGTCAGATGTTCAGGTACAATTTGCGATTTTTCCACCTTCTTGGTGCTAAAATGTCGCCATATCAACATTTTTTGAAGTAGCGGTATGCAAAATACATCAAAATAAAGATATTGAATCAGCTTTTAGACCATCTGCAAGTTTTGTATGTCTTGTGGCCCATAACTGAATACACCGCCAATGAATGATCAAAAAACGTCATGTCAGGCGTTACAAAATTAACCGTTATTTTCGACGAAACCAATCATAAAATCGCGATCTTTAGTATTTGTGCACCGAAACGACACACATTTGCAGTAATTTCGTTGATAGAACGCCCGCCAAAAGCTGAAATCAGAAGACGAAATATTAGAGATACAACTGTACATCTTGTTCGAGAGGTCCCAAAATGCCAGGTTTAGTGTAAAAAATTATAGGTAGTTGTTTGTATTATAAAAATACTACAGATTGAAATAGTAAATTACTAAATTTTTATATGGACATTTAGTTCGGTAAATGCGCTTTCACGCTATATGAAAATAAATTCGATTCAGAAATTGATAATAATTAAAACATAAAATTTTCCGGATCTTAAAAAATGTAACACTACTAATTTTTTTGGATAAAAATCAATACGTCGTTTGTTCTGTATCATAATTTTCATAACAGAATACATCTTTTAAGGTTTAGGTTTGCATGACGTTAAAGTTCCTTTACCGATCTTTCATGTGACATTTATAAAATGAATCTGCGTTCTTTATCAACAAAACACTGTGTTAATTTTCCGTGATCTTAAAAAAATGTAACATTTTGACGTTTTAGTCGATTTTACGTTACGTTACGTTATGTTCACAGGGCCAGCCCGCCTGTTTGAACAAGGCATCCAGCGAGGTGTTTACTCACAGTCTGGCATAAACATACGTGGCTGGTGTTGCTATACTGACGCGTACTTTAATTCTCGTAGCTGTCGCTACAAATTGCAATTAAAGCGCATGTAAAAACACGCATTACATCGCACTGTAGCCGCGATGTTATGATACCGGCTTCTATCTTTTCTTGTAACGTTATTGTGCACGAACATCTGACGCGACGTCGTATACACTCAACGGTAATGATTATGTCAAGTTTATCAACAAAAGTTTCTAGCGTAATGTTTATCGTGTGTGTTTGCAGATATGGCAGTGTGCCTTTCTTTCATATTAAGCTATACATACTCACCGCATAAATCAAAATGACAAAGAAAGGGAACCAGGTCACGGCAAATATGGCCGCCACGATGAAGAGAAGTTTTACAATTCTTGTCCTGTGTTTGAACAAACGACTCCCTGCTGTAGAACCCAGATGTTTTTTCATCCACTTTCCCTTTTTCCAAACAAATTTTGCTATTTGATAATAATTTTTGGTCATGAGAATAACAGGAATGATATACGATATAATGGAAACAAAGATGGCGTTTGCTAACGCAAGTTCTCGCGAGATCACACTTCGGCATGACGTCAGCATCCGTGTCTCGTTCCCGTTGACATTGGATATTTTGATATCTTGAACTGCATATTCAAGCAAAGTAGGGGATGCAATTCCGATTGAGAACACCCAGATTAGGAAAATCACAATAATAAGCTTCTTCCAAGTAAAGCTACCATGACCTTGAAGCTTGCCATGCATTATCTGTCTTCTCTCGAACGATATAGCCACGAGGATATATATAGAACAGCTGATAACCAGAATAGGGGTAGCGTTGGTCATTTTACAGTGTACCACGCCTGAAAGGAAATCAACACTAGACTTACAGAAAATAAAAACGCATTATTATTTCACTCTTTGGAACTTCAACGCATGCATAAGATGCAATACTCCGGGAAAAAAAATATAATATAATGAATGACCATACAAACGGACAGTACACAGACGGAATATAGCAAAAGACGGACGCTAATTTTATTATTTTACTCTTACTTTGGGTGAAGCGAATAAAAGTGAGTGGTTTCTTTTTCTGAGTTATTTTGGTCTTCGGGTACTTTTACGTCTTAGTACTAAAAATAAACTTTCTTATTTATCTTTTGTCGCGGTTATCCAGTGACTTGTTTGGCGTCTGTTTAAGTCTAATCTTACGTATTCATTGAAAGATCATATTCATTTAAGTTAACTTAATAATCATCTTTTGGGAAAGAGATGCTCGCTTAAACAATCTATTGTTTTTTTTTTCTGAATCAGTATTCACTGGTTGTTGTTGGCGTTCCCTAATTTGGTTTAAGGACGGAACGTCGGGGTTGCGTCGGTTCCTGGTTATCGTCATATTCAGTAAATCATACAATTATAAAAAAAATGAAAATAAATAAAACATTACACATTAAATGCTTACCTTCATACCAGTCTAAGTTGTAATGACTTATATCATGTAGCTTCATTGGCATAACATACGTCGCAAATAGAACATCACTGATGGCTAGGTTACAGATGAAAATATTCGTTATTGTCCGTAGATTTCGTAGTCTTAAAATACAATAAATCACCAGTATGTTACCACACACAGCGAATGCCAAAACTAAGCTAACACATGAAATATAAATAATTATTCCAGTACTGAGTTCATCCTCATAATGCATTGCAGGTTGTTTTCAGCGTGTCTCTAAATGAACACACAGTTTCAGATAGATTTTTCTTTCAACACTAAAGAATTAATGAAACAGAAAAAAGCATCGAGGTTTTTTAATCATGAATGTTTATTTGATGAAAATCTGATATTGTCATCTGTTGTCATTTCTGGCTCTTCGAGATAAGATATTTGAGCCTGTACGTGAGAAAACCAACAATTTGGGTTCCGACCAGGTCCGACACAAACCAGGCTGTACAGTCACATCATAAAGTTGGAAGCTTGAAACTTTGGGTATAAGTAGAAAATGAATAGTACTATCCGTTTGGCGAAAACAAAGACGCTGATCAGCTGTGTTGTAACTGCACAGCTGATCTGCATCTTTGTTTTCGCATATGCAAATCGTTTTTTTCTCATGCGAAGGTTCATATTTGTTATTTACGCGAATGAAAGTCCAATAATTCCTTGTGTCATTTATTTTGAAATTAAAAATTACATTCGCTCGTGTTATACGGTGCTTCCTGGTTCGTTGCTTTGTGCGTTTATAAGATATATTCTGGGAAAAAATCATTCGAGTGCGTGGTTTAAAAATGCGTTAAAAGTTTAAAAGCAAGGACATATATATGTCCAAAATACAGAACAATGACCGCAAAATTTTATAAGTTGGATCCTAACAACCACTCTTTTAAAGCAAGTAGCTTATAATAGCTCATTAAAGTATATTGTTTCGCAAGCCTACACTTTCTGTAAAATAGTTGTCTCGCCTAACAAAGTGATATATATGTAATCATAACAATTTTAGCCTGATAGACTATTAGAGAAAAGCAAGTCCATTTGTCATGTAAGCTCGCGCTTATTCAACAAATCATCAGGAAAACATGTCCGTGAAATGTAAACCCCCTCAAACCCCAATTTTATATAGCAAAACTGGGGTATGCAGGAGTTAACCTATTTTTCTTATTTTTGCTTGGCGAGACGGTTTTAATGTGTACCCACAATCTATGTTTTGAGCAAAATTAAGAAAAAAAATCTACAGAAAATTTTCAATTTTTTACAAGTTTAAAAATCTCTGTATATTGCATGGGCAAGTTTTCGTAATGAACATAGGATTCCAATATCAGGATTGGCGATATAATGCTAATCACGTTTTTTGATTTGCGTGGGCTTAGAATTTTAATTCGAATATGTTTACAAATTATATATAACGGAAGACTTCCCCGTGTCTGAGAAAATATCCTCTGTGTAACAAACAGCCGAGTCAAACCACAAGCCGTAGCAAACCACATCGGTGGAAAAGCTTGCTCACCCCACAAAGGTGGTTTATTGCGCTATATACAAGGTGTGATCAGAAAGTTCTAAGCCTCAAGTGTTTGTGATCACCAGAGAATGAAAATCTGGTGATTGGCCCACCGGGGTTCAACTGGTGTTTTTCTTTTGCTCCAGAGTTAGTAAGTTATTTGGCGCCCAGGGATCTCCATCGTCGGGCAGCTTACTCAATCTGTGAGTCCTCGTTTTTGATTCATCATGGTTTGTATCATAATTAATTTGTTTGTCCATGATGATTCATTGACTAGCTAGAGATTCACCACCATGACCGAACAACTAACTAAATGTTGTGAACCACTGCAGAATCTGAGGTTGAGGTTATGTACCTGTAAAATCGAGTAATTTTTTGTTACTGATCGTTCCAAGGCGATACTTCTGTGGTGGTTCTTATTGTTTTATGTCTTGGTGTTTAAACGTTTTCGTGTTGTTGGCGCCTTATGTATGTTGTCATATTTTAGTTAAGTTTAGGTAACTGAGTGGCCACCAATTGGGAAAATAGCTGCTCATTCGTCTTACGATATGTTTTCATGGTATAAGTTTAGTTTTTCCCACCTCGGTTTTTGGAGTGGGAATCTTTTTTTCTGATTGCGCCTTTTCCTGATCGTTGCCCACTTGTAGGCAATGCACTTAGTCCATCTCTGTTCGAAGTATTTTTCCTGGTCCTCCAAATACTCGTTCACTGCCGCTATGACGCCTTCATTGCTTCCAAAGTTCCACGAAGGTTGGATCTCAACTTTGGGAACAGATAGAAGTCAGATAGGGCTATATTAGTAGAATATGGGGGATGAGGAAGGACTTCGAATCCGCATTCAGTCACAGCAGTCATGGAAACTTGCGATGTGTGAGTATGCGCATTGTCCTTCAAGAGCAGAACACCTCGAGTCAATTTTCCTCTCCTCTTTCTTGCAATTTCCTGGCACAAGCGCCTTAATTCTGCTGCATAATATGCACCATTTATCTTGCGACATTGTTCAGGATAATCAACCATGATTACCCCCAGACTACCCCAAAAGACTGAGGCCATCAACTTCCCTGCCGAAGAAACTCTCTTAAACTTCTTGGGAGGGGGTGAGACAGGGTACTTCCATTGCATGCTTTGCATTTTCGACTCTGGGTCAAAGTGATGAACCCATGTCTCATCTTGGGTTACAACTCGGTCAATAAAATCATCACACTGGTAAATGTAAAAGTACTGGAGCTGGTTGCAACGCACTGGTGCAGGCTAAATTACGCACTGGAGTAAGGTTAAAATGGCGGAAAAGGTAAATAAATCTTATACCTCTTTTCATTACCATTCCCTTATAAACTTGTTTGTATTTTATTTGTCATGTCACCTAGCGCAGAGAAGGGCGGAAACATTGCAGTTTATGATTTTATCACGCAATATGCGATTTATTTCATTGTTTAGAAGCCAAATCCGATGCAGTTCCACCAGTATGACCGGTGGCATGTGTTTTTGTGCCAAAATTGAGAGGAAATGCATATTTGAGCATAGGTTTTGTTATATTGTCATATATTTATAAATAAACATTCAAGAAACACGATTTCTGATCGCCAATTTTTTCTTGGTATCGAAGCAAATGTTTTATTGAGGATTTTCTATTACAACGCACTGGGAGCATTTTTTGAATCATTGGTACAACGCACTGGTGGTTGAACAAACTTGCTTCAGGGTTGCTGATTTCCAATAGGCAAAGCATCTAACTCGCCCAATCATCAAGCAATCTTATATGAACATCAACGTGACAAATTGTACCTGTGGACATTCTGACGTTTCTAGTAGAAAACTGCCAAAAAGCAGGCCAACCATGTAATATATGTTTTAGAAATAAATTATATTTGTAATCAATGAACACTTGGCTATCGAATAAATGAGTTTTAAAACATATTTATATTCAATATTTGGAGTTATATGCCCTTGTTTTAGCCCATAATATACCTACTTTTCCTATATGCATCGCCAAACGGTAACCATAGCAACCAGGATGTCACAATAATAGACAAAATAATTCCGACAGATTGCTTGTGATGATGAAAGGTTTCCATCCATAGTGCAGATTATATTTTCCTTTTGGTCCTTTTAGGTCAGCGAGGGTAAATTGGATGAAAGCACTATTCGCATCGTAAAGAATCTGTATAAATAAAAGTAAAACGATCAGAGCATCAGCAGACCAAACAAAATCCCCAAAATAAAAGAGCTAGTTGTAACTTGTCAGAAATAAAACAAGGCACAGTCTTCGCCATATCCAGCCAAGCAAACTCATTAAAAACTTAGATGGACCCATTTAAAAAAGAAAAAAAAAAAAAAAAAAAAAAAAAAGGTCATAATTACATTTGAAATTCTGATTCCTCAGAATGCCCTCGCTGATCTCAAAGGACAAAAAGGAAAATATAATCTGCACTATGGATGGAAAGGTACAAGCAGGAAATGGCGCAATCAGAAAGAAATTCCCACTCCATAAACCGAGAGTTGGGGAAAAAACTAAAATGACACTTAGGTACTTATACCAAGAAAACATACGGTAAGCCTAGTGAGCAGCTATTCCCCAATAGGTGGCCACTCAGTTACCCGAACTGAACTTAAAAAATGAAAAACGGTACATAAGGCTCAAACAGCACAAAAAATCATCATTACAAGCAATCTGTGGGAATTATTTTGTCTATTATTGTGACATCCTGGTTGCAACGGTTACCGTTTTGCGATACGTATAGGAAAATTAAGTATATTATGGGCTAAAACAAGGGCAGATAACTTCAAATATTGAATATAAATATGTTTTAAAACCCATTTGTTCGATAGCGAAGTGTTCAATGATTACAAATACAGTTTCGTTTCTAAAACATATATTACATGATTGCCCTGCTTTTGGCAGTTTTCTACGAAAAACGTCAGAATGTCCGAAGGTACACTTTGTCACGTTGATGTTCATATAAGATTGCTTAGTGATTGGGCGAGTTAGATGCTTTGCCTATGTGAAATCAGCAACCCTGAAGCAAGTTTGTGCAACCACCAGTGCGTTGTACCAATGATTCACAAAATGCTCCCAGTGCATCCTCAATAAAACATTTGCTTCGATACCAAGAAAAAAAATTGGCGATCGGAAATCGTGTTTCTTGAATGTTTATTCATAAATAAATAACAATATAACAAAAACTATGCTCAAACATGCATTTTCCTCTCAATTTTGGCACGAAAATACATGCCACTGGTCATACTGGTAGAACTGTATCGGATTTGGCTTCCAACCCATGAAATAAATCGCATATTGCGTGATAAAATCATAAACTGCAATGTTTCCACCCTTCTCTGCGCTAGGTGACATTACAAATAAAATACACAAAAGTTTATAAGGGAATGGTAATGAAAAGAGGTATAAGATTTATTTACCTTTTCCGCCATTTTAATCTTACTCCAATGCGTAATTTAGACTGCACCAGTTCGTTGCAACCAGCTCCAGTACTTTTACATTTACCAGTGTGATCATGTTCATAGCGAGACAGGAGATACCTAGAAATATCAACCCCGAGATTGTTTTTGGTCATCAGCCAACATTCTCCATTTTGCCGAGACCTTGGACATACCCAACATATCTGTTACAATTGTTTGCACTGCCTCAAAACTTCTGTCCACGCTGGCTATACTTCGCAAGTCTCGCCTCCTGTCACACATAACCAGGTTGTGCACATTCTCTACATTTCCAATGTGGTGGTATCTTTAGGGCGGCCAGACCTTTGATCATCATCTGTTCAATGCTCTCTCTCCTCCGCTTAAATTCTGCAGCCCATTTTTTTCACCGTGCTGTGAGAAGGAGACTCATTCCGAAGTGGTTTCATGAGGTATTCGTGAATTTCCTTGGGAGCCATCCCCTTCTTACAAAGATATTTTATCACCGCTCTCACTTCAACTTTCTCCATTTTGCAAGTTTGACGCACTGTCCTCTCTCAATACTGTCGTACAAAAGCAATCAAGCGTGACCAAATGCTTTTTACTCTCCAGATGGCTTTCAATTAAACAGAAAGACAGACTGAACAAGGATTTTGTCTTATGGAATGCTTTGAAGTTTATCAGGCTTAGAACTTTCTGACCACACCTCGTACGTTTATGCAACGCTTACTACTTTCACAAACTACCCAGTTAGAAATTTGCATATCTATATATAACACATCGCCACACCAGTGTATTTCGATAATTCTCGTATACCCTAAGCAAATCATGTCAATCATTGTCAATATTGTTGCTTCACAACATTGGCTGCAGTTGAACTGTTGGATGGTAGATACGTCATCCAATGTTGCTTTTCGATATCGAACCGTAAAGTATCTAGGCACTCATTTTATATTCACGAGATACATGTACATACATGTTGGTAAAAGCATCGTGCTGCTACGAGTATCAATTTACAATCTCAATTTAGGGATTAAAGTTAATTGATTGTCATTTGCGTCTTATTCTTTCAGCATACAGGCATTGACCGTATCATCGATTACCAATCATCTATTACTCCCTTGTTTTTACTTTATACCAGTAATTTTCGAGTCAAAAGCTCAATGTCCGCTAGAGTACAACATGGCAGTAACGTTCTAAACCTATGATGTGGTGAATTTGAAAGAGACAAAATAGTTTAATTTTGTGTTGCCTGTGTTGCTTGAAAAGAAACGATTGCCATTTGTATCACTGCAAGTAAACAATGGCAGACAAATAGAATCCATCATGGGTGGTCAGTGGAGATAGGAAAATCTCAACCCGAGGGTCCATCCGTTCCAGTGGGAAACGAGGCTCGCCGAGTTTCCCACTGGAACGATGGACCCGAGGGTTGAGATTTTCGTATATCTCCACTGAACACCACTGATGGATTCTTTTTCTTACATATCCCGATTAGGCCTAAATTCATTTTACCGGTTAAGTAACCTGGTACCGTGCTTTAACTCTGATGACGTAGTGTTTATTACGGATATGACGTCAAATGTAAATAAATCCTTGTCAAAGTGAAAAGAGATGCAGTTTTGATGCAGTTTGTTTTTCGTTGAAAACGAGCGTGAACCAATGAATTCACACCAATTAAGTCTAGTTTTATTGAACATTATTGCTGCAAGCAGCTGCTTTGGGCTAGAAACGATCGAATTTAGTCGCGTGCTTTTCTTATCTTGTATGAGCAACCAAGCCAGCAGTGTAGAGGCTCCCCCAGGGGGGGGGGGTCTTTGCTCCCTGCTCCCTGAAAGAAAAATGACCTTTCTCCCCAGCTCCCTAAAATGTTTTTCTTCAGCCCCCTGCTCCCTGCTCCCTAAAACCACAAAATCTCCCCAAATCCCTGAAAATAAATGACCCTTCTCCCCAAATCCCTGAAAATAAATAGCCCTTCTCCCTGAATCCCCAAAACCCCTGGGAGGGCCTCAGTGTAAGATCGATTTATCTACCACCACTAAAATACCCGCGGAATTTTTCTATCTTTATGATAGAGGTATGTAAGAAAATGGCGCGTTAAAGCCCTTGATAAAAATAGGGTATTTACCTAGGAGGAACATGCTAACTGGGTCGAATCATACTATAATTTGAGCAACGTTTGTCTGTTTGTTTGTTTGTTTGTTCCCCTACTCCTCCCAGGTCCTTGGGCCGATCTTCACCAAACTTGGAGGGAAGGTGGAGGGCGTCCCCGGATATGACCTTGAGGGGTTCATTTTTTGAAAGGTCAAGGTCATCGAGGTCAAAGGTCAAATTTATGTGTTTTTTTCTGTTTGTTCCCCTACTTCTCCCAGGTCCTTGGGCCAATCTTCACCAAACTTGGTGGGAAGGTTGAGGGCGGCCCCGGATATTAGCTCGAGGGGTTCATTTCTTAAAGGTCAATGTCATCGAGGTCAAAGGTCAAATTTCTGTATCTCCGCAGTCCTTGGTCCGATTTGCATGAAACTCTCCCAGGTCCTTGGGCCGATCTTCACCAAACTTGGTGGGAAGGTTGAGGGCGGCCCCGGATATTAGCTCGAGGGGTTCATTTCTTAAAGGTCAATGTCATCGAGGTCAAAGGTCAAATTTCTGTAGGTCAAATTTCTGTATCTCCGCAGTCCTTGGTCCGATTTGCATGAAACTCTCCCAGGTCCTTGGGCCGATCTTCACCAAACTTGGTGGGAAGGTTGAGGTCAAATATCAAATTACTATCTCAGAACTTTTGACTGTTTGTTTGTTTGTTTCGCTACTCCTCCCAGATCCTTAGGCCAATCTTCACCAAACTTGGTGTGACTTAGGCCGATCTTCACCAAACTTGGTGGGAGGGTGGAGGGTGGCCCTGGATATTGGCTTGAGGGGTTCGTTTTTTAAAAGATTAATGTCATCGAGGTCAAAGGTCCAATTTCTGTATCTCGGCGGTTCAAATTCTGTATCCTTGGTCCGACTTCGATGAAACTTAGTGAGTGTGTTGGCTGACCTAACGCCAAAGCCGGTGTTTGACATGCTGCCAACCTGCGTGATCAACAGGAACTGATGTTCGGTTAAACTATTACTGTCATCTGCACTTTGCTCTATACTCAATGATCATATGAGAATTATCAGGAACATTGCAATGAATTTATTGCATAGATTTGATCTGTCACTGTTTATAACTGATATTAATACCTGACATTCTGCCATCCCCAGATTGATACTGTGGCTCAACGCTGGTGACACAGAAGACCAATAATGCCTCGAAAAGGAAGAAAGCGAAGCCTTTCCAGGGACACTAACAAGCAGATAGCCAGTCGTAAATGTAGACAATCTGAGAGTCCACAAAAGCAGTCACAGAGGTATGTTGTTGTTACATTCAAATTAATTGATGATATCAATGAACTCGGTCAATGGTAATTATATATTCTGCCATATTAATGGCAGAGTCCATTTACTGAGAAAACTTACTACAACTTCTGCCGGCTGTATGAATTGCATTGCAAGTGTGAAGTAAGCTTCCCTATTCTTAAAGATAAAATGAATTTTAAGTTTTTCACTATTTTATTCATTCTTTCTACAGAGTACAGGAACGAAATTTACTGATTGCTAACTCAGCGTCCAGTACACATAAATAATATACTGATTTTCGATGGCTTTTTTCATCATTCAATATGTACTATTTCCAATATTAGTTCTTATCTTTGTCATTTGGTCAGTGTGAAGTAAGTTTCCCTATTCTTAAAGATAAAATGCATTTTAAGTTTTTCACTATTTTATTCATTCTTTCCTACAGAGTACAGGAACGAAATTTACTGATCGCTAACTCAGCGTCCAGTACACATAAATAATATACTGATTTTCGATGGCTTTTTTCATCATTCAATATGTACTATTAATTCCAATATTAGTTCTTATTTTTGTCATTTGGTCTCACAGACTGCAAGAACAACAGCAAAGACAATCACAGGTGCGACAAAATGAGACACATCAAGAAACAGCAGAGAGACTCCAGGGCCAACAGCAGAGACAATCCCGGTTAAGACAAAATGAAACACATCAAGAAACAGAAGAGAGACTCCAGGGCCAACAGCAGAGACAATCCCGGTTAAGACAAAATGAAACACATCAAGAAACAGCAGAGAGACTCCAGGGCCAACAGCAGAGACAATCCCGGTTAAGACAAAATGAAACACATCAAGAAACAGAAGAGAGACTCCAGGGCCTACAGCAGAGACAATCCCGGTTAAGACAAAATGAAACACATCAAGAAACAGCAGAGAGACTCCAGGGCCAACAGCAGAGACAATCCCGGTTAAGACAAAATGAAACACATCAAGAAACAGAAGAGAGACTCCAGGGCCAACAGCAGAGACAATCCCGGTTAAGACAAAATGAAACACATCAAGAAACAGAAGAGAGACTCCAGGGCCAACAGCAGAGACAATCCCGGTTAAGACAAAATGAAACACATCAAGAAACAGAAGAGAGACTCCAGGGCCAACAGCAGAGACAATCCCGGTTAAGACAAAATGAAACACATCAAGAAACAGAAGAGAGACTCCAGGGCCAACAGCAGAGACAATCCCGGTTAAGACAAAATGAAACACATCAAGAAACAGAAGAGAGACTCCAGAGCCAACAGCAGAGACAATCCCGGTTTAGACAAAAGGAAACACAGCTACAGAAAGGGACAAGAACCGCCGCCGATCGGCAAAGAATATCACAAAATCGCCTCCAAGAAACGCCGGAGAAGAATCAACAAAGGTAATCTGGAGTTGCATCTTCACTGAACTCTCAGTGCTGGGACCTAAAGTTATTCTGTAATAAAATCCAATTAAACAATCGATATCGAGACTACTTTTAAACGAATTTACTGATTGCAAACATCGTCAGAAACCAATACCTATTTTGTATGGTACCCAGTACGCTGCTTTACTCATATAATATTACTCATATAACTGTAGTACCAATTATTCATTTTCAGTACTATTACTTCCAGTTTAAACTCTTATTTAAAAATGCAGCTTTTATTATTATCGTTATTGCTCATCATGGGACAGGGTGAACCCTAACCCAATGAAAATGGACATCTTTAACACATGACATGTACAGCACATTGACTTAAATCATGTCTATTTTATTTCAGGTTGCAGAATCAAGCACGAAGACAAGCAGACCTTAGAAAATACCAAACCGAAAAGGCTGTACAGGAGCAATCACGACTGGGAATCATTGGCGATTGTGCGTACTTCTCGGAAAGCGACTACCCTGAACCATTACTTAAACATAGACTACCATCTCTATATGATGCGAACAACGTGTGTCTTCACTGTGGTGCTC
Organism: Rugalucina vietnamica; assembly: GCA_964017185.1. Lineage (NCBI taxonomy): Eukaryota > Metazoa > Mollusca > Bivalvia > Lucinida > Lucinidae > Rugalucina > Rugalucina vietnamica. The sequence goes on from OZ024878.1 coordinate 56,656,166, forward strand.
TACGTTGGAAACAGGAACGTGCTGGATTCTGTTGTGAAAATGGACGAGTACAACTCGCGAGCCCAGCCAAATTCCCACCAACCCTAATGGAGATCTATGGTAACAAAAACTTTCTGCAAAATATACGTGCTTATAACAACGCAATGGCTTTAGCTTCTGTCGGATGTCATGAGCAAATTCTCCCGAACTGGAACCCGACGTTCAAGATACAGGGAAAGGTTTTCCATAGAATAGGTGCCTTAACTCCTGCTAAGGGCGATGATCCAAAATTTGCTCAGATATATTTCACAGATACTGAGCACGAGGTGGAAAATAGGCTTACACACAACAAACATCTTGACGTCAATATTTTACGCACCCTTCAGACATGCCTGAAAGACGTGAACCCGTATATTCAGTCTCTGAAGTACGCCACAGACTTTTCCGCCGACAATCCAGATACACAAATAATTATTGAGGCTAAGAAGAAGCCTCAAGAGGAACATGCGCGTCGGTTCAATGCTCCAACTGGGAGCGAAGTTGCCATCATTATGCCTGGGGATCACATAGAACATCTTGATGTAATATTACAATCCAAAGGAGGAGACATCCAAACCATCAACGAAATGCATCGTAGTTACGATCCTCTTCACTATGTGCTGCTGTTTCCCTTTGGAGATGATGGATATACAGACAATATACCCCAGAGTACATTGACGAAGCGAAAAGACAAGTCCACACTGAGGGTTCAGTTTCCACAGCCAAGTACATCCGCGGCAGCATCTATCGTGCCTTCCAACAAACGCATAACACCCTCCCAGTTTTACCGATACAAACTTCAAGTTCGACCTAAAGAAGATAACATGCTTCTCAAATCGCGCCGATTGACCCAACAGTATGCAACAGACATGTTCGCAAAAGTTGAATCTCAACGATTGCGTTGGGTGAAAAACAATCAGAAAGAAATCCGAGCGGATAAATATCGGTGTCTATTGGATGCGATCGATGCTGATGATGAAAGAAATGCCGGTCGGAAAGTAATTCTACCACCAACAGTTTATGGCTCACCAAGATGGTACGCTGAGGCATTTCAAGACGCGATGGCTTTGGTAAGAAAGTTCGGCAAACCGGACCTTTTCATAACCATGACAACTAACCCTAATTGGCCAGAAATTCAACATTCCCTTTTCCCTGGAGAAAGTCCAGTCGATCGGCCCGATATCACTGCAAGAGTGTTTAACATAAAACACAAAGAACTCTTGGATGAATTGATACAGAAACAAACCCTCGGAAAGGTACTGGCGTACACATCTATGAAAGAAGATCAAAAGCGAGGCCTCCCACATGCCCACATCCTCTGTATCATGGCACCTGAAGACAAACCAAGAACACCTAAAGATATTGACAAACTGGTGAGTGCGGAAATCCCTGACAAAAATACAAATCCAAAGCTTCATGCCATAGTCACAAAACATATGTGTCATGGACCGTGCGGCAACGTCAATGTGAACAGTCCGTGCATGGAGACTAAAGGCAGTCTGAAAGTTTGTGGAAAGCAATTTCCAAAGGAATTCTGTAGTGCAACAACTGTAACGCCTAATGGGTATCCTAAGTACAGGCGCAGGGCACCAGACGATGGAGGACGTACCTATAACGCCCAAGTCCGCGGAAATGAGTTCACCGTCGACAATTCATGGATAGTCCCTTATAATCCGTATATCTCATTGAAATTCAATGCGCACATAAATGTCGAGGTAGTTACAAGTGTAGAATCGGTGAAGTATATATATAAGTACACCCACAAAGGTTCAGATAGAGTTGTTGTGCGCTTGGCAAACGGACAGGATAAAGACATCACTAACGATGAAGTGGAAAGGTATGTCAACGCAAGATACATAGGAGCGTCTGAAGCATACTGGCGGCTATACGAGTTTCCTATCTCCCAAAGATACCCTGCTGTTGAAAAGTTGCCACTTCACCTTGAAAATGAACAAGTGGTTTTCTTTCAGCCAGATACCGCAAGAGCAACAGCTGAGAAGTCACCACCTGAGACTAAACTAACTGCATACTTCCAGCTGAACCAAACGGATGAAACAGCGCGCAATGTACTTTATCCAGACATGTACCAATTCTACACATACAATCAGCAGACTAAAAAGTGGATTAAGCGAAAACGAAATCTCCGTAAACATCCTACCAATAATCCAGAGCAGATGTCTGACACTATCGGCAGGATTCCGATAATCGCCCTCAACGCCAATCAGTCTGAAATCTACTTTCTGCGAATGCTGCTTTACCATCGTCCAGGTGCCACAAGTTACGCCGATCTTCGCACAGTAGAAGGTAAACAATGCCCAGACTTTCAATCTGCGTGCCTTAAACTCGGCCTACTTCAGGACGACACGGAGATCGACAAAGTGATGGAAGAAACGGCCTCTGTCCAATTCGGTACCACATTACGCCAAACTTTTGCTACGATCCTGTTATGGACTCCTCCGTCTGACTCATTGGCATTCTATCAGCGGCATTTGAAAGTATTGGCTGAGGACCTGTTACACCGTGATGGTCTGTTAGAGCTGAACGATCAAATCATCAATGAGGTTCTCTGTGACGTGGAAGACCATCTACAACGCCAGGGGAAAAGTGTAGAAGACTTTGGTCTACCAATGCCAGACACAACGGTTACCGATCAAGACTGTAGAATTCTACGGGAAGAGACTGTTTTCGATATGAATCTGCTTCAATCCATTGTCGACACTAATCTACCAAACCTCAATGATGAACAAAGTGCAGCCTTCCACGAAGTTGTAAATTCTGTTGAGAATGACCTAGGACTGATGATCGCTCTTGATGCACCAGCTGGCACAGGCAAAACCTATCTAATTTCCACAATCCTCGCATACGTTAGGTCAAAAGGCTATGTTGCACTGGCTACGGCTACCAGTGGCATCGCAGCCACCCTCTTGATGAATGGTCGTACTCTGCACTCAAGATGTAAGGTTCCTGTGACTGAACTGCATGATACTTCCATGTGTAATGTTACAAAGAGAGACCAGACTGGCCAGCTTTTCCAGAAGACAAATCTGCTTATCATTGACGAAGTGACCATGGCGAACAAGAACGTGTACGAAACTGTTGAGAGAACTTTCCGAGACATCAGAGGAAATGATCGCACTTTCGGAGGTGTTACAGTTCTGTTCTCAGGAGATTGGAGACAGATCCTTCCAGTCGTTCGACACGGCAGCCGCGCGGATATAGTAAATGCCTGCTTGAAGGCCAGTGCCCTCTGGGCTGACGTCAAAGTGATGCAACTATCCAAGAATATGCGTGTCAATCCTCACGAGGTAGAATTTGCCCAGGAGTTGTTAACAATAGGAGAAGGCAGACATTCTCTTCACGAAGACCTTGGCGAGTACAAAATTCAACTTCATGAGGAGTACTTGCTCACCCACAACACGATCGACGCCCTTTGCGATTTCGTGTGGGAAGACTTTGACAACAGCCACAATTCACCAGAATGGCTATCAACAAGGGCTGTACTTTGTCCCACGAACAAAGAGGCCGAAGATGTTAATAATCACATGATGGCAAAATTCCCCGGAGTTGCCCGGACCTACAAGAGTGCTGATCGAATCCTCGATGAAGATTTGAAACATCAGTATCCAGAAGAATTTCTCAACACGCTAACGCCGTCTGGCATGGCACCTCACAATCTGACATTGAAACCAAAATGTCAAATCATGCTGCTGCGTAACATCGATCCCGCCAACGGCCATTGCAATGGCACCCGTTATTACATCAACAGTCTACATGATCATGTTATTGAGGCTACTATTGCCACAGGAGTACATGCAGGCAAGCGATTATTCATCCCTAGGATTCCAATGCGGCCATCAGACAACATCTTCCCCTTCCAAATGGAGCGACGACAATTTCCAATCAAGGTGTGCTTCGGGATGTCGGCAAACAAATCTCAAGGGCAGACACTCTCGCGAATTGGACTCTACCTCACACAAGATTTCTTTTCTCATGGACAGTTGTACGTGGCGATGAGTAGAGTACAAAACAAAAACAACCTCAAAATCGTCATATTAAACGGACAGTTCGCAGGCAAAGATGGAATGTACACAGACAATGTGGTATACAAAGAAATCCTAACATAAGTTATCCTAATAAATCAGTGTATGCGTTCCCTTCACTTTAAAGATTCGGTCTTTTTTCTCTTTTCCTGTGTATGTCTTATTAGAGATTGTGTGTGTGTGTGTGTGTGTGTGTGTGTGTGTGTGTTTTTTGTGTTATTTGTCTTCATCGCCGCAATCATCTTACTGCTACGTCGAGACGGGTAAAATTTACTAGTAATTTGAAATCCTTGGTCTTCATCACATGATAATAGGCAGATCAGATGATAAATTAGTGATATCATTTTAACATCTGTGCCTATTAAGGCATGCTGAAGGGTATAAACTTAGAATAAAGGCCCCAAAGGTAATGACATTAAAAGTTTTCAACCCTTTTTAATCTGATGGACTTTCTGTAAGAAAATATTTTCCGTAATTTTCTTGGGAATCAATGATAAAAACAGAGGACACTAAATCCATTTGGACCTTGCTAGTTCTAGATGATCATTCAATGGAGAAACTTTTAATACCGGCAATCTAAAGTCAGATCACGTTGCTTAACATCTCGGATCCGTGTAAATATGTTTGTCGACTTTAAGCAAAAATATATATTATTAAAGCTAATTCTTGACCAAATTTTGGTAGTTTCCCTTGTAAATTTTTATTGATTGTATATGTCGCGTAAGCTGTGTTGTACTAAATAATATTTAATTAGCTTTATTAACACAAATAATAATTTTAAAATAGTTTAAAGCTACTGACGAAGGCATTTAGCAGGACAACATATTAATAATTTAATATGCAAAACTATATTAATTTGAAATGTGTATTATTGACTACAACTTTTTCAACCTTGTTTAAATAGAAACTATTGCCTTAAAACAACAGTCTAAGTAAAGATCCACAAGAAAGAAATTAACAATTTATAAAATCCCGGGTACGATGTATTTGGGATGAACAATCACACTGAAAATCCGGAGACAGCCAACTAAACTGAGAACAACTAACGCGGATGAAATCACCCAATATGACAGAACAACTAACGCGGATGATAACAATATGACTGAGAACAACTAACGCGGATGATTACAATATTTAATAATAGGTAACAAACACATGCATTGTCTATTGTCGCCCCCTTCCAGATAGTCTACACTGACGGATACACTGATCAGCCTTCTTTGGTTCATAAAATTTCAAGAAAAGACGAGACAAATGCTTCAGTGAGTATTAAACTGTATTTCATTCGAACAGACAAGACAAATGCCAACAATACACATTTTATGCAACTTGTATGGTCATTGCATCGTATTGACATTAACCCACGGTGGTATATGCAAATTCGGACACAACAAAAGCCAACAAAACTATGAACGCATTTTATTGATATGGTCATTACATTGCATTCAGATTACCCCACGGTGGTACAGTAATATTTTGGGCAACAGTGAGGGTGTAAGGCGGTGTTCTTATATACAATATAGTATGGAGGCGGTGCTAACCCACGGTGGTACAGTAATATTTTGGGCAACAGAGAGGGTGTAAGGCAGTGTTGTTGTATACAATCGTACAGCCACTGCCGACTGGAGGCGGTGCTAGTGGGAGAGCACACCTGTAAAACATCATGAGGAAAAAATCAGTGTTTTAAAACGTACATGCACGTGCATATATATAGGGAAATAAGTTATGGGCATTGCAAAATATTTCAAGCGTGGAATGTCATCTGGACACATAATTGAGCCGCCTCATGGGAAAACCAACAATCTGCATAGGCGAAAACAAAGACGCAGATCAGCTTCGCGGTAACCGCGAAGCTGATCAGCGCCTTTGTTTTTCGCTACTCGGATAGTACAATTCCTCCTCTACTTAAATCCAAAATTTCAAGCTTCTAGCCTGCTTCTGTGGCTGTACGGCCTGATTTGTGTCAAACCTGTTCGGAAATCACATTGTTGGTTTTCCCACGAGGTGGCTCATATTTTTGCTACAGTCACCCTAGATCAGCTGGCTAGCCTTCACTCCGCTCCACTTCGGTACCTCGTTCCACTTTCGCGGTGTGGAGTATAACGAAACACCGATGGGAATATCCTGTCTACAATAACCCCTGTGATTCCTTCTCCAATACCTCACCCAAACTTTCATACATGTTTTCATGGCAACCACTTCCGAACTTTAATTTTTAAGCGTTTTTGAAGGCGCGGATGTTGGCGATATGTGGTCATACGTAGTGATGGGTGAACCAGCAACATTCGTAGGACGATCACTTCTCTGCTGTATGCCTTGCGCTTTGCCCGAATTGAGAATGCCAAAGGTGGCACGCAAGTGTATTATTAACCATTATGCAACATTAGGAAACATGTCCGTTAAACCTATACCCACTTATACCCCACTTTTATATTGTAAAACTGCTGTCATCACAAAAAACTTGTCCGTGTAATGTATACCCCCTTGAACCCCACTTTTATATAGTAAAACTGGGGCATGCAGAGGTAAACCTATTTTTCGTATTTTTGCTCCAAAACATACATTGTGGGTGCTCGTTAGAACCGCCTCGCCATTATATCCAAAAATTTCCACCGAAACTTTTCATTTTTTGCAACTTTAAAAATCTCTGTATATTGCATGGGCATGTTTTCGTAATGTTTACATGGCTATACCTATTTTTCTTATTTTTGATCAAAGACACAGAATGTGGGTATTTTGATTAAAGACATAGATTGTGGATACTCGTTAGAATCTAATCGGGGAGGTGGTTCTAACGCGTACCTTAGGCGGTTCTCTAACTTGTACCCACGATCTATGTTTTGAGCAAAAAAAAAAAAAAAATACCAAACATTTTCTGGTGAAATTTTCATTTTTACATCTGAAAAAAAAAAAATCTTTGTATATTGCATGGACAAGTTTTCGTAATGATCAAAGCCCATAGTGTAGACCTGTCTTACCCCCTACACCCGTATCCTGTCTGGTTACAATAACACTTCATACAGCCCGGCTTTAACTCCCAATCATCGCCATTATCACGCCCCTCAGGACAATCCCCTGAAATAAACCATAAACATTGTATGTATTGGCGTGGTCCCCTAACATATCTTACCCCCTACACCCGTATCCAGTCTAGTTACAATAACACCTCATACAGCCAGGCTCCCACTCATCGCCCTTATCACGCCCCTCAGGACAATCCCCTGCAATAAACCATAAACATTGTATGGTTGTATGAAACTATTCAAATGAATTGCATTCGTTGTCAAGAATCCAAAGGCTCTCATGATTTTTACATGAGCAATTTTGCCTGGTTACATGTATATATTTTGCAGTAAAAAGCTAACTGCACTATACATGCTAGACTGTGGGCAAGGTTGGATTCCGTTTCCCATATATAGAATACTGAACGTTCCTATGTAGGGCTTCTGTTGCTGCCTTTGGATAATCCTTTCCTAGCAACTTTAAGATAATAACAAAAGCACATGTATTAAGCATGCTCAAAATGTAAAGTATGATTTACCTGGCCAAAACATAGACTGTCCGTTTAAAGTCGTTGCAAATACAGCCACTGATAAAACTACGTATAGAAATCCAAACATGATGACCCTACAAAACGTTCTCTTCAAAAGTTAAACTTCTTAAGTCCCGGTCCCACCACGCATTTCTTTCTCCAATATGCAAATTAAGAAAGCAGAAACACGTTGGAAAACATTTTACAAATTTCGCATACACAGCCTTATCAATAAATCGTACGATTGGGACCGGTACTTTATATATGTTAGTACCAGTACATGTTTCAATGATAACAAACAAGGATGTGCTCTAAGCCATCAAAATACATGGGATGATAAATCAAAGTGTGCCAGTTGGATTGGCCTGCCGACATCTTATCTTGAACAGGGCTTGTCTTGTGGAATACGAGCTTTCTCTATGAAGATAAGCAAGATGAGCGTGTAATCTTGCAAATCGCCGATCAAATGTGGCCTACGTACTCGTAGATAGTCTTTTCGTGATGTATGTGCGTATTCATCTACCTGTATTTCGTTAAGTTCAGGTAACTGAGCTACCACATATGTTCTCTTTGCATCAGTACCTCATTGTCAATTTGGGGTTTCCACTTGGGTTATTAGGTACTTTGGTTCTGATTGCACCTGGTCCCGAGGTTATAAACTTTTTTCATGCTCAGCTCAAATGAGACTAAAATTTATCCTGCTCATAAATGTTAAAATGCCAACAATTGTTGGCATTTTAACATTTATGGGCGGGTTAAATTTGGCGTTTAATTCATTCAATTTTAATATATTTGGGCTATTTTGGTATTTATGAGCAGTTTAAGTTTCATGCTCAGATGAGTTGAGCACAAAAAAGTTTTATAACCTCGGGGCCTGTTCCTGATGTTTTGTTATCACAGAGAAGATAATATTTGAGCCTGAGCATGTGCATGAGAAAACCAACAATTTGGGTTCCCGATCAGGTCCAACACAAACCAGTCTGTGCAGTCACAGAATCGGGCTAGAAGCTTGAAATTTCGGATTTAAGAAGAAGAGGAATTGTACTATCCGTGTAGCGAAAACAAAGGCGCTCGGCTTCGTTTTCGCCTATGCAAATTGTAGGTTTTTCTCATGCAGTGGCTCATTGGCATATGGCGAGGGGCCAGGAGCTTTTAAAAGACAAAACTGAAAACTATAACGTATATTTGTTATGTTTAATTCCACGGTTCACATAAACAGTCAGCAGTGTAATTGATAGATGGCATGTGAAACGTCGGTTGTATCCATTGTCATTCTGACTACCCGACGAGGGGACAGACCATTTTTGGACAACAATCTGGGTATCTAGCGGTGCTGTTGCGCACCATTGTACACCCTGGATCTGGTGCTAATAGAGTACACCTATGTATAGCAATACAGATCAGTGTGAATACAAATGTAGCAATACGGTATCAGTGTGAAAGGCATATTTTATATTTGAGAGGTGTCCATTAACAATAAATAACCGTTATATATATTAGAACATTTGTGTAGTAAAAATTATAATTGAAACCAATATTTACGGTAAGTACTGAGATCCAGTATCACAATCAACGGGTATTTTCTAACCGGGATGTTTCTTTTACTTACGGCGTACATCCATATCCATCTCTACCTAAACCATGACTTTCACAGTAGCATACCATGCATTTACCAGCAGGATACCACTGATCGCCTAACTGGTGCCCTTTTGGACATGGGCCTACAACACCAACAAAAAATGTAGTATCATTCAAGGTGGTTGCATTGTTTATTGTCGACTCCCCGTGATCAGCATTGCCTCGTTGAAACTGATTTCTTTAACAGAACATGGAACCAAAATGACGTTTGACTCGACATGTTTACAAAATGACATTATAAAAAGGTAGAGGGTTATATTGTAAACAGAACAAGCAGCTAAATGTTTTTGGACCCTCCAGAATATGATGACGAGTTTTTTTTTTTCTTTTTCTTCACCACATTAATCCTAGTGACCGTTCAAAGGCGTTCGAATGTAGTTCATTCAGTTTCTGCTTTTGTGTCACTTTTGATATCTTATAGATTACATTTTGTCTGAGAGACTACCTTTAGAAAAAGCGTCTATTTATAAGATCAGACCGAAAATGCAAACTTTGTGCGCAAAATTCAATTAAGGATTGAAATACAGATTTTAGCTTTCACATCATGATGAAAAACATTAGGCTGTTTTAATGTCTGTGAGGCCCGAATGGCTTCTCGGAGACATTAAAACAACTAATGTTTTTCGTCATCCAATGTATACTTTTTATATCATCAATCAAGTTTCAGATTTTTAATTGCACATATCATCGCTCAATTTCATATTATCTTATATTAAATCTGAACAGCCTAAACGTCTAATTTTCACGCTCAAAGACACGGCGATACGCGACCGACGTCACGCCAACAAGAGTAAACAAAAAAACGTCACTAGCTGGTTTTGACGTCGCCCGCCCATAGGCGTGGACTCTAGATCACGTGACTTAATATTTTTTATTGGGAAATGATGAACATCAAGAAAAATATTTTCATGTAGGGCGAATGCAATAAAATGTAAATATTAGAAATTCTAACATGGTGTTACCGTCTTTCTCATTGAACCTATTATATTAGTAATGGAAACGTCACCGTTTGCAAATTAACAATAATTCACTGTGAGCAAAATTACGCGCGTTTTTGTGACGTCGCACATAAATTTTCATGTCCGCCGAGAATGAGTCCACTGTAAAACATAATTGAAATGTAAGCATTTATTTATTAGTCGTGTTAGAATCGTAATAATTTTACTTTACGGTGAATTATCTTTGATTAACGCGTGATGTTGTCGGGCAGATGCTGTTGTATACATTTATTGCAATCTGCCCTCCAACATCCCGCGTTCATCACGATAAATCACTGTAAAGTAAAATTATTTCTTAAATGAATACCATTTTCTTTTATCATGTCCGCAATATATTAATCTACGACGAAAATATCTTAAACGATGTAACTGGAGTTGGCCAACGTTAAATAAATTCGATACCCTAATGACGTCAACAAATAAAAAAGAATTATTTTATACTTTACAGTGAAAACCAATGTATATCAAAACTTGATAAAATTTGTATTTTCATTGATATGAAATTTCACTGATATCAAATCTCACTGATATCAAAAGTCACTAGTGACTGATATCAGCCTATATCTTCACTGAAGATTTTGGATTACTTCTGACGTTTCCATTAAATGAGTCTCGCTTCAGAAATTCAATCGCCTATAACTCCGTTATTTATGAACGAAAACATTAAGTGTGGGTATTCATTTTCTTAACTAGAACGTAAGGAACATTGTGGTACCAAAATTATTTGTGTTTTCAAAAATTTTGGTTTTTGCATTTTCACTGCCTGCCCTGTGAAATGGAAAATGCCCGTGTATTGTATAAAATAAAAAGAAAATTTGCTTTTTTTTCGGTGAATACCAAATATATTTCATCTCGTGAGTTGAAAACATAAAAATTTTCACTCGTGCTGCGCACTCGTGAAAATTCTGATGTTTCAACTCACTCGATGAAATACATTTGGTATTCACCTCAAAAAAGCAAATATCCTCTATATCTTAAACCTATCAAAATATATATATTATGAAGATGCAACAGAACTTCGAAACGAACTTGATCCTTAAATGAACGTTTCTTCATGTTATATATTACAGCAACTTTAAAGCTCTTCCTCATACACTTTCACTTTTATTATTCTGACAAAACTTATTTCCTCACACTACATTGTATATATTGTAGGCTAGAAGCAATATATTGTATTTTGTACAATGTATTTTGCTTAATACTGAATAAAATATTGCATTGGAATAAATATCCGTATTTGACAGCATTAAACTGATCAATTGACTCCTCCGCCAGCAAGGTATAACCACTCCCACCCCTATTTCCTTAGACAAACATTGTGTTTTTGCACCTATATTTACCTGAAAAAAAAAAAGCACGTGTTGGTTTGTTTGTCCAACCGTCATTGACCGTTAGCTAATGTGCTGATTTGAATGGTCAATTTAAAAATGAATACCAGTGATGGGTGGTTTGACGGAGGACTCAATTGCTCAGAAGGAGATAGTTATGTTTCAGTCAGTATATTCAAAGGTGAGTGGCTGACACTGACAAGCCCTAGGACATTTCGGTCAGTATATGATTTTGCCAACTCCTTCTAATTGCTTACTTTTGTTTCTGGTCAAAAATGAAACATCAAGAGAAGTTGTTGAATAACTTGTAATTATATACTGGCTCCTTTGTTTCGAACAGGTCTCTAACAAACATGTACACCTACTGTACAAAGGAAATTTTGGCGGGAGGTGTATAAATTTCCCACCGTTTATTATACACCGGTGTATAATATCCGGCGGGAAACTTATACACCGGTCTCTAATATTAGGCGGGAAACTTATCAGTCCTCTTGTAGATATATGTTAGACTCAATAAAAGGTAAGTACATTATGTAATGGGTCAGATGCACCGCAAAATAATGTTTTCGCCGTGTTCAAAGACATAAAATACTGCCAAGGCTGATTGTAAGCTTTTTTAGTAAATCGTGGTTAAGAATCTTTCTAACGTTAAATGCAGTTTCTTTCTAATCCTTTGCTGTGAAAGAAAAGAAATGTCCGGTTTTATTTATTAATAACGTCGCATTCATTTGTGTGAAACTAGCTCTTGCTCCCTGGTTGCATTGTTAGTAGATGGTTAGGATTAGTGCGGATTAGTGTGAGTTGAATGAGAAACCTGGCAGTAGGAACGAACTTCACACAGCTATTTTTGACCAGCTGTTTTCCCCCAAAACAGCCGAGCATAAAATGGTTCTCTGTCTTTCAAGCAAGGGGATTAGCCCTTGACAGAGCCATATGCACTAGCTCATCAATTTAAGCATATTATGTAGTTATGTAAAATCATACTTAGACGGTATTTAATTATTTGCGTTTATCATAAGCAATACGTTTAACGACGTTTACAAGGGAAATTACTGTGACGGTTCTATTCAAGATTGCACGAGGAAATGTAAATATCGTTCACAGTTAGTTACCTCGATAAGTCCGTGGGATAGTTTGGCGCTAATATGCCATGTCGCGAGAAAAGAAAGTTAAACGGAATAGAATTGGTCTAAATATGCTGCGCAAGGTTTGACCAACAGGCTTGCTGTCTTAAGATTAATAGCAGTTGTTATAACGAAACAAAGCAGCCAGTATATAAGTCAGTTAGAGTATGTCGGTATCGGTCAATACGAAAATTATAGACCCGGCACGTGAACTTAAAGCCTCCCTCGCTGCACTCGGTCGGCTTTAAGTTCACGTGCCGGGTCTATAATTTTCGTATTGACCTCTCCTCCATACTCTAACTATTACACAGTTACCTGCTATCCAAAATGGTACTAGCTGACCGTTGGCTAAACATGAAGTTAGTGTCACCAATAGCACTGTTTTTAAAATGTTGGCCATTTTGCCTCCTAGATGATACATGTAAAACTGGAGAACATCTGTCACCAAGAGTCATATTAAAGATAAAGATAACGGATATGTGCCGCAATCTAAGTTCATTTCATCTAGGATTGTTAGATTCTGGTGTACTGTTTTAAGTTCCGGTGAATTGAAGTGAACTTTATTCACATCTCAGATCACACAATAATGATGTTACATTACGAACACTTGCCCATACAATAAACAGAGATTTTTTTAGCTTTAAAAATTGAAAATTTTCAACGGAAAAATGTTGATATTTTTCTTATTTTTGCTGAAAACATAGATTGTTGGTACACGTTAGAACCGCCTCGCCGAGGCGGTTCTGACGAGTACCCACAATCTATGTTTTGGAGCAAAAATAAGAAAAATAGGTATACCCCTGTATACCCCAGTTTTGCTATATAAAAGTGGGGTTCGAGGGGGTGTACATTACACGGACATATTTTCGTGATGGGGGAAATGACATAATTATTGAACAAATACCCGTGTCACACAATATTAACAGCCATATATTAATGCAAAGAAAGCCATGTATTGATAAAGCAACTCTCGTGAGCGCATGCTGTTAATATACGGTTTTACTTATGCACGTTACCGGGCACCACGCAAGGCACGAGCTAATACTGAGTAAATGAACTCCGCCCAGCAACGAGCATAAGAATGAAAGTTTTTTTCGCGTATGAAAATGAAAATGTGACGAGGCTGTAAAATATAGTGCGCCGTTATTTCTAGTCCGGCAGAAAACAAATTTGACCTGCAATTGAGTTCTAAAGTTTTTTTTTTTACTGAATTATGTTCAGTAGACATTGCCTTTGAAGAATCTGAGTGATGCCACCTTGGCATCATTGAGCAATTTTGTATTTTCAAGATGACGTTAAAGATGGCGGACAGAACATAAGATAATGTTTAATAGGGGTCTCTGATTGTGTTTATCTGGCAAATATGTGGTTATTTCAGTGCCAAATGATGATTAGATGTCAGTTTTGTATAAGTATGTACATTCTGTCACAGTTTCTTCAAGACAGGATACAAGATGGCTGTCAGCTTTCATACAAAAACACTGTATAGACGAAATAAATCATGGTTTATCGTGATTTTGGTTTTACATTCAAGTATTCAAGTTTTGATTCATACAATTAGCACTTTAACTTTCAGAACCTTTACTCAAGCTAGTTTGCCTTATCAAGATGCAGTTATTAGCATATTCAAGATGGCATTCAAGAAGGCAGCCATGATTTCTTGCGCAAAACGAATTTGTCCTTGAATTGAGATTTAACGTTTTTCACACACTGAATACACTTAGCACTTAAAAGTCATTACTCTAGAAACTTTGCATGATCAAGATAAAGGAATATAGCATTTTTTTTTATTTTAATATTGTGTATTTCAAGATGGTGGAAGGATGGTTGAAAAGATAGTGAATGTTGATTAAGATCTCGAACTAGATATAAAAGCAGTGGAACAGTTTGAAAGCAAATAGCATGCACGTCTTAATGAGGAAATTCTTAAGTTGTAGAAACTCAAGCAGCAGTATAAATGATCTACAGTTGGTAATAATGAAGCAATATGTACCATTTTAATCTACACTAGAGTAATTGTACAACAAGCAAGATCATATGATATAGGCATAAACACATTAGCACATGAGTTTGCACTAGTGACAACTTCGATATTTGCAGATACATGTACAGGTGATATTTAAATAAGCAAAACGAAGAAAATATCACAAACAAAAGTATTATGTGGATCAAGTAAAAAGAAAATCTTTTGTTCTATATCAGATGGTTCGATATACTGGTCTACAAATGATCCGTCAAAGTACAATGTGGACAATGTCCAATCAAGTATCAGTAAACAAACACATAGTGAATAATGTTTACTTGGTGTTTGGTAGATAAAAAAAAATCAGCACAAAAATGTCACAAGACAATGAAGACATGCAATTATTGTCCCCACAAAGTGTTGTACAGATAGTGATAGACAACAAACAGTAGCCAATTAAACTTACTATTAGTAAATTTGTGTAGCAGACAATCAGAATTCTAAGTTGATGGTTTAAGGGAGAAAGTGTACTTTCAAAAGTTTGCAAGGGTGTTGTCATTGAATGCAGTGATATGAAAAACACCCATGAAGAAGGGGACATCTGCATGCAGCAAATGGTGTTAGCAGCACTTGAAAATCAGAAAAGGATTTCAGCCACTATAATAGATGTCACAGATGCATTTGTACTGTTATAATGTAGAGAGGAGATTGCATCTGCATTAAATGATTTCGGTAATCGATGGTGTAAACGAGAGGGTGTTGAGGATAATGCTCTTAAAGAATGGAAAAGAAGTATCTTCACTATCGTGGATAAACGTATTAAGTTTTATTCACAAAATACTAATCTTTTACCTCCTAAACCCAAATCGTCATTTAGGCATTTGAAGCAGGGTATCCAAGAATTTCATAGAAAGTATGTGTTGGTTCCGGCAGATAAAGCCGCAAACAATGTTGTTGTCGTTTGTAGACTTCACTACGTTAACACCTTAAAACAGGAGCTTGATGGTACCAGGGCTTATCTGGAGACAGATACTGATGAGGTGTCTGTAGTAAATACCCACTTAAACGATTTACCTGTCAAGTTTTCTGTTTGTGTCAATGAAGGCCAAGACAAACTTCCTACGATGTATTGGTTACCTAAGCTTCACAAAAGACCATACAAAGCTAGATTTATTGCAAATTCTAGCTCTTGTACTACCACTGAACTTTCTAAATTATTAACTTCTTGTCTTACTGCTATCAAATCTCATGTTATAAGATACTGTGAGACAGTGTATGAAACTTCAAATAAAAATTGGTTTTGGTCAATAAAAAATTCTGGTGAGGTGCTCAGTAAATTGAAGTGTAGAGGGTTCCGTGCGACAAGCTTGTCCACATACGATTTTTCTACTCTGTATACAACATTACCACATAATCTAATTAAAGAAAAACTTCTGGATTTGATAGAGTGGACCTTCAAAAGGGCATTAAAAAACTATGGTTCACTTTATTTGGCATGTAATGACAGAAAGGCTTTTTTCACTTCCTCTGACCAAAGTCGGTATACCCTTTGGTCATGTCAGAATGTGTGCGACGCCTTATCCTATCTCCTTGATAATATTTATATTAGATTTGGGACCAAGTTATACAGACAAATTGTTGGAATTCCGATGGGTACAAATTGCGCACCTCTCGTAGCTGATTTATTTTTATACTGCTACGAAAGAGATTTCATGGATTCTCTTAACCATGATAATCATGCTGATGTTATCGAGGCTTTTAATTCCACATCTAGGTACCTCGATGACCTTTTGAACATTGACAACCCTTATTTTGAAGGTATGGTCAATCAAATTTATCCACCTGAACTTCAGTTGAACAAAGCTAATATCTCAGATACCGAAGCCCCCTTTTTAGATCTACATCTTTCTGTTGCAAATGGATTTGTTTCTTCTAAAATTTATGATAAGCGCGATGACTTTGATTTTGATATAGTAAATTTTCCTTTTTTGGATGGTGACGTTCCTCGTCGTGCTTCTTATGGTGTATACATTTCGCAACTTATTAGGTTTGCTAGAGTCTGCAATCATGTTACAGACTTCAACGCTCGAAATAAATGTTTAACGGCAAAACTTCTCCAACAGGGCTATCGGTATCATAAACTTCGAAAAACCTTTTCTAAATTTTATCGTAGACACTATGAATTGATTTCCAAATATAATGTTGGGCTAAAGACACTTTTAAGTGAGGGCCTTTCGGAACCTGAATTTTATGGTGACTTGGTTTACAAATTAAAGAAACTTAAAGGAATAAATGATTTTTCTCTTCAGTTCGGAAAAATCATATCACGTTACAGACGTATACTAGGTTATAACTTGAATGTTATGCGACAGTCTGCATGCTTAGTTTTTAACCCAATCATGGTTGATAACTATGCTGCCTTCTTTAATTGCACGCCGGTGGGTCGGGCGTCAGACTCTATGATGGCCCCGACTTAAAGCTATTCATTTTAGTTGGTTGGGGCCGGAGCTTCTTGTCTGTTGCTTGGCCCACCGGGGTCCAACTGGTGTTTTTCTTTTGCTCCGGAGTTAGTAGGTTATTCGGCGCCCAGGGATCTCCATCGTCGGGCAGCTTACTCAATCTGTGAGTCCTGGTTTTTGATTCATCAGGATGTTTATCATGATTTATTTGTTTGTTCTTGATGATTCATTGACTAGTTAGAGATTCACCACGAGGACCGAAGAACTAACTAAATGTTGTGAACCACTGCGGAAGCTGAGGGTGAGGTTAGGTACCTGTAAAACCGGTTTAAGCCCGCCAGTAACTTTGTGTTACTGATCGTTCCAAGTCGATACTTCTGTAGTGATTCTTTTTGTTTTATGTCTTGGTGTTTAAAATTTTTTGTGCTGTTGGCGCCTTATGTATGTTTTCATATTTTTAGTTAAGTTAAGGTAACTGAGTGGCCACCTATTGGGAAAATAGCTGCTCATTCGGCTTACGATATGTTTCATGGTATAAGTACCTGATTGTTAGTTTGTTTTTTTCCCACCTCGGTTTTTGGAGTGGGAATCTTTTTCTGATTGCGCCTTTTCCTGATCTTTGCCTACTTGTACCTTTTCAGTACCTGACCTACAGGATAAGCATTGTTGTGGTAAAGTTATCACCGGTGAAAGAGAGGTCTGCCTTTATTGATGTAAAGAAACAATAGAGAATAATAAGCTATTGCTCCTTACCTGATTTAATTTAGTGAGCATGTCCTTTCGGGATGTGACACAGCTATTATTATGCCATTGGTAATGACATTGTGATCAAGGAATTGTAAGATGGTTATTTACCTCCAATTCTGGGTGACAGCGATGTCACATTATCATTTATAGTTCAGGAATAAGCCATGTGCTGCGGGTGCAGTTGAGCAGGACTTGGTTGTACAATCTTTTGTTCTTGCCAAGACATCAATGTATGCATAAATGAACAGGCAATTGTGTTTTAAAAGTGTTTACATCCGATTTTAACATATATCTTTCATACCATTATGTTGGTCTAAACAATCATAATTGTGATAATGGCTAGTTTTACCTTTTTCTTCTTCATGACTGAAAGACGGACAATGGTGCTTAGTTAATTTACATTGTGTAAAAGTGTCACGGACTTACTCTACTAAATATAAAGTCAGAGGATACAATGGCTTGTTGTGCCCAACAAATCATGTATCGAATGACCAAGGGTATACGCTTCCTGCTATGAATGACCAGCAAATCTATGGGAGGGTTCAATTAAACAGAATTTTCAAATTATGATGATTTATTTATAATGATGTTTAAAGTGAGAAGCAAAGAAGGAGAAAAAAGATAGAAAGAGACTACAAAAAAGAAATTACTGAGAAAAGAAAAAAAAAAAACGTCCTTTGTTCATCAATGTCCCACACACTTTCCCATTGGCATCTCCGGGTATACTGTCACACGTTCGTCTAACTAGTACACTCGACACCACTGCTTGCAAAACAGTCCAGTGTTCCCAAAACGAACTGTAGACCACGCCCGTCCATTGTAAATCAAACACCAATGATTTTATATCGTCCCGTTTATACCGTCACTGCCCCATCATATAGTTTAGCCCAGTTTAGTTTCAGGAATTCAGATTACGTCCATAGATTACAATTTCAGCTTCAAGGCCTGAAATAAAGTAACTGTGTCTTAACAACAAAATAACTGATAGTGTCGCAATTTATCATAACGAAATCTCCTGCAGCTATGCACGTCACAACATCCAATTGCAAATAACCTCCCACAATTCCGTACCCCGGAACTGTATTAGTTTATTCGCTAGATTGCTTGTACTATACATATAAACCATAATACTCCAGTATCTACATTGAAACATTTATTCACATGTACGATACAGTTAAACCACATATGTCGCGAACTAACCCTAGTTCCTTTCCCAGCGACATCACAAGCAAATCTCCGACATGCATCCACAATTCCTCACCCAGGAATTGGTCCTGCCAATCTATGACCAAATTCATAGAAAGCCATTTCTCAGAATACGATAAATCTTGCGAGACAATCTTGTTACAATATTAAACCTTTCTTAAATGACATGACTAATTTCAGTAATAGCGAATATTCTTAATGACGTCATTAACGTCAAATCTAAGCGTTACGTTACTATAACGTAAAACTTAAAATCTGAAATTTCCAGTCTTACAGCTTTGTTCCGAGTCAACATTAACTTCCTTTATGATGAGATGATTAGATAACAAAACATAACATGAAACTAAATGTACGTCAATGACAATAACGTCGCTACAAGTAACGTAGCACATAACAGAAATTTCCATTTTACAACTTTGGTTGACATACATACCGCGCAATGTCATTCTTACGCGAAATTTAATACATAAAAACTAAACCAATGCCGCTCCACGGCAACGTAGCGTGCAGAAATATAGAAATCTTCATTTTTACAACCCTATCAATGTGCTTTCCACCATAATGAGCTACATTATTATGGCTATACAATCTCACTGTACAAAATGTATATTTATGAACTGTTATAACTTACCGACGGCCGACTACTCAGACTGGCGCTGACCATAACCAGGTGTACCAGATAAACCCATATCCAAACATCTCAAATTCATGCCCAATCTTTACATTCTTCCGATAATTCATATTGATTCCACACAAAATAAGCTGCCTATTTATACGCATAAGTTTGTGAACATTTCCCTGAAAACCATACCGTTTTCCATCATATATTCCAAAACCATTCATCAGAACATGTGAATAACCCACCGTGAGCAAGTGAATAACAATTCTAAATGCACATCCCCTGACACCCACACCCAGATCAGCTTGCAAAAAGCTATATTGCTAACCATAAAATCGGCAATACAAATTTTCTCTGGATTATACCTCAAGGTGTAAATCATATGATTCAAATCCCCGGACTTCATGTTTTCGTTAAAGCCGTGTCACTCTCAGAAACCATTTATGGCAAACTGATAAAACACGAATCTGAGCCCAGTACAGAATCCAATTAAACTGCACATAATGCCAATTTCCACGCCACAAATCAACAAATACCATAACACAAAAAGACTGTTAAAATATCACAATTGAGCATAAAACTCTTCATGGCACAAATATTTTTTGCCGTGTCTAACATACATAGATATCCTTCACAATGCAGTAAACATGTCATGTTTACTCCTGTGTAAGAGTTTCCAAATACCTATTATGCTCAACTAAACATTTAAAAGAAATCAAACAAATTATCCAAACCCCACAAACAGCAAAAGTACATTTTTTATCGTGACATACCTTCCCCCTTTTGAAGTGTGAAGCATCTCAAAAATGCGTAACACTAGATCTACGCGATAAAAAATTTACTAAATGAAGTCATATCTAGAGAATCATACTTGCAAAAACCTGCTTCCACGTATCGCAATCTAAATCTTTTATGACAAATGGAACATACTCGGATCTCGGAGGAAACTGCAAAAGTTATCGGCGTTAACCGTAATCCACTAAATACGCGACAAATAGTCTGTTCCGCCTTCCTTGCTTTCCATCTTACATATTTCCATTCAACGTTACTGGAACACTCCGCATTACTACATGTAGTATTAACCTTATTATTGGGCTTCCGTCTATGCGGCCACAGCCACCCGTTAGTCATTACACTGACTACACTTACCCAAATAAAAGATATATGCCGATCAGTTACAATACTGTCTACCCGCAACGCCACGGTAACCACCGCAACAAACGTGATCACGTTATTACATATCGACAAAAACCAAACCATGAATGCCAATATATCTCCTGGACATTGGGAAGTAAGGAACAACATTATACTGATACAAATGTGTACCCAACCTGTGAAAGTAAGATATTGTCTACCTGCCAAACTCTCGTTAAATCTTAAACCTGGATGATATCTTGTCTCTAAACTACAACTTCCGGTGTCGGTCTCGTTAACGTCGGAGCTGAAAATACCAACCATACTTTGAGCATAACACTGTGTTACATCCTTTGCCGGCTTTTCTTCTGTCGATCTTTCTGGTAACAAACCTGCATTCGCTCCCACTGGCAACGTTGCCACACAATCTCCATCTCGGCCATTCTGACTCTCCATGTAACTGTAAATGATAAATGGTAACTTACCACAATCTGCTGATTTCTCCGTATAGATTCTTATCAGCATGCTGTTTATCGTCCACCTGAAATGTTCCACAAATACGTCATGTACCGTAGAATACGTGGCGGTACACGGGACGGTATACAGAGCGATGTACGGGTTGATGTACGGGTTGGTGTACAAGTTGGTGTACGGGTTAGTGTACGGTGTAGAGTGCAGGCCCGTTACTGATCGCCTGAAAAACATCCTAGTACTCACTTCCTTCATAATGGATGACGTAAATTGTGATCCTAAGTCTGAGCTGATCTCATCGGTTACTCCAACTTGATTAAAAATACTTACCAATGCATCTGCAACAGCTTCCGTGTCAATTGACGCCAATGGCACTGCCTCTGGATATCTCGTTGCATAATCAACTACTGTAAGTATGAATCTATTCTTACTGTATGTCACAGGTTTCAAAGGTCCTATCAAATCAGTTGCAACTCTCTTGAATGGTACATCTATTCTAGGCATCTTTCCTAAGGGTGCTCGAATTATCTTACCCTTGGGTACAGTACGTTGACAAATGTCACATGACTGACAAAATCGTTTTATGTCGCTACTGATGCCTGGCCAATAAAATTCTGAGAGAACCTTTTGTATGGTTCGTTTAACAGCTAAATGACCTGCCATTATTGACTCGTGAGCCAACTTCATTACTGTTTTGCGAAATTGCTGTGGCACTATAAGTTGTGTAAATAACCTACCTCGCTCAATGTTCGGCGAGCTAAACTTCCGGTACATCAAGTTATTTTTAATAAAATATGATGCATTCTTAAGACACTCCTTGGCTTCACACCGTGCCTTCATTACCTTCAAACTCTGATCTTCATTCTGGGCCTTCCGAATTTGATCCGGTGTAACTTCTTGTATAACTATTTCTGGTGTCTTCATACTCACATGTGTTCCTTCCTGTTTCTTCTGTGCCCTAGTTTGCACTGCTAATGTTGGCACCCAGTCTATATCCGGTTTGTTGCGTTCCCGTGCACCTGGAATATTACCTATGATCAAATCAACCAATGGCTTTTCCACACATAGTGCCAATACTTCCCCTTTGTAATATGGTGTGTCAATGTTTACCTTCACTTCCGGTACAACTCTTGTAGAATAATCTACCATTACCATAGTTTGATTTCTTCCTGTATATGCACCTTCCGGGACTACATGTTTACTTACTATCACGCCCGAACATCCAGTATCTCGTAAAACCTCAACCGATTTCTCTTCAACCATTCCTTGTACAGTACTAAGTTCTGAAAGAGATGATACTGAACTCACACTTACTTGGTGTTTCTCATGTAAGTTATCCTTACTCTCCATTGCTGCTTTGGAATAACTGACAGTATTTGTATACGTCAAGCAAGCTCCACATTTCTTAACATCTGTTGTTGTATCCTCATGACTGTCTTCATATGTAGTTTGTACCTCCGAATCTTTGCTCTGAAAAGTAACCTTCTTTGTTGGTGATCTACCTCTATGTCCTACCGCACCTACTTTCATGATACCGGGTTTTAGTTCCGGACACTCCCTCCTGTAATGTGTTCCACCACAATTATAACATTTCAAACCTGGATAGTATTTACCTCTTCCTCTTCCATATGAGTTTTGATTATTAGGAATCTGGTCTCTTTTCACTGGTGACCTTGATCTGGATGCTGAATTAGAACGAGATCTACCTCTGTCATTCTTGAAGGTCAAATTAACAATATCCACATACCTAGCTTCCTTGTAGGAATCCGCCAATTTACTAGCTTGCTCCAACGAAGTTGGTTCTCTCTCCCGTAGAAATAACTCTCTCAGTTCTCTGTTACAAATAAATGTAAACTGGTCTCTCAACATGAGATCCTGCAAACCTTCAAAAGTTTTAGGAATACCTGACATATCTATCCATCTTGTAAAGTAGCTCTTCAACCGTGCTGAAAACTGCTGAAACGTTTCACCGGTTTCTGGTCTACACTTTCTGTACTTACGCTTGAATCCTTCCTCTGTTAATTGATACCTTTGTAACAATGCACACTTCAACTTGTCATAGTCCATTGCATCCTCCTGTGGCATCAATGCGTACACATCTAACGCTTTACCCTGTAATAACGCACTCAAATCAGTTGCCCATGTTTCTCTTTTCCACCCTTGTGCTGAAGCATACCGTTCAAACCTAAGTAAATATGCATCCATTTCGTCCTTACCTTCATTAAATGCCGGGATTTTAGGCGTTCTCGCCTTAATAGTGTCTCTTGGCGCTGGGATTGGCCTCTCCGCCCTTTGCGCTGTGATCCTCTCCATTTCTGCGAAATGTCTTCTGTCCTGTAATTCAATCTGCATCTCATACTCACGTTCTAATTTCTCTCTCTCTGCTACTAACCTCTCTCGTTCCAATGCAATCTCCTGTTGTCGCAATGCAATTTCTGCCTCATACTTAGCCCTATCTGCAATTCTGATCTTACGCTCCTCATCTGCCTTAAGCTCCATTTCTTCATTTGCATGCCCGTATTGTACTTCCAGTTCACGCTCTTTTAATGCTTTCTGGGTTTCTAACTCTTGTTCTTTTAATTCTTTCTGTCTTACCTTTTCAGCTTCTTGCGCTAGCAACTCATTCCGCTTCAGTTCAATTTCCTGTTTCTTAAGTTGTAATTCATACTCCTTAATTTCTCGCTGCTTTTCTTGTTCATCAGCTTTAGCTTTTAACTCGCGCTCATGGCGTTCGCGTTCAGCTCTTAATTCCATCTCGCGGATTTCGCGTTCTGCTTTTTCTTTTTCGCGCTCTGCTTCTCGTTCAGCTCTAATTTCCATCTCGCGGATTTCGCGTTCTGCTTTTTCTTTTTCGCGCTCTGCTTCTCGACGCTCACGTTCTGCATCACGTGCCGCTTGACGTTCATCACGTAATATTACTTGTTGCTCTGAAACAAACGTATTAAGTGCTTCACCTTCAAGACCTAAATCTTTTCCCACTTTGGTTAACTCTTTAACTACATCCATGATTATTTCCCTTTTGAAAAATTATTACTGTTTGTAAGGATGGTCACAATAAAACGAAATCTGAGTTATCAATTGATTCTCAACAACGTAAACTTCACAGTATTCACATCAATAAATAAGCAAAACCCAATGCTTACCAAGCTTCAACTTTTGTTTACCAATTGCCTCAACGCAACCTATTCTTAATAACCCATTAAGAATCACCCAGACATTCTACCACAATCAACTAATGCCTGTAACTGTTGCGTAACAATTTACAAAAGTAAGCCCATACTCATGAATACCTTAAACAAACCGTTCAATTGACAAACCTCAAATTTCAGGATCACCTGGTGCTTCACTGGTACACCTCGTCTCTGGTGCTCGCCAACCCTGACAGTCGGTCGACGGGAATATGAATTATCGGAGGACTCCCATCAGTCTAACCATCGGCCCTCATAACTGAAATATACTTTGATATCTTGTTCTTAAGTGACAGTGTGACTGTAACATATACCAGAACAATGAAATTTTAGAGATTACATTTGCATTATTTTAAACAATTACTTTTACTTTGCTTAAGCATTGCTTACTTTGGTACACTAGAGAATTTCACTGTGATTCACATTTGGTTCTCTAAATCCTAGCATATATAAACACCTCCAAGAGTTACTGATATCCAATGCAGAAATGTTGGGCGTATCCCACTTCTGACACCAAATGTCACGGACTGACTCTACTAAATATAAAGTCAGAGGATACAATGGCTTGTTGTGCCCAACAAATCATGTATCGAATGACCAAGGGTATACGCTTCCTGCTATGAATGACCAGCAAATCTATGGGAGGGTTCAATTAAACAGAATTTTCAAATTATGATGATTTATTTATAATGATGTTTAAAGTGAGAAGCAAAGAAGGAGAAAAAAGATAGAAAGAGACTACAAAAAAGAAATTACTGAGAAAAGAAAAAAAAAAATACGTCCTTTGTTCATCAATGTCCCACACACTTTCCCATTGGCATCTCCGGGTATACTGTCACACGTTCGTCTAACTAGTACACTCGACACCACTGCTTGCAAAACAGTCCAGTGTTCCCAAAACGAACTGTAGACCACGCCCGTCCATTGTAAATCAAACACCAATGATTTTATATCGTCCCGTTTATACCGTCACTGCCCCATCATATAGTTTAGCCCAGTTTAGTTTCAGGAATTCAGATTACGTCCATAGATTACAATTTCAGCTTCAAGGCCTGAAATAAAGTAACTGTGTCTTAACAACAAAATAACTGATAGTGTCGCAATTTATCATAACGAAATCTCCTGCAGCTATGCACGTCACAACATCCAATTGCAAATAACCTCCCACAATTCCGTACCCCGGAACTGTATTAGTTTATTCGCTAGATTGCTTGTACTATACATATAAACCATAATACTCCAGTATCTACATTGAAACATTTATTCACATGTACGATACAGTTAAACCACATATGTCGCGAACTAACCCTAGTTCCTTTCCCAGCGACATCACAAGCAAATCTCCGACATGCATCCACAATTCCTCACCCAGGAATTGGTCCTGCCAATCTATGACCAAATTCATAGAAAGCCATTTCTCAGAATACGATAAATCTTGCGAGACAATCTTGTTACAATATTAAACCTTTCTTAAATGACATGACTAATTTCAGTAATAGCGAATATTCTTAATGACGTCATTAACGTCAAATCTAAGCGTTACGTTACTATAACGTAAAACTTAAAATCTGAAATTTCCAGTCTTACAGCTTTGTTCCGAGTCAACATTAACTTCCTTTATGATGAGATGATTAGATAACAAAACATAACATGAAACTAAATGTACGTCAATGACAATAACGTCGCTACAAGTAACGTAGCACATAACAGAAATTTCCATTTTACAACTTTGGTTGACATACATACCGCGCAATGTCATTCTTACGCGAAATTTAATACATAAAAACTAAACCAATGCCGCTTCACGGCAACGTAGCGTGCAGAAATATAGAAATCTTCATTTTTACAACCCTATCAATGTGCTTTCCACCATAATGAGCTACATTATTATGGCTATACAATCTCA
The DNA here is from genome assembly GCA_964017185.1 of Rugalucina vietnamica. Classification (NCBI taxonomy): domain Eukaryota; kingdom Metazoa; phylum Mollusca; class Bivalvia; order Lucinida; family Lucinidae; genus Rugalucina; species Rugalucina vietnamica. The sequence goes on from OZ024878.1 coordinate 56,682,537, forward strand.
CTGTACAAAATGTATATTTATGAACTGTTATAACTTACCGACGGCCGACTACTCAGACTGGCGCTGACCATAACCAGGTGTACCAGATAAACCCATATCCAAACATCTCAAATTCATGCCCAATCTTTACATTCTTCCGATAATTCATATTGATTCCACACAAAATAAGCTGCCTATTTATACGCATAAGTTTGTGAACATTTCCCTGAAAACCATACCGTTTTCCATCATATATTCCAAAACCATTCATCAGAACATGTGAATAACCCACCGTGAGCAAGTGAATAACAATTCTAAATGCACATCCACTGACACCCACACCCAGATCAGCTTGCAAAAAGCTATATTGCTAACCATAAAATCGGCAATACAAATTTTCTCTGGATTATACCTCAAGGTGTAAATCATATGATTCAAATCCCCGGACTTCATGTTTTCGTTAAAGCCGTGTCACTCTCAGAAACCATTTATGGCAAACTGATAAAACACGAATCTGAGCCCAGTACAGAATCCAATTAAACTGCACATAATGCCAATTTCCACGCCACAAATCAACAAATACCATAACACAAAAAGACTGTTAAAATATCACAATTGAGCATAAAACTCTTCATGGCACAAATATTTTTTGCCGTGTCTAACATACATAGATATCCTTCACAATGCAGTAAACATGTCATGTTTACTCCTGTGTAAGAGTTTCCAAATACCTATTATGCTCAACTAAACATTTAAAAGAAATCAAACAAATTATCCAAACCCCACAAACAGCAAAAGTACATTTTTTATCGTGTATTTTGTATGATACATATTTGTTTGGTTTGCTTGTATTGTGGAATAACAATCCATTAAATAAACCATTAATCAGTCATGTTGAGATGTAGCTCATATTTCTTTGGTATAAACCAGAACTATTATAACAGTACCATGGAAAGGTTACCATGTCGTGCACAACTCTGTGGTGGCGGGGTCAAACACCAACCACTCAATTCAGAATATGACACTCTACCAATGGCTACTGTGCCGTCAAACACACCTTTGTGATTCTTGTGTAGCTTAATGTATATGGGCCTTAAGATCTGTCAAGACTGGTCGTATGTCCTAAAAATTCGAAATTAATATATATAAATATCAATATGAAAGACCAAGTTTCGCTGAGTATTTCCTGAAAGTTTGGAGAGATTAATGCCCAGACCCCTTTTGTCTGATCCGCGCTCATATATGAGCTACTACTAGGCAAACTTTACGAAAACATCTAAGCTCTTAGCACTTAATGGATTATGGCCAGAATTAGACTGTACTGACACTACATAAATGGATGCCAAATATATTATTGTGCAGGTTGCCAAAGAAATGAAATATTATACGGGGAATACAAGCGTTGAAATACAAAAATACATTTTTGATGTCGTGACTACCATCTTGGATGCCATCCTGCATATTGAAATTAGATAATTGGTAAAAAGACATGCCTCCATTTCTTAAAAAACTATGCTTTGCACATGTGTTTCCATTAGCACAACATCTCAAATGTGAACAGGTGGAATTGTGTTTTTGTGCTACTTTTTATCAGGGCTGCCATCTTAGATGCCATCTTAGTTTCTAAAAGCTACAAATGTTATAACTTGTTATGAATGTTATGTTTCATAAATTCTTTATGTCGTACTCAAGAGCAAACCAATGAATCGCATCATAGATTTGTCCTATATATGTAAAAATATTGATTTTTGCTATTTTTGGCTTCCATCTTAGATGCCATCTTGAATATATAAAAAAGCCCAATGATGCCAAAGTGGCATCACTTGGATTCTTCAAGGGCAAGGTCTGCTAAACAAGATTCAGTGAAGAAAAACACTTTAGAACTTAATTCCATGTCCTCTCAGATGTAAAATATTGATTTTGCTATTTCTGGCTTCCATCTTGGATACCATCTTGAATATATCAAAATGCTCAACTATGCCAAAGTGGCATCACTTGGATTCTTCAAGGGCAAGGTCTGCTAATCAAGATTCAGTAAAGAAAAAAACTTTAGAACTCAATTCTAGGTCCTGTCTGAATTCAGCTCTTTTCTACCGGACTATTCTGTTGTTTGTGCAGAATTTATGGCGGAATAATAGACATTTTTCACTTTTGAACGTAAATTTTGCTGGCGCTTGCGGTTACGACTTTGTGTGTGATGGGCGACGACTCGTGAGGGCATATTT